>VKOC01016157.1:0-342019 GCA_009364415.1 Spea multiplicata
GCGTGGCATGTCCGGGAGGCAGTGTGGCAAGCCTGGGCTCAAATGTGCATAAATTGGGGGGGCTGGTTGGGAAATAAAGACAAGAAATGCATTTTATCAAAGTTTTTTTTATTCTGCTGTTTGTATTTAACATCATTTGTTTATTAAATTATTTTAAATAAATGAAAAATTTACATTCATTTTTTTTATCCGATTAATCGATTAATCGAAAAATAATCGGCCGGCCAACTAATCGATTATTAAAATAATCGTTAGTTGCAGCCCTACTTATCTCAAACATTAAAGTAAGAGAACACTTGGGAAATAGTGACCATAACATGGTTTCATTTGAGATTAATTCCAAAAAGCAAATGGGTAACTGCTCTACCAAAACTCTCAGAAGGGCAAACTTTGACAGGCTAAGGTCCACCATGGAATGTATAGACTGGGATGGATTGTTCTCTGGGTTAAACACAGAGGACAAATGGAATACCTTTAAGCACATATTGCAAAGTTACACATCCCAATATATACCTATGGGAAACAAATACAAAAGAAACAAATCAAAACCAATGTGGCTTACCTGGAAAGTAAAACAGGAAATAAGGAATAAACAATTGGCATTTAAGCATTATAAAAGCGAGGGGTCGGTAGTATCATTTATGGCATACAAAGATGCCAACAAAGCCTGCAAAAAGGAGATTAAAATGGCTAAACTAGAAAATGAGAAACTTATTGCCAAGGAAAGTAAAACCAATCCCAAGAAATTTTTCAAGTATGTGAATGGAAAAAAGTTAAAGGTAGAGAATGTTGGTACGTTATTATCTGAAACTGGAAATTTGGTTAGTGAGGACAGAGAGAAAGCCGACATCTTAAATGCTTTTTTTTCTTCTGTTTATACCAAGGAAGAACCGATGACGGAGCCCCTGCTGGCTAATTTTAAGAAACCGTTGCAACAAACATGGGATTGGCTGACACAAGAAAAAGTGCTCAAGCAATTAAATACTGTTAAGGTAGACAAGGCCCCTGGACCGGATGGTATACACCCAAGGGTACTGAAGGAACTAAGCCTAATTCTGGCCCAGCCACTATTGCTAATCTTTAGGGATTCTTTCAGCTCGGGCATAGTTCCATTAGATTGGCGCAAGGCAGATGTTGTGCCCATATTTAAAAAGGGATCAAAATCTCAAATGGGCAATTACAGGCCAGTAAGCTTAACATCGGTAGTGGGGAAATTATTTGAAGGGTTGCTAAAGGTATACATTCAAGATCATATCTTGATCCATAATCCAATTAGTAGAAGTCAACATGGATTTGTGAAAGACCGGTCTTGTCAAACCAACCTATTAGCATTCTATGAAGAAGTTAGTAAAAATATAGACCTGGGGTAGGCTGTAGATGTGATTTATCTGGACTTTGCCACGGCGTTTGATACGGTTCCGCATAAAAGGCTACTCTATAAATTAACAGAAATAGGCTTAGGAGCAAATGTCTGTATGTGGATCAGAAATTGGCTAAAAGATAGAATGCAGAGGGTTGTTGTGAATGGATGTTTCTCAGCCTATACGCAGGTATTAAGTGGCGTGCCTCAGGGGTCTGTCCTCGGTCCTCTTCTTTTTAATTTATTTATAAATGATCTCCCAAGCTGCATTAAGAGCCATGTCACAGTTTTTGCTGATGACACAAAATTAGGCCTGGGTAATTCAGACTAATCTTGATGTTTCTTCATTGCAGGAAGATCTAGACAGAGTTGGGGACTGGGCGTGCAAGTGGCAGATGAGGTTCAATATAGAGAAATGCAAAGTTATGCATTATGGTAAAAATAATAAAAATGCAACCTATTCTTTAAATGGAATATCCTTGGGGGAAACTACCAATGAGAAGGATTTAGGAATAACGGTTGACAACAGACTTGACAACAGTGCGCAATGCCAGCAAGCAGCTGCGAGGGCCAATAAGGTTTTGGCATGCATAAAAAGAGGTATTGATTCAAGGGAGGAGGATATCATCTTGCCTCTGTACAGGTCATTGGTAAGACCTCACCTTGAATATGCAGTACAATTCTGGGCACCGGTCCTTAAAAAGGACATTATGGAATTAGAAAAAGTGCAAAGGAGGGCTACAAAATTAAGGGGATTGGGAGATACTAGTTATGAAGAGAGACTAAAAAAGTTAAAATTATATATGCTAGAAAAACGGCGTCTCAGAGGGGATATGATAACATTATATAAATATATGCAGGGCCAATATAAAGAGCTCTTCAGTGACCTGTTCATTAACAGAAATATACAAAGAACAAGAGGTCACCCTCTGAGACTGGAAGAGCGCAGATTTCATAGACGACAAAGGAAGGGATTCTTCACAGTGAGGACAATTAAGGTATGGAATTCACTTCCAAGGGAGGTAGTGTTATCCAATACATTAGATACCTTCAAAAGGGGCCTCGATATTTTCTTAGAAAGGCACGATATACAGGGATATAAATAGAATAATGTTAATATTTTAGAGCTTCTTGATCCAAGGAGAAATCCGATTGCCTCTTGGAGTCAAGAAGGAATTTTTTCCCCTGATGGCAGAATTCGAAGTAGCTTAATTAGGGTTTTTTGCCTTCTTTTGGATCAAGAATAGAAAGGTTAGGTAGAAGGGTTGAACTTGATGGACTTAGGTCTTTTTTCAACCTTATGAACTATGTAACTATATGTAATGGTTGTTTTCTGAGGTGGATTATGTCTCCTGAGCAGGGTCGCCGAGCGGCCTGGGGATCATGTTAAAATGGAGGACGACAAGAGGAATGAGAGGAATTGTTTCTGGCTTCCTCTGGGAAGCATCAGTGGGACGAGGTTAAGGAATGGAGGATGGGGCACTGGGTTTCTGAAACTTTCGGTAATGGGTTCAGCATGACTGGGGTGAGAGGTATTGGAGGGAGTCTCCTGACTGTTTGTCAGGTTTGCTGTATGGGGAAAATGTTTTTGGTGGGGTCACCATAGAGAGAGCTGTTTTTTTGGTCCCTAGGGATAGCTGTGGGGGACCAAATGGTTCCATGGGGATTGAAGCTGATAATGGTGGGATGGTTCATTCGATTTGCAAGAAGAGTGCCTGCCGGCATGTCTCGGTGCCATGGGGTCCACAGTTTGTCCGAAGACTTCAAGCGGGCTGGTATATATTGGGGAAGGAGGCGGAGTACACCAGTGTTGTGGGCACGCAACTACTAGGGCTATACACTGTGAAGTGTGCGGTTGCTGTGTTTGTAGACGCGGGGGTTTGCGTTCGGGTGGTATGTACTAGGTAGCCCAAGGTGATTTAGTGGGGCTGCGGGGCGAGTCTCCTGTTTTGGGTGCCGCTGTCTGATTTTGACCTGCTCCTGGTACATCTAAGAGGTCGCCATCTTTAGGGAGAGGTGGTGGTGTTCTATGTCTTTTCTGGGTTCCTTCGGTTTTTCGTGCACCTACTCTGAGCGATTGAAAACTTGCTGGTGCATAGGTTTGTTCAATTTCCCTGGTCTGGGTTCGGTTTGGCTTTTCGGGAGCTGGGGGGCTCTGATTCGTTTAACAATGTGTAAGGTGGGGGTTGAAGCAAGTGCTGAGAGCAGACTTGCTGGTCAGTGAGCTCTTGCTCCGCAAGCAGGGGGGATCAAGTGGTGGGTGTTACACCCCCCCATTGAGATTTTGTCTAATTTTGCTTTGATCGTTGGTGTGAAATAGTACTGGTGTGGTTATGGTCATAAGTGGCCGGATGTCTTGGCCTTGGTGTTTGGTTTGTCTGTTGTTTGTCTGTTGTGCTGGATGACGCCATGTGGACGGGCTTTTGGGGGTTATACCAGCGGATGGTGTTCTTCCGGATACACCAGGATGGATGTTGGCTCGGTCTGCCCGAAGGGGCTGTTTGTTGGCCTCCTCACCATGCAAGTGGTGTTTGAGGCTAGTGGTCGGGGGTGGCTTGGGTTGCTTCTCGTCTCTGTCTACTTGGGTTTTTTCTTTGGGCTTCTTTTGGTACGCGCGTTATCAGCCATTCTCAAGAGTAATACACCTAACGACGGGGACCGTAGTTAGGTGTAGAATTTTTGGTGTGGGGTGGGTTGTTGGATCATGGTGGCTTGACATTACTGTAACGGAGCTGGCTAGTCCGACCGACTACCTCCGCTTCCTTGTGCTCCCTTAGCCTGGGACAACACACTTTCCCCGGTTCCCCAGTCACTAGCCGAGACTCAGTGTAGGGTAAAACCAAACGAAGACTCATTTATTTCTCACACACAGAGCTGGATATATCCAGAAAAATACACATTAACATAAAACAAGATATTGGGACATAAACCACCCCCTTTAATCTGCCTCTCAGAGACAACAGGGGAAGAACGGGATCAACAATACAATAGGTGGGGGAGACTGATTTATACATTAGACTAAAACAATGGTGGTCACTCCCTGGTGGCAGATCCTGGCTGTCTGCTGATAATCCCCTCAGCCAGTGATGAGAAGATACTGCTGGGTGTAGCCACAGAAGTCTTTAGAAACCCAGGGCCCACAGTCAATAGGGAGGAGGCTGGCAGTCAGGCTTCTCCAGTGGCCCCAGTGATGGAGGCTTCCGTCACAATTACAAAACTTGTTCAGTTATGAGTTTGATCTGTTGCTTATGTGAGGGTTGGTCACCATGAGTCGGTTTGGGTTACAGTACAATTTGGCAAAAGTAAAGTAACTCGCATAGGTGTGATTTATAGACCCCCAGGACAAGTAGAAGAACTAGATAATCTACTAGTGGAGGAAATAGCTACAATGACAGTGAAGGGGGATGCGTTTTATGTTGGGCGTGTTTATGATTTTAATCTCCCTGATGTGAACTGGAAAACGAAAGCAGCTGGTTGTACCAGGAGTGCGGATATTCTAAACTCCTTACTGGGATTATCTTTAAAACAGGTAGTTGAGGAACCGACTCGTAAGGAGGCCATATTGGATTTAGTGTTCGCAAATGGAGATTTGTTAACAGATATTTCTGTAGGTGAAAGTTTGGGATCTAGTGATCATCAGTCTGTGTGGTTTAATATACGAACAGTGACTGAGTCACACCACACAAAAACAAAAGTTTTAGATTTTAGAAAAGCTGACTTTTCTAAAATGAGAAAATGTATAGAGGAGTCATTATCAGATTGGCACAATTTAAAAGGTGTTCAGGAGAAATGGGATTTTGTAAAAGCTGTTTTATTGAAGATAACAGAAAATTGTATTAGGCTAGTCAGTAAGAGTAAAAAACTAAGGAAACCACTGTGGTACTCTGCAGAAGTGGCCAAAATTGTGAAAGACAAGAAGTTAGCCTTTAGTAGATACAAAAATACCCAAAGTGAGGAAGATAGACAGATCTATAAAATTAGGCAGAAAGAGGCAAAGAAAGTTATAAAAACTGCCAAATCACAGGCAGAAGAGCGAATTGCCCTATCAGTAAAAAATGGAGATAAAACATTTTTTAGATATATAAATGAGAAAAGGAAAGTTAAACAAGGATTAGTTAGACTAAAAACAAAAGGCATATATGTAGAAGAGGATAAAGGTTTAGCTGACTGCCTCAATGAATATTTCTGTTCAGTTTTTACAGATGAAAATGATGGAATGGGACCTCAGTTGGGAAAAAAGACTGAATCATTTGAAATATGTGAGTTTATCGAGGCGGAGGTTCTACTTCAGTTGTCTAAGGTAAAGACAAATAAGTCGATAGGGCCTGATGGAATACACCACAAGTTATTAAAAGAGCTTGGGGGTGTACTAGCAAAACCGTTAACTGATATATTTAACGAATCATTGGTAACGGGAGTTGTCCCTGGGGATTGGAAAGTAGCGAATGTTGTGCCCATTCACAAAAAAGGCAGTAGGGAGGAGTCGGGCAACTACAGGCCAGTTAGTCTTACATCTGTAGTGGGGAAATTAATGGAAACAATGTTAAAGGAAAGGATTGTTGAACATCTGAAGTCACATGGGTTTCAAGATCAAAAACAACATGGGTTTTCCTCAGGAAGATCTTGCCAAACAAATCTTATTGATTTTTTTGATTGGGTGACTAAAGTAATTGATCAAGGTGGTGCAGTAGACATTGCGTATCTGGATTTCAGTAAGGCCTTTGACACTGTCCCACATAGAAGACTTATAAATAAACTGCAATCTCTGGGTTTAGATCCCAATGTTGTTGAATGGATTAGGGAGTGGCTGAGTGACAGAAAACAGAGGGTTGTAGTCAATGGCGTATATTCAGAACAAGGTCTTGTTACCAGTGGGATACCTCAGGGATCTGTACTTGGACCCATTCTTTTTAATATTTTTATTAGTGATATTGCCGATGGACTTCATGGAAAGGTATGTTTATTTGCTGACGACACAAAAATTTGCAACAGGGTTGATGTTCCTGGAGGAAGAAGCCAAATTGCAAACGATCTAGGTAAACTGGAAAAATGGTCAGAGCTGTGGCAATTGGCTTTTAACGTGGATAAATGCAAAGTAATGCACCAGGGGCATAAAAACCCAAGGGCAGAGTATATAATATTTGGTACTGTCCTAACCTCAACGTATGAGGAAAGGGATTTAGGGGTAATTATTTCTGAGGATTTAAAGGTAGGCAGACAATGCAGTAGAGCAGCAGGTAATGCTAGCAGAATGCTTGGTTGTATAGCAAGAGGTATTAGCAGTAGAAAGAGGGAAGTGCTCATGCCGTTGTACAGATCACTGGTGAGACCTCACTTGGAGTATTGTGTACAGTACTGGAGACCGTATCTCCAGAAGGATATAGAAATGTTGGAGAAAGTGCAGAGAAGGGATCCTAAATTGGTTTATGGATTACAAGATAAACCTTACCAGGACAGGTTAAAGGATCTTAACCTATATAGCCTGGAAAAAAGACGGGACAGGGGGGATATGATAGAAACATTTAAATACTTAAAGGGAATCAACAAGGTAAAGGAAGAGAGTTTATTTAAAAGGAGAAATACTACCACAACAAGAGGACACAAGCATAAACTAGAGGGGCAAAGGTTTAATGGTAACATAAGAAAATATTACTTTACGGAAAGGGTAGTGGACGCATGGAATAGCCTCCCAGCAGAAGCGGTAGATGTTCATACAGTAAAGTCATTTAAGCAAGCATGGGATAGGCATAAGGCCAAGCTAAGATATAGGATAATGGCAAGTACTAAAGGAAAGTACTCAGAAGTTGGGCAGACTGGATGGGCCTACTGGTTCTTATCTGCCGTCACTTTCTATGTTTCTATGTCTCAAGTGCATATGAGACAAGTAGCTTGCCAGGTATCCAAGGGGTTAATGTGGTGGTATGATCATTGGTGGTCAGAACCGGAGGGAGGTTCCTTGCAAAGAGTGGTGCTCGGAACCTCAGGTCTGGGTTGGGGCATTCTGGTATGTCCCCTCCCAAAATTGGTGTGCGGTATGGTACCTGGATAACTTGGCAAGCTAGGTTGGTTTTGGTTACATCATTGTCTCTGTTAACACATCAATGTTATTTCAGGTTTTACGGGACAATGACTGTTAAATAAAACGGCTGTGGCCTTTTCAAACCCATATTGTGTGTTGGTGTTTTATTTAAATGAGTAACTGAGCCTGGCCTGTGAGTCGACGCTACATCTGTCATAAGTAATGCTTTGATTGCAAAAAGTCAGGCAGGTGAAACTTAGGCTATTTTCTATGATGAACTTGACATGTGCTGCCAAAACTGACATGGTTAACTTGTGAGTCATGCAAACTGAGTAGGCCAAGTAACTTTAACATCTAGGCAATACCTCACAAACTGTGAACTGTATCTTACTGTAACACTCTATGTGGGACTGGTTTGTTGTAAATGTTCTTATGAATGTGCTTCTTAACCCCTTCATGACAATGGCTGATTTTATTTTCTGTACCCTTCGTAACAAAGGTGCTCGTGTTTAGCTGTAATTTTCTTCTTTCCCGTTTACTGAACCCACACAAGTTATCTATTGGTTTTTTTTCAGGAGAAGAATGTCATTATCTTAATTGTATGATATAATTTACCATGCAAAACCATTTTTTCCAAATCTGGTATTCCTTCCTCCATATGCTATTTAGGGTATCTTTGAAGCTGGCCAATACAATTTACTACATCAATACATATATTTTGATGACTACACTCCCCAGGGTATTTTAAATGTTAGTATTTTAACTCTTTCCATGCACTAATATCAAACTTTGTGGTAGTCATTTTTACTTCAAGTATGAATTTATAGCTCCAGGTTTATGTCACTGTCACACAACATCCCAATATGTGTTCAGCAACATCCCGTGAGTACAGTAATACCCCAATACAATGTCGGTTGTTTGGGGGCTAAAAGGCCACATTTGGGACGTGTGTATTTTTCAAATTGGAAATAAGACATGTGGTCATCCTTCCTCTCTGGAGTGCTCACAGCGTGTCGTTCGGTAGGAGTTCAGTGTCGCTGAATGCCTCATTATTAAGGCACCATTGAAGTTTAGGAGACGATCAACGATTTTAAAACTTATACTGTATGGCGGACATTGGCGTCCCGGGAAGGGGCCAGACATGGCCCCTGATGCCAATCTCAGTGTTGCTGAATGCCTCGACATTAAGGCATTACAGTAACACCGTTTGGGTGCAGAAACGTAGATCGTTTAAAGCCATGACGGTCCTGGCACGTCAGTTGTCACTAATTGGATGTTAGTGCATGATGTGCTTGGACTGCCAATTGTCACTAAGGGGTTAAAATTCTTCTATCTTTAGCAGATGCAAAGGCTTTAACTGAAGTACTTTTTATCCACCAGTCAGCTGTGCCCAAGTGCTGTTGGCTCCTTAACAGTTAGCTGAGAGGATCTGCTTATTGCCAATGTAACCAAACTATGCTGGAACCAGAGGAAGCAGTTAACATACAGGGTTATAGTCTATTCAGGAAGGATCGAAAAAAAAACAAAAAGGGGGAGGAGTTTGCCTTTATGTAAAGTCCAGCCTAAAGGCCACACTGCGGGAGAATATATGTGAGGGAAATGATGATGTGGAGTCATTATGGGTAGAAATATATGGAAAGAAAAATTATAAAATACTGATCGGGGTTTGCTATAAGCCACCAAATATAATTGAAGCAGCAGAAGATCAATTATTAAAGCAAATAAACAAGGCAGCAAATCACAATGAGGTGGTTATTATGGGGGACTTTAACTATCCCGACATAAACTGGGAAACCGAGATCTGTGAATCTCATAAAGGAAACCGGTTTCTGACTATAAGTAAAGATAATTATCTGTCCCAAATGGTACAGGACCCAACCAGAGGGGGCGCTCTACTGGACTTAATATTAACCAACAGACCTGACAGAGTAACTAATGTGCAGGTCAGAGGGCACCTAGGAAATAGTGATCACAATATAATACATTATAACATGTCGTTCGATAAGGGAACTCTTAGAGGAGCCACAAGAACTATGAACTTTAGGAAGGCAAAGTTTGATCAACTAAGAGAAGCCCTTAACACTGTAAATTGGGAAAATGTCCTCAAAAACAAAAGCACAGACACTAAATGGGAGATTTTTAAAAATATCTTAAATTCTCACTGTGAAAAGTACATACCGTATGGGAATAAAAGAGTCAGGAACAAGAGAAAACCAATGTGGATAAATAAAAATGTAAAGGTGGCAATAAATGGCAAAAAAAGGCATTTAAGCTACTAAAACAGGAAGGCAGTGAGGAAGCACTAAGAAGCTATCGGGAAAAAAATAAAATATGTAAAAATCAGATAAAAGCAGCAAAAGTGGAGACAGAAAGACTCATTGCCAAAGAGAGTAAAACAAACCCCAAAATGTTCTTTAACTATATAAATAGTAAAAAGGTTAAAAATGAAAGCGTTGGCCCCTTAAAAAGTAATGAGGGAGAAGTTATAGACGGGGATCAGGAAAAAGCTAATCTATTAAATATATTCTTCTCTGCTGTATTCACAGAGGAAAATGAAATGCCAGGTTATATACAGCAGGATGAGATAAATGCCCCAGTATATTCCTGTCTAACCCAGGAAGAAGTGCTGTGCAGGTCCAGATGGCATTCACCCCCGCGTTCTAAGGGAGTTAAGTAATGTAATAGACAGACCCCTATTTCTAATATTCAAGGACTCTATAGTGACATGGTCTGTTCCCCAGGACTGGCGCATAGCAAATGTTGTGCTAATATTCAAAAAGTGACCCGGGGAATTATAGGCCTGTTTAACTTCTGTTGTATGTAAACTGTTTGAGGGTTTCCTAAGAGATGCTATTTTGGAGAATCTCAATGAAAATAAATGTATGACTCCATATCAGCATGGGTTTACAAGGGATCGGTCCTGTCAAACTAACCGGATCAGCTTTTATGAGGAGGTGAGCTCGGGGTGAATCGCTGGATGTCATATATCTTGATTTTTCCAAAGCATTCAATACGGTGCCACATAAAAGGCTGGTACATAAAATGAGAATGCTTGGGCTGGGGGAGAATGTGTGTATGTGGGTAAGTAACTGGCTCAGTGATAGGAAACAGAGGGTGGTTATTAATGGTACATACTCTGAGTGGGTGACTGTTACTAGTGGGGTACCACAGGGGTCAGTTTTGGGTCTTATTCTTTTTAATATATTTATTAATGACCTTGTAGAGGGATTGTATAGTAAAGTATCAATCTTTGCAGACGATACTAAGCTCTGTAACATGGTTAACACAATAGAGGACAGTGCACGATTACAAATGGATCTGCATAGGTTGGAGGCTTGGGCTGGGATGTGGCAGATGAGGTTCAACACAGATAAATTTAAGGTTATGCACATGGGGAAGAAAAATCCAGGCTGGGAATATGTATTAAATGGGAAAACACTGGGGACGACTGACATGGAAAAGGACTTAGGAGTCTTGGTTAACAGTAAATTTACCTGTAGCGACCAGTGTCGGGCAGCTGCTGCTAAGGCAAATAAAATCATGGGGTGCATCAAAAGGGGCATGGATGCCCACGACAAGGAAATAATTCTACCATTGTACAAGTCACTAGTCAGACCACACATGGAATACTGTGTACAGTACTGGGCACCAGTGTACAAGAAAGATATAGTGGAGCTAGAGAGGGTTCAAAGACGGGAAACCAGAGTAATAAGGGGAATGGAAGGACTACAGTACCCAGAAAGATTATCAGAATTAGGGCTATTTAGTTTGGAAAA
Organism: Spea multiplicata; assembly: GCA_009364415.1. Lineage (NCBI taxonomy): Eukaryota > Metazoa > Chordata > Amphibia > Anura > Pelobatidae > Spea > Spea multiplicata. Next base: position 11,156 of record VKOC01016157.1, read on the forward strand.
AGGACGGCTTAGGGGGGACTTAATAACTATGTATAAATATATAAGGGGGCAGTACAGAGATCACTCCCAGGACCTATTTATACCCAGGACTGTATCTATAACAAGGGGACATCCTCTACGGCTGGAGGAAAGAAGGTTTCTACACCAGCACAGACGAGGGTTCTTTACAGTAAGAGCGGTGAGACTATGGAACTCTCTGCCAGAGGAAGTGGTAATGGTAAACTCAATAAAAGAGTTTAAAAGAAGCCTGGACGTGTTTCTTGAAAGCAATAATATTACAAGTTATGGATATTAGATTAATAGGGACAGAACGTTGACCCAGGGATTTATTCTGATTGCCATATTTGGAGTCGGGAAGGAATTTTCCCCCTGGTATGGGGCAATTGGCATCTGCTTCATAAGGGTTTTTTGCCTTCCTCTGGATCAACACAGTAGGGACACAATATGTATATAGGTTGAACTTGATGGACTCTGGTCTTATTTCAACCTTATGAACTATGTTACTATGTAAACTGTACCCAAGCAGGTGAAATGTGTATTTTCAATATCTGGTTCATTGAATGTTGAGAACAGATGTAGAACCAATTTCAAGATTCATAGTTTAGCCAAGTGTGTGTTATACATATAGCATTTTGAACTTCATAACACAGCCACTCAAGTTAGTTAACTGCCTCTGAGATAAGAATCTATATTCATTGTTGCAAAACTTTACATGCCACAGCTTTTATAGTAAAAGTCTCATGGGAAATAATAATTCACTTATTGTCCCTGATAGCCCAACAAAAGAGGTATGCATATTAAAAGCTTAAAGCCAGAGGATGTAACTTTTAAGTCCCCGCAAAACTGGCCTTCTGCTACTGTCATGGTTGTCAGCTAACAGCAGCTGTGATCGGCAAGACCTTTGATGCTGGCTACAAGGAGAACCAGGCAGACCAGCAGCAGTCAGTAGGGGCCAATGTACATATTGTGACAAACCCTGTAGAACGAGGGCCATAAATGCCACAGTTAGGGGTTTTAAGCACAGTCCTCTAGTGCAATCAGAGTCAGGAACACCAGCTTGTAGCAAAAACAGTAGGGCTGCAACTAACGATTACCGTATTTGCTCGATTATAAGACGACCCTGATTATAAGACGACCCCCCAAAACCAAAATATTAATTTAGAAAAAAAACAAAAAGCCTGAATATAAGACGACCCTATAGGGAAAAAAAAAATACCAGTAAATATTAATTCATGTAAACTATTTTTTCATATTTAATAAAAGCTATGATTGAGAAAAATATATTTTTAATTTCTTTATTTGCCAACCTGCCCCTCCCCCGTTATGCACATCTGCCCCCAGAAATGTTTTATACCCCCCTATTTGCCACTCTGCCCCATGATGTGCCTTTTAACACCCTATATGCCCCTCTGCCCCATGATATGCCTTATACCCCTATATGCCACTCTAGCATATAGGGAGTTAAAAGGCATATCATGGGGCTGAGTAGCATATAGGGAGTTAAAATGCATTTCTGGAGGTATATATATATACCTCCAGAAATGCATTTTAACCCCCTATATGCCACTCAGCCCCATGATATGCCTTTAACCCAGCATTTACTGGCTGCCTTGGCTTGATAGGAGTGTGATTGCTGTTAGCAGTTTTATATATATATCACACTCCTATCAAGCCAAGGCAGCCAGTACATGCTGGAACCTGGGGATGATGGGAGTGTGAGTACAGCCTCCCTATGCCATGCTAACACCCACCCCCCTATGCTATCATACACACACTCATTCACAAACATTTAAATACTCATTCATTCCATTAATCACACATACTTCACACATACTTACCCAAAAACCCTCCCCCACCCACTTACCTGAACTGCAGTGCAGATCTCTCACTCGAAGACTTCTGCAGGGGCCCGGCTGTGCGAGCAACTTCTCTGGCCACGCCCCCAGAGAAGGGAGGGGGAGGCAGTGCTGCTAGCTTCCTGTTTTCCGGCTGCAGAGGAGACGCTGCTCGCGACCGAAGCACCGGTGAGCAGCCTGGCCCCAGCAGACATTTTTGGGGTCTGATTAGAAGACGACCCCGATTATAAGACGAGGGGTATTTTTCAGAGCATTTGCTCTGGAAAAAACCTCATCTTATAATCAAGCAAATACGGTATATACTTTATTGTCCTCATCATAGGCTGCCCTGGCGGGCACCTGTGCTTTAAGGGGCTGAATTAGGGGAAATAGGCAGCCTATATCCTTGACATAAGGGGCTTTTTTTTTTGTCCCCCCTCCCCCAATCTCGTTGCTGTAAGGAATGCTGGGATGAGCTTCCCCAGTTGGACGACCTAATAATGCGGCAAAGAAGCTCTGGACCTACTGGCCTTGGTTGAAAACACTATTTAGGTACACGTTCATGTTTTCTAATCCCCTATAGTAATGTCACAACATAGTAAGCCTATTCTAATGCTTATTATTCATTTAGAAGGAAGTTGTTTATTGGTCATTAAAAGAGTAGCATGTTCGTACATTACAAGAACCACAAAACCAGATACAGCATGTCCGAGATGTTACTTATATCTTAAATAGGTTGAAATCTTCCCATGGCGAAGAAGGTCATGGCAACAGTGGACCGCTCATGTGAATATAAACATAAGTTGGTAAAGTCCAATTGAAGGATGCATCAGCACATAAAGAAACATCTCGGGGACCAAATGTGAACCATAACATGTATATAACAGTATGTTTTCCATACTTGGAACATGGTGTTGTCCGCAATATGTAAGTAACAATAGGAACCAATTAACAAAAAAAGAAGGAAAAACAAGAAAAAAGGAAGTGCTATGTGCATGAAATACATTATTCCCCATTGCTTTCTCTGAGCGATGTATATCCCTCCTCTATCCAAGGCCGGGAAGTGACATGTTTTATTCAATGACTAGGAACCGGTTACTCCGCTGGATAGCTTGTGTGAGAGCATGTGCATCTGTACATATACTGGGAGCTGTTTTCACGCTTTTTAGACATATTTTGTTTTCACTGATTCCTTATTTAGTCTGTCTGAGAACCAATGGACAAAATACGTGCCATACGTGCCATCTGAGAAGCTGCTCACAATGTTCTCGGTCTGCCAGCGTCTGGCATTACGGGAGCTTCAGAGAGTATTATAATTTTGCCTTGAATATATAGTGCAGAGAAAACCATGTGCTGTACATTAATTTTATATAGAATAAAGTAAACAAGACCAGACATTGATGCCATTTCATCTGTCCATTTTTATTTATGACCTTTTCTGTTTAAAGTTCAACAATATTGATCCATCAAAGAGAGTTACGTGTTTCAGGGAGAAATGAAAATGGGGGACCCAAATCGTTGTCACTGGGGCCTGACATTACACATATTGGTACCACAACAAAGGCCAGTTTCATCTGCTGGTCACATCAGATCATTATACTGTCTCTGATGACCCATGCAATTTGCCTTTTGGACTTCAGGATGTTTCTTTTCTCTGATGTTGATGTTCACCTTGCTTGACTTCCAGAGAGCATTTTTTCCATGTTGTGAACCTTCCACAATGGCTGTGCTTTGGCTGTTCATGGTGAGCTTTGACAATAGGTAATAACTAGGTCCCCTGTAACATAACTAGTTAAGTAATTAATAGGAACCCATGTTGACATCGCTGTTGAGCAGAGTGCATACAGTATGGGGAAAAAAAAACATTTAAAAAGTAAAATGAAACTAGGATTTAAAAAACCAAGGGCTGATTAAGGCCCAACTAATGGTTCTTATCCACTGTCAAGTTTGATGTTTCCATGAAAAAGGCTAGGTCATCCGATCTTCAGTTTTGTGGGGCAGCTCTGGAATGTGAGTGCCGTCAGTGTTGTATCCCAAAGGCGATACTGCTATCATATGCATTAAACTTCTTCTGATGGCTGGAGTGTCCCTTTTTAAAGGGGTCATCCTTAAGAAAAACATTGTTACGTGTATGTCCTATTATGCAAAATACATATAGAAATGAACGCAATTAATTTAAGATACTCATATTAAAAAAAAAAAAATAGCTGGAAACACCTGGGTTAGTGAATATAATGTGCACAAAGCCCAATATATAATGGGGGGTTGGGGCAGGCTAGATGCCAGAAATACTATGAGCGACCATTTCTCCTTGACGCAGCACTTTGTTGCTGTCCAGGAAGCGTAGGCAGGCGTATGGGCCCAGGGGATGCTCTGTGTGGGTTATGTACTAAAATGTTTCATTATGCATTATGAAGGGCTATCTTTGGGAGCTTCCCAAAGGTCAATTTAAGAATGCTTAAGTTGACCTTGCATTATTTATTGCGAACTCTGAGATCTTCACCAATTAAACTGTGGATTATGCAGGGCTCGCTCATCCTTGCAGGAGTTGTGTTGAGGTTCACCTTTACGCAAGTGAGATTAATTGCTTCAACTCAGTCTGTTATTGAATAAACCTCAGTGATGAAAAAAGTGACTATGGCAGAGGCAATCCTGCTGTCCCATATAAGCAGTTTAACCCCAGTTGCACTCTTTTGTACTTTGTTCTCCAAAATATTTTGTAATGTAATTTAAGTGCATTCTGAATGCCATTCATAGGATTAGTTTAACCTGTTGCATTCTAAGATACTGGGTAGCCATATTGTTTCTGGAGACTGTTCCTCCTTGTTCTAGTAGGTCAGACTTTGGGTCTTTTAAAATTTCCTGAATTATCTGCCCTGTCAGTGTATATAAGTGGGTTAATCAGCATGTTAAGCAATGTCGTGTGTGTGTGTGTGTGTATATATACATACACACACACACATATATACATATTATGTACATATAATATACATATTATGTATATATATCTAGATATATATATGTGTGTGTATGATAATATTATTATATATATAATTTTCTGTGTTTTTAGTTTTTGGGAAATACACTGTAATGTTACATTTATTTCCATGGTTTGTGTTAAATTTGTTCTAAAGGGTAATGTGTGTTTAATGGTCACTTACTGGTTAATATTCGTTTTCTGCTAGAGAAATTGTTACTTTTCAATTCCTCATAAAATATCTGTCTGCAGAATGTGATAAATGTTACTTGTTTTCAGACATTAGAACTTTTTTCTTTTTTCCTTTTTTGGTACACAAGACGTTCCCGAAGCAGCCTCGCCTTTTGCTGCGTGTATGTGTTCTGCGTTCCTACACAATGCACAAACCCTTAAATTACATGCCTCTGTTCCAATGCTATGCTAGGAATTTAAGGGACATCAAGCAGGGCCCAGTCTCCCAGGGTTAATGATGCACGAGCACTGGAATTCTCTCTCCAGAGGCTTGCTTCCCCCTAAAGATCCAAAAAGGAGGGAAAGCTCGGAGACGGGTGATATTTGAAAGACTCCTTGGTCATGTTTTCCATATTTGGAAATGTTTACCCAAAGCCGTGATCTATTGAAAGAGGAGGGGAGGTGAGTCAGGCTTTGGTAGCAGGATATGAGCCTCAGTAGATGTGACATCCCCCTCCCTATGATTTCAAGCTTGATTTCGGCTCTCTTTCAGGTTTAGTTGCCCCGTGAGCCTGGATCATCTTAAATCTGACTGCTCTGTGGCTGGAGAGCGTGGAAGACAGAGGTGAGTGATTCTATGGATACTGTCTGGTATGAATGAAAAAGTTCTGGTGGGGGTTTAAAAACCCATACACATCTACTTCACTTTTCATTTTTTTTAATAACTTGCCTTTTCTTTGCATGTGAAGATAAAGAATAGTCTGATGTGGGCTGCTTTTCGCAATGGTTGCCCTTCTGCATGTGAGCGAATACAGTATACTTAGATGTAGGGGTTAAACACGGGGAATATCCTACATGCCCAAAATTTTGTTCATTGTGGAGGGCGGCCATTTTTACTTCCCATGAGTACCTGGGCAATCTAGATTGAAGAAGTCCTAATTACGGGATGTTTGAGAATGCAGCCAGATCCAGGAAGCAGCCGTGTAAAATGAAAGCTGTCCTTGACCGTGTTCTTGTTTCTCATTGTTAAACAGAATGTTTCAGAAGGTAGCACTCCAGCCTCTGTATTATTGTAGTTGTTGTTTAGACGGTTAATCTGATAGATATCGAAGTTGGTTTCCATTTTTATTTAAAAAAATAAATCTCTAGGGTCTCCAAGGAAAAGTCATCAAAGCATTAGGTAACCTGAACTGGTGGCCCCAATTGTCCCTGTAGATTCTATAAAATTGAATAGGCTAGTAGATAAGGTGTTCTCCTAGCCCTACTTTTAGGGTAGGAATATATGCATGGCTCAGATATGTATACCAGTTTAGAGACTGGAAAGCTCACTATGGAGTCCTGTAAAGCAAATCTAATCAGAGTCCATGGTGCTAGGTAGGAATCCTATATCCTCTATACAAATTGTTAATCCTTAACACAAGGCAGATATGTCTATGTATATGTATGCATGAATAGCGTATACATACATATACTGCAATGTTTATTATGAACACTCTTTGTATCCAATTCTTTTGGAAAAATTGGCTGCCATAGCTACCTATGCAAGTTCAGGAAGATCATGCAAACAAAAAAAAAACATGTTTGTAATCGTCATTTCGACAGTTTCTATAGCAGTTTGCTCTTTTGGCCTATGCTGATGTCATACAGTGCTGTATCAGGACATGTGCTGTATTCATCCTGTGACGTCATGTCTCGTTATCTGTGTAACTCGGTTGCTGTGGCAACCTCTTAAGTAGTTCTATGTGTCTGCACATGGATATGTGCTTCCTGCTGCTTACAGTCTGAAGTCAACTGCTAGCCTTTGGGAGAATAACGCGGAAACACTGTTCAAATAGTTAAGAAGATGAAACAAAATTGGTTATCGAATAAAAGGGCCTATGTCTGTCTTTTAAGGTGGTACTTTTTTTCTGAAATGATCCAGTGGTAGTAGCAGAATCCACTGCTAGTTATAGTGCAGCCATGAACAATATATCAAATATGGATGACATTTAGCAGCGTTTAGATGGTAATGGCTAATCCATGTTTTTGTGACATCTCGTCTGGATCACGCACTATACCCAGGCATGTTATGCTTATGTGAGTAACGGTACAATGCTCATTTCCAAGCATCCAAGCTATATCTAAACAGTTTGTTAAAATTTTTGCCCATTTTATTATTTTTTTGGTCGGCCAAATCTTTAAGATCACAAGTGCACTTAGACAGATTTTTAAATAATCCAAATTGATCAACCAGTTGGGAAGAAGCCAAGTTCATAGAATGGAGATGAAGCTGAGCGTGAGAGTGCAGGCAGCTCCAAATGTGGAAATGCACTAAGAGCCTTAACTGCTGAATTTATTTTCCTTCCACATCTATACATTATGCAGGGCTGGCTTGCCATTTTTTTGCAGGTGAAACTGATTTAGTTTGGGCTATTATGATGCATACTTAATTGGTGAGATGAGGGGTTTATCACCCAAAAATGCTTCTTATTTTTATGATGCTTACTTTAACCCCTTCCGGACCGGCGTTGGAAAACTGGGTCTTCACTTGAAGACCGCAGTTTTTTTAAAAAATATTTAAATTCCGTGCTCGTGATTCGCTGCAAAGTGATCATGTGCACGGAATTGAGGGGGAGTGGCTGCTACGGATAGCCGGGGACACCCAGCGGTCAGTAGCAGCCGCCCCTCGCGATCAAAGCGACGCTGGATCGCGTATCATCGATGACGTACCAGGTACGTCCCGGTCTTGAAGGGGTTAAAGAGACTGTAAAATGCCCCAGTGTAGCCTACCAGTGAAGAACTTAAAGTTTGTAAAACAAAACAAAAAAACACATTTAGCACCAAGCAGCATATTCCTTCATATTTTTTTCTTTTGCTAATGTAGCTGTAAGGCACAGAACAGGTTAATTTGTTAAAATTAACAGATCGGGTCTGATCCCATGGTGGCACACTTTTCAGTGTGTACTTAAATGGTATTTAGACCAACATCAGAAGAATGTTTTGGGTTTTTTTTCTGTGGGAACCAAGGTCTCAGGATGAGAAGAACTTTAGGAGGGTGCTTACTTACAGATAATACTGAATGTCATCAAAAACTGAGACAAAACAAGGAGTACTTAGTTATGATAAATGGTTGCAGATGTCGCCTGTCAATGGGGTTATATCAGGCGCAACAAATTTAGTTGGCCAAAAATGTAGGAGCCAGATTTTTAAATTGTACCTTACATACATTTGCATACTTTAACATCATAGTTTAACAGACACTAATGCACACGCATGCTAACACCGTACATCAATACACACACACTCTAACACTATACTGTATGCTCATACACATGTGCACACGGACTCTGATATTTATATAGATGCACAGAAATTAAAATTCTGGACCAAAACCGAAAATTCAGCATTCACTTGGCGGAAACCGAAATGACCCCCCCACAGCCACACACCTTTAAAAGAAATAAAATATATAATATAAATTATAATAATAATAATAAAATAACCACACACTAATTATAATTGTACAAAAAAAAAAGATATATATATGCTAGGAGCATCCACTCCTTTCATGCCCAGGCACCCAGTACATGCTGGAACCTGGGCATGATAGGAGTGTGATTACAGCCTCCTTATACCATTCTCCCCCCCACACTTAGACATCCATGCTAACACACACACGCACACACATTCACAAACATTCATTCACTCATACTCAATTCCCTTAATCACTCCCCCACCCCCTTACCTGAACTGCAGATCGCTCACTCGCAGACTTCTGCAGGGGTCCTGCTGCTTCCCTCTGTGTGGCTCTGTGCGAACAACTTCTCTTGCCCCCCCCCCCCCCTCCGGTGAAGCAAGGATGGAACAGTCATATGACATGTTTTCACGTGATTCCGCTGGGTTTCTGGGTTTCTGCTTCTCCAGCCTTTGTGGCTGTACTGTTGCTACTACTAGACATTTCCACTTCACGATAATAGCACTTACAGAGGACTGGGACCAATCTAGTAGGGCAGAAATTTCACTGACTTGTGGCAAACTTGGCATCGTATGACACTTCTGTGTTGAGTCACCGAGCGCTTAAGTATTACACGTATTACTGCCAATGTTTGTCCATGGAGGTGGCTGCATATGTTCTTGATTTTAGTTACCTGTTAGCAATAGATGTGGCTGAAACACCTAAATGTAATAATAAGGGTGTCCCAATACTTCTGTCCATATAGTGTATATTTTACACACAACCAAGAGTGACTTAAGAGCCAAAGACAACCCTCTGGTGGCACTCCAGATCCACATTCCAGCATTCAGCAGTCTGTTCAGTACTTGCTCTGTTCAAATGTTTTGTTTTTTAAAAAAATAAATACAATTACTTAAGAATATTCTATTTACTTAGGTATTTGAATAATCCTCCTTAATACAGCCAGCTTCATCTTGTCTTGTTTTTAATTTGGTCATATTTTGGAACTGAAGTGGTTAGAGCGTCTGTAAGAGAAAATTAAACACCATTATTATTTCTGGAGTTTATTAGGTCCTGAAATGTTTATAGCAGACATTCCCTACTACAAGGGAATGGGGTCAACATTTTGTGTGTTCCCAAGGATGCTTTAAGGCTTAAGTAGTGTGCTACAGCCTTGTGTAAGGCAGGTGACAGTTCACATCTTTGACATGTATATTCTTAATATAAACTTGTCAATGCAGGCATTTACAGTTTTGATCTTCAAAGACCACCAATTGATTATTTAAAAAACTTTAAAGCAGCGTCCCAGCTATTTTCATGTTGGATGCACATTGAACCCCGCTCCTAACCATCTCACACACTCCATTAATCTCCTAAACTTTGCCAAGAAGATGGCAACCACACCTGCCAATACCATTTCAAGGCCATCATAACCACCTATATCATGGCGCCAGTAGATCAGTTAATCTTAGTGAAATCCCACCAAAAATGGAACATCCTTCCATCAGTGGTAGAGGTTAATACAGCAAGGCGATGTAAACACGATTGGGATAGGCATAAAACTATCTTGAGTACAAGATAAGACCAGTATTTACAGCTAGAATAATGGGCAGACTAGATGGTCTAAATGGTTCTATAGAGGAAATGAGAACACAAATGTACCCATAGCCCTGTCATGAATTCACGTTTTGTTGTTGAGAGGGAAAGCATGTTTAGCACACAATATTTTCTCAAAGGTTTGTCTTTGTTTTTCTTTCTCACAGCAAAATCAAGGTTTCCTAGAATCATCGCTTCTATTTCTAAGAGAAAAGGCACAAACACAGCGTGATGCCTGGAGTCCCTCCAGATGCACTAACTGCTCTGCTCATTATTTGTCAAAGGCAGTAATTGATTGTAAGATCACAGGCAGCAGACTTATTTTTTTCTTCTCCTCCAGGCTGTTTGTTCTCACTGTCAGGATGTTCAGGACTTTAGGACATGCATTTCTCAGCCCTGCTCAGACATCACACATACATAGAACATTTTTTTTCCTTCTGAAAATTCTTCACTGAGAAATCACCCACCATCAGGCCCACCTTTAGCTTAAATGTCTAGGAATAGCTGCAATCCCATATACAGCTGAGACTTTGGTAAAATTATGGCATAGCCAAGGATTAATACTACCTGTGTGTGTGTGTGTGTGTGTGTGTATATATATATATATAATATCTAAATATTGTTACTGCATCTTTCTTAAAGTTGTACTCAAGAACCTTTTGTGAAGTTTGTGGTTCATTCATCAAACCCCGTGATGCCTACTGTATTAAATCCGGAAGCAACTGGAACCATGGGTTTCAATTTGCATTTTGCCTGTGCAACTTTCTACTCATTTTGTCTGCCATATTGAAACACTTAAGAAAAAAACTTTTGTTTTGCTAAAGTTTATACAATTCTATCTCGTCCTGTAATTCTGAGCCTTAAAAAAAAAAAAAAAAAAAAAAAATGCTTGAGACCAGAGTTAGGAGTCACTGTTGGTGTCCTCCAGTAAGCTGAAGTTGCGATGTCTGCCTCTGGGTGTTAAAATCTGTTGCGTAGCCCTAGCCACATCCAGAACAGATGCAGTAGTAAATATACTGGGTATTATGTTTGGCAGCAGTGTTTTTTCTTTAACCATTCGGGCCATCTAGTCTGCCTATATTTCCTTAGTCCTCCATTTTTTCTTATGTTCGTGATAGCTTTATCCCCATCCCACACATGTTTAAATTGCCTCACTCTAGCCTCTACCCCCTTCTGATGGGAGGCTGCTTTACTTATCTACCACCCTCTCTGTGAACTAAAGCTTCCCTACGTTACATCTAAAGCTCTGACCCTCCGGTTTTAGACTATGACCTCTTCTTCTAACATTTCTGGTTTGAAATACACTTCCCTTCTGTACTTTGTTAAATCCTTTTAAGTAGTTAAATGTTTCTAATGTATAGATGTTTAGGAATTTGTAAACAAGTGACTTAAGCTGGAATACATTGGGAAAGTCGGATATGAAGCCAGTTTAACTGCATGCCATCGGTAGCTGATGCAATGAACCAACATCCTTGCACGCCACTGATTTTGAGGAATGTGACATCTCAATCGTTTTCTTCTGAAGCTGTAATCTACTCGTTTTCAGACCCCCGAAAATTATGAGATTTAGGTTTAAAATAGCAATGACATCTAACTGTATATGCTATTTAATTATAGACATAACTGGTGTGTGTAGCTTGGTCATGATGGGCCATCGGTGGGTAATTTTGCTATGGAATAAAGCGGTATAATGTGTTTGTAGATGTAATTCAAGTTGGTTTGCTTCCGTGTGCAGAAACTTTATTGAGAGACTGGGAAGCCTAGATTTGTGTTTTGGTACAAATGCCGTTGGTGATGCGTAAAATGTTTGCTTAATGTTAATAAATTCCCAGTAAAGCACCTATAGCTTTCTGTTCATACTCCAGATGTTTTTAGATGCCGGTCTGTATTCTGTGAAGATTTAGAGAGCAGCTTGCTTTTGTTTGCCCTGCATATCCTGCACATACGGCGGGGTATTATTGTAGATGTTTCACATCACACGAGAAATGAAGACTGGTGACGCCATGCCTGCTCTCTGAGTACTGCTCCCAAGTATGGGCCAGAGGAGGACGGTAAAGGCAGAACTGTTTGGGGAGTAAATAATTTAGCATGGATTGTATATTCTGAATACCTCTGCAGTGGCGGACATTGTTCATACGGCTCTCCTATGATTAGCAAAGGGAGGGGGGCACCTTTTGTTTTTCACCTTCTCTTTGTGACTGTAAATAATGCAGATGCAGCAAATGAGAGCTGGAATTTCAGAACACTTTGACCTACAAATATTGTCTGCTCTGCTCCAGTTACAGCTCAGATCCTGCTTATTGCACACACCTCTATTTGGCATTGCCTTCCATCCATGAAGGAGATAAGTGAGGTGATCAAATGTTTGCCTAACTCTGCGTATTTCAAATGTTTTGGCCAAAGATTATAAAAAAAAAACAAAAAAAAAAACAGCAATTCTTGGTGGCCCCATTACACAACCAGAAGCGTTGATGTCTTCCCAGAGTGCTGAGCAACAAATTGGGATCCATTGTTCCCCCACGTCATACAAAACTGTGTAACCGGTTATATGTGCAAACCAGTCCACAAGGAATCATGCTGACCATTAACCTGTTTGAGTGATATGGCAAGGAGCAATTCCGCCATCAAGCCCTTAGACTGACCTATAAACCCAAATACAGTGCCTCATATTCTAACTGTTCCAGGTATTGGCAATTCTGTTGACTGTTTATAGACTGCATTCTTTTGTTGTCCGGGATTTCAGTTTTCAGCTCTCTTGCACCATTGCATTAGCCTGCGTCAGTTTGACACTTGTACCTGCACTTCCTCACATAGTATGCATAACACGGAAATGATTAAAGGAACAGTCTAGCCTCCAAATTGTATTTTTATTTTTCAATGTATGTTGCAGTCTGTGCTATACAAATGCTATGCTAGCAAAAGTCAGTATTTAGATAGAATACATGTGATTAGCTGCGTATGCGCCCACTGATTTCAGATGAAGCTTAGCTCTCATCTCTATAATAAGACAGACTTGGGTTACTAGGTGAGTAGTGAGTAGATGGAGCCCAACCATTGTGTCGGGGCATTGTGCAGTGCGATAGTGAGACAACAAGCTGCACTATACCTGAACTCACACAATAACCGTGCTGCCCCGTACTGGACTTCCTCTTCCCTTTACTCGAGTCTTACCACCCCCTGCCCTGTATCGGCACTTTACTACCCCCTCTTCTGCCCTGTACCTGTGTCCTCCGACCCTTATCAATCTTTATCAGCCTCCTGCCCCCGTACTAGAGCCTTGCCCCCGTACCAGAGCCTTACCCCCTCCAGACACACTTTATACACACGTGTATGTATGTGTGTGTGTATATATATATATATATGTGTAGATATATAGATTCTATAATAAGATAACAATTGCATGTCATTTAAGGCTTAACCTAACGGCAAAATTAGTTGTAAGTACATACCATGCATTGTTGCAAATGTCAGTTAATCAAAATTATACACTCAGATAGCGATTTTTCCTTTAATTTTGAAACCGCAATTTCCAGTATGTTTAAAGTTTTGCAATTATTTTTTTTATTTTTATATATAATTATCACTCTGTCCACTGTGTCTGTCTTTATTATCTAGTTAACTGGTATGGAAGATCTGTTTATGTGCAAGAAGCATACTAAGGTATGCTCAGTGCTTCCTGTAAAGGCAGCTGGGGGAGGAGTTAAATGAGATAGAAGATGACCAATAATTAAACAATGCCTGCACTTCTGGATGCTGTAAAATGTACTTTAATATGCATTTACATGAAAGTAAGGCTGGAGTATTTTTATGATGCCACCTTTCAGAAGGGGAAACTTCACAGCTGTTAGCATTAAAACTACCAATGGTTACTTCTTTTTTTTCCTGGTCCCTGAAAACGAATAGGGCTGTATTTAGCTCAGTGAAACGGATGTACGTGATCAATCCTCATATGACCCTGCAACGGCCACCGGAACAAATTAGGTGTAATAATGCATATATAGAGAATGGGAAGTTAAGGATGGCTTTTCCCATGGTAGACACACATGGGGTGGCTTTCGATTACTCGAGTATTGTTTATTTGAATCTGTAAACAAACTCACACAGGCCCGGTGTGGGTGCTAAACTATGAATCATAGAGTCCGCTGAGCATTTTGTTTTATTGTGCTGGTGGCTGTAGATAAAGGTGGATCTCCAGCAGCCTCTGGACTGTGAATCCTGTGATTGTTAGCCTTTGGATGATTGAGAACCAGAAAAATGGTAGTTTAATGCTTTAAAAACTGCCTTGGCGTTAACTTATGACCTTGGTCTGTCTGCCAATTATTTTCCTCTGAAATACACTCCCTTTTCTGTGGCTTGTTGAAGCTTGTAAAAGCTGTCATACCCCCACTACTTAATAAGCAGGTGTATTTAAATGATTAAATATTTATTTTTCTTTGGAAAAGACTCCTCTGAGAGCCTGTGCAGGATACAGTCACCTGGTAACCCAAATAGAGATTTTGCCCTGCTTTTACCTTTTTAAGCTTCTATTTACCAAACAAGACGCTGTTTGTATTGATTAACTTCCAGTATACGCCTAATAAAATCTTGTTGGGACATTGATCTGTAAGATAGCTGTGGCTTTTTTGACTTTGCTAATCAATGCAAGACATGGTTGCTGCTTGGCTCAAGAGTAACAGCAGTTTGAACATCCAAGAACATGCACATTTCCACGTACTTTTTTGCGTTACATGGTTTGTGACATGGTTTCAGATGAGACTTGATGTTTCAGGGAGATGCTGCAATCTTTGATGTGCCATGCAGCAGTAAGGACCTGGCCGATGTCATTACCAATGTCCTCTTTTCAGCCTGGCACACAGTCGTACTGATTTATGTCACAAATCCATTTGATTCACTTAACTCTTTTGGTGGCAGCGGCTTTCCATATGTTGCTCGTCTGTGCAAACTTCAAGTTGGATATATAATGGACGTCAACAGAAAAGGACTGTTCTGCAAGGGTTAATTTATGAATCAAATCCTGCAATGACTTACAATACATGGCTATCATGAGCATTGAACAGTTATGTACAGGGAGAGGCAAGGTGTCCATACCAGGACACCAGTGTCAGTGACAAGGTTTGTGAAGGTCCATAGAGCGTCATTAAACTGTCCACCCTGGTAAATGTCCACCATGAGCAATACCTAGCCCTGGCTGGCAGGCTGACTGTAGCCCTCTGACCTGTTAATCCACCCCATCGTTATCTGCATTAAAGATGTGTTTGGCGGCACTTTCATGCCAGCGCAAAATGAGGACAATAAAGCCGGTGTTTGGCTGCAGCGTTTCCAGCGGGTGAGGCTCTAATGTATTTATTTTGCAGGTAGAAAATTCATATTAAAGTACTTGCAAACATTGGTGGGGCTGTTCGGGCATTTGCCAAAATGCCAAACAAAACCTTCCTAAAAGTAGAAAAAGGCCAATAAATATAGCAAATGTTTAGGCCTTTATTTCAACAAAACATTCATGATTTATACCAGCCGACCTTCAAGGAGAAATACATGAACGCATCTGGCCATGTGCAAGGACGAGGTGTCTGACGGAGAGGAAGTGCTTAAGCCGCATCTGGTTCTGGCACCCCCTCCCCTGCTGAGTCCGCACCCTGCATTCATTAAAACGTGGAAATCCCTATGATGTAACGATTCATATGAGACGATTCGGCCCTTTCAGTTGCAGTGCTACATTGTAAAAGGGATACGTATCGTGTTTCAAAAGTCTGCAAAATAGAGACAGTGTCCGCCCTGCTGTGGTGAAGTGAAATATATAAAATATTGGAAATTGTTAGTGCTATTAGTACAGGGGCATCCAACATGCGGGCCACATGCGGCCCGCAGCACCTCGAGGTGCGGCCCGCATGAGATTGGCAGCCAGGGCAACCTTTTGTACTGCGCAGAGGAAGCAGAACTCAGCAGAGTTCACGTGACATCACATGACTCTGCTCCAGTCCAGCTTTGATTTTTTTTTACCTGAATTTGTAGTCACAAAACTTTCTAGGCCCAGAAATCAGTGAGAGGAAAAGTAAAGGTTTTATGTCATTTACTATATTTTAATCTGCATATTTTATTAAAGGTCATATTTTCTCACAGTGAAAAATTAGTGCGGCTCCCGCATGTATACAATTCTGATGAAGTGGCCCACTGAAGAAAAAACTTGGACACCCCTGTATTAGTAGTTTCCTGGCCCTAAGTAACCAAGCGGCAACCAATCAGAATCCAAGGCAGCAAACGCAACAAGCAATCTCAGTGCTCTCACAGTATTGTACATTTCATGTAAATAATGTAAGGCATTGCATCTTGTTGGATCCAAATGCAGACATTGCAATGAAAACTCCACTAGGGAGAGGAGGAATCAAGACCTGTGTAAGATTTTTTGCGCCTTAACTCGATTGTAAGCTCACAAGAGCAGGGCCCTCTTCTCCTTTTGTACCAGGTTGTTATTGTGTGTGATTTTAAATTATTCCACTGATTGTAACAGCACCACAAAATCTACTGGCGCTTTATAAATAAATCTAATGTAAAGCTTCTTCGGATGGCTTCCCGATAAAAAAAAAAAAAGGGGTATTTACTATTTATTACACATGTTCCAGTAACTCTAATGCTTTCCCCAAGATATTTGGCTCATTGCGGGTTTGCTGAGCTGTCGAGTCCTTGCTTTTTCCTTGTGCGATTTAATTTCCATTTGAGATGTGAAGGGTTAAAGACAAAACTACTTTCAGGAATCGCCGTGTGCAGGCAATGTAAGCACTGGCCTAATTTCACAGTCACAGTGCAGCATGTACCGTGCCTGGAACACTTTGCCTCCGTGTACTGTTGTATTCATCCTCATGCTCTTCCTTCTACTTTAGCTCCCCAAAGTAATCTGATATATAAATATTTTTAATGAATATCCACTGATGCCAGCCTGTCAAACTGAACTCGCAATTTCTTCCTTCTTAAAGGAGCACCGTTCCCTATACAACTATATAAATATCTAGGTTAACTTACTTAAACCGCCTATAGTCTTGTCACATTCAGGAGCTTGGGGTTTAAGTGCGAGAACAGAATCTCTTCGTAGAAGGACAGCTTAGAACGTAAACATGCAGGTTCACATACCGGCAACAAAACACCTTTTTAGGTTTACTTTGCCCTGAATTACACGAGAGTTTTGTGCTTCCCCACATTATATGTAGCCGCTACAATGCTTTTAACGAGATATGGTGTAGTTAAGCGCATGTATGGAATATGACTGCTTGCGTATATACATCTGCGAATGTACAGGTTTCATAATGCAGCGACCCACTAATTGGAATAATGACTGAGCCTTTAAGAATCTGTCGGCTGCTCGCTTCCCATCACCATAAGGGCTGGCTGTTCCCGAGAAAGCTCCCACTGCTTGCGGAATATGGCTGTCTGCGTTTCAGTAATCGTTTCCTAGACAGATTCAGTGGCTTTCCAGTAAACACACACACACAGAGCGAGGTACAGCATGAAGCGGCAGGAAGTTGTTGTGCGGCCGGCCCTGCGCGGCTCGTCTCCATATACGGAGAAAAAGAGGAACAGGGGAGGGATGCTGGCTGGAATACCAGACATACAAGGCATTCCTCTCTGTCTTACTGTGCCTGTCTGGGGCTGGCCATACCTTTTGAAAGCCCCTATGTTTCCTGTGAAATGGTTTTTGGGATAAATTGCAGATACGTTTGGCCAATTACAAGGTTTTAACCACCGATCTGCTGGGAAAGTGATTTGATTATATGTGAAACGGGTCCTTTTGCCAATTCTTAATACATAGGTCTGAAATTTCAGGTTTCCAAAACAATGCTTAATTCTTTGTTTTCTGTAGGTAGGAGCAGTTTAGGAAGGAAAATAATGCTTAGCTGGTGGCTCCAAACTCCAGTCTCCATGTGCACTTTATGCATGTGATGTCAGAGCGTTACCGCGTAATTTATTTTTGTACTCCACTACTTGTAGAGATATATCATGATGCTTTATAACCCCACATCGAGCTCCTTTTCTTGCAGGCACCAAGTACTCTTCCCCGATTCTCCCATGTGCTTTCATTCCAGTGACTTGGCTGCGTTGCTCTCACAAGTTATCTCGCATGTTTTTAAGTAAAGTAAAAAATGCATGTTGCAGTACTTACTAAAATTACTTATTTATGGTATGGCTGTCTGGGTCGGGAGACTGTCCCTTAATGTTTTTTTTTTCTTAGCTCAAAATAAGCAATATTTAAAGATTTTTCCAGAAAGGACAATCATTGTTGCTCCTTCTGAATGACCAACTTACGGTAATTAGATATTTTGTTTGCGAAAACCAATCCCTTATCCTTGGTGGGTAATCGGATCCTTGCATGCATCTACGCTAAAACCGGTAAAAACGCTATATCTGTAAATACTAATTAGACAGTGTGAGTCCCATTTGCAGGTATGATCCGTATTGCAATTTGCTTCGTATCTGTCAGGCTCCACAGCGATCTTCCTTAAAGAATCATCAGCATAATGGTTTAGTTTTAAGCAGCATTACATGATCCAACACCGAAATAACAGTTAAGAGGAAGCAATTTGTTATAAAGTGGTTATAACAGCAGCTTGGGGCTGCCTGTGGGTGGAAATACTTTTTTTATTTGTTAGGTTTTCCTTACTCTTGCTGTTTTGGTATTTTATGAATGATTTGTGGTGCGCAGTCCGTAGCGCACGCTCTGCAGTGAGAAGTGATATTGCTGACCCCCTAAATAATGTAAAATATGCAGAAAATCTGGAAAGCAAGTTTAGTTTCTTGTTGCACAGTCCAATTAATCGCCATACCTGGGAACTTGCCAGGGTAAGCTGCTCAGAGCCTTCTCTCTTCCAGGAGAGTGGCTTCGTTGGGCTACTCATACATAAGGGCAAGAATTGCCCCATAGAG
Source organism: Spea multiplicata (assembly GCA_009364415.1). Classification (NCBI taxonomy): domain Eukaryota; kingdom Metazoa; phylum Chordata; class Amphibia; order Anura; family Pelobatidae; genus Spea; species Spea multiplicata. The sequence goes on from VKOC01016157.1 coordinate 30,078, forward strand.
TCTTGAGTTGGTGGCGAATGGGTGCTACCACTTATGGTACCACTTGTGTAGTGTCAGCAGGATTTACTGCTGTATACGATGTGGTACAGGAGGAGTATATGTGAAGGGTTGATATTGACCTGCTTAACCCTTTCCTCTAGTAAAATGTTTGTGTATATGTGTGCGTGTATATCTTGTGCATTTGGATTCATACGAATTACAAATTTATCGAAGCTTGGTAAACTTGACAATTCGTACAAAGCCGCAAAAAACCAGACCCCATGAATCGGAGCAAAACAAAACAAAAAGCTCAGAATTTTCATGTGAAATTCATGGGCCTCCATACACCCACACATACTCTCACTCTCTCCCTACCTTCTTTGCTGACTGCTTCTGCCGACTGCTTCTGCCGACTGCTTCTGCTCCTTCTTTTTATCTTTGTCCACATGTCGGGACATAACCCGGTGGGGACTTTGGCCAAACTGGCAACACTTGGTGCAAGTTCTCACAGGGTTATGTCTGCGAAGATAGGAGAGAGGAGAAAAGACAAGGTAGAAGATGAAGAAGAAAATCTGGAAGTGGTCAGCAGAGAAGGTAGGGAAGCATTTAGAGAGCATGAGAGAGGGAATGAAAATGAAAGTGTAGTGAATATGGTCACTGGGCAATAAATTTCAGGCAAGGAACGGAATTTGCTGACCGAAAACGAATGGTCCAGAATTTTGTCGGATGAAGTTTATTGTAGACAGGACATTCTACCTATACATACCATAGACTTGTAATATATGTACGTATAGTCACATGTGGAATCAAGTGATAGGATATTTTTATTTCTCATTCTGTATATGCATTCAGAAATTGTGCTGGTAATGAAATAAGATGTGTGTCAAATGTTAACTTGTGTATGTACAATCAGCTGTCATTCTAAGGTTTTTGTATTGTCCGAAATGAAGTATTTAAGTTGCCTTCTCTAAAAGCATATTAAACTATGCACAGAAAACATCAACTTACATTACTGCGCAATTAATAAATACTCTTTAGTGTTTGTCAACGTGTCTATGCTCCTATACAGCCTGCGGATCCTATGTATATGTAGATATAACACCTGGCTCAGCCCAGATTGCCGAAAGCCTTGCTGCGTGAGCTTAAACTGAGGCAGATAAACTGCCTCTTCTTCTTGTGTGTCCTTGTAGACTTCCTGTTGGGTGTATTGGGTTTGGTTCAACAGCGTGAGGCTTGGCGTCTTCACCAACCATTAATACTTAATTAAAACAATATAGTGTTTCTTTCTAAGTTGCTTCTGTAGAGCAGGTGGACATATTCTGAATGTTTGTAATTTTTTTTTTGGTGGTTTTCTTGTATCCTCTTCCACCGTAAGCCTTCTGGCTGCCATTCCATGATTCCTAAGCAGGTTATGTGCTTGCCTAGACCCGTCAGCTGTCACATTTAAACTTAAGAATACAGTAAGCAAAGCCTCATCCTGATACGCTTTCAGTGATGGGAATTGGGAACTACAGTATACAATACTTAATGGATGTTGGCCTAAGCCTGTCATATAAGTCCTTGGAAGGAGACATGCAACTTTTTATGAAGTTGCAAGCTGCTGTTTCTTTAAGTCAAATCATTATGTTATATACAACTTCTTATGTCCTGTCTACCTATTGTACACCGCTACAGATAATGGGGCTTGGGGCTATATAAAGCAATAAATAATAACAATGAAGAAATCAGACATTTATTGGGCAACACATGGTCTTTGAAGGATTCCCAGCCAGCATGATACACACAACGCTTTTTCTTAGAAAGCAAACCATTTTGGAATATCAAGAGCAAATGGAAAATGAATCCACCTCGATGCTGCCATCATTCTGTGGAACAAGTGCATACTCGGATGATTAGCTTTTTTATATATTTTGCAATATTTTTTGCATGGTTTGGTCCTACTCTACCAAAGAGCTTCTATGTTCTGGAAAAAACTCTGATCATGCTAGAATGGTTAAGCTTTAAAAATTCTGACGTCTGTCACCAGCTGCCCGATTAAGCCATAAAATATCACAAGGTACTCTATCACCGAGGTGCTGTCCCAGCTTGTGGTTACAGAGAAAATGCGATCAGCCATGTAACCCTGATTCCGCAGGGAGATGAGTAAAACCTTGTATGTCTGATGGGGTTTAACCCTTTAAGGCCCAGAGCAATGTTTTTGTCACAACTCCACATACTCTCTATAGCAAATGTAACTGTATACATTGTTCACTTGTTTTTTCGTTTGTTGATTCTATGTGCTTCTGTCCATCAGCGAAATTCATTTATACTCCACTGCAAGTGACTTATGGTTTCAGAGCATTCACAAAATATATTTTCCTACCTAATCCAAATTGTGGGTATATTCACTAAAGCCACATCGAGAAGATGTGGTGAGTTTGCAGAAATGTAAGAGTTTGTCTGCGAGTCTCAGGGGTGATCCCATGGTCCCTGGATGAATGGTCAGGTTCTCCGTGTTACACTTGTCAATAGGTGACTTCTTCATATTGGATTCTGACTTAATGATGTATGAAGCCTCACATGAAACGCCTTCCTCGCATGCACATACCTTCTGAGATCCCTGCTTAGACGGCAGCTCCCAGAGTGCAAATGAGTAAATCAGTTCAGTCAATACAGATTGGCAATGAATTGACTCCATTTGTGGGGTCTGAACGCAGATGTTACTAGGTGACACTGAATGAATCGAGAGAGTTGGGGTTTTCTTTCACGCAGTGCCTTACGCTGCCTTCTGTCACTGCAACTCTACTTTATGTGACAAAGTGCAGGTGCCTTGTACAGCGTGCGTGTTTCCGATTAATCATTAGCTTAAGTTGTAACCTTCCTTTTCTCTGCAACTGTTTGTGGGCAAAGTTGGCATTGTTAAGCTATTTGGGGACAAAGTTGGCACTGTATGTATGGTTACTGTTATTTTTATTTTAGATTTCTAATGGTAGGGCTGTGAATTTCAGATTTTTTTTTCTTAATTTTTTTTTGCACTGCTCTCAGTTGGTTTTTATCGCTCCCCCCACCCTTATTTCTCATTCTTCTCCCTAAGATCTAACTGTAGCTGAGCCCATAATGATCAGGAAGCAGGGCTACATCCAGCAGTGTCACAACTGACACATCCAGAAAGGGAACGTTCAAATCCAGTAAGTGTATCGACGCTGAACCTGTTAGCTTGGAGACAGCAATATGCCAGCAGGCAGCCTGATCTCCTGTGCGTTGACAAGGAAATATTTCTAACGATGCATAAAAACCAACATGATATTATGTCCTAGTGGTTGTCAATATTTATTACGTTCACAGGGTGAACAGGTTAAACTTTTTTTTTCTTTTTATCAATCCATTTGTTACTGCGTTTTGTAACAACCACTAAGTACGGATTCTCAAAAAGGGAAACTGATGTCACTGGAGAGAGGGAGAGAGCTCTGAGTTGAGTGTTTTGATCATAATGAAACAGGATGTGTGGAATTCGGAGAATCTGCTGAGAAGAGATGAAACTTTGTCTCCTGGTTTTAAAAAGTGATGCCGATGTCTGCGTGTGTCATAACCATCCATGTCAAAGTTTGTGGCCTTCAAGCTCTCACAGTGGAGTACTGTTTTCACTTTCCTCGTGTTCCAGCCCCATTTAAAATTAATTAATACAGCATGACCTGTTTGGTCACTATGATTCTTCTGACACGGTTTTTAATTGACATTGACGCTGGCACCTACAAAGGTTGCATTGTAAAATCTGAATTGTGGGTCATTTTTCTGTGCCTCAATTTTTTTTATTGTTTTTATTGAAAATACAATGCAATTTACAGAAAATGTAATCCTACAAACCAAAAGAAGAGCCAAAGTACATGTAAACATAATAATAAATAACATATAAACTTTTTACCCGGTTATCGCTGTACCTCTTATAATTCTATGACCTTTACTGCATGTAATTTCATGTATGTATTTTGGACTGAGCTCATTCTGCCTCCTAGTGTCACCATCTGCTGTTAGCCTGATCCACACTCTGTATATAATCCATACTAAATATTATAGAGAATTATTTTCATGATTGTTGCTAATATGCGATATTGATATATATATATTTTTGCTTATTTTTAATGTATTGTTTTCAGTCAAACGATAGATGGAATAGAGCAGGGGTGTCCAACATGCGGGCCAAATGTGGCCTGCGGCACCTCCAGGTGCGGCCGGCGTGAGATCGGCAGCCAGGGTAACCGGGATCACAAGAGCACTGCCACTTACCTGTGGGAGGGTTTTTCGTACTGCACAGAGGAAGCGGAACTCAGCAGAGTTCACGTGACATCACATGATTCTGCTCCAGTCCTGCTTCCTCTGTGCAGTACAAGAGAACGCTGAGGGAGGCTGCGCCCCCTGCTGAAGTCTGTGAGCGGCTTCGAGAGAGCTGCATACAGGTAAGGGGGTGTGGGAGGGTGTTTGAATGAGTATGCGTGATTGAGGGAATGAATGAGTATATGAATATGTGTGTGTGTGTGATAGCATGGATGTGTAAGTGCTGGAACCTAGGCATGATGGAACTGCGGTTGCTATTAGCAATCACACTCCTATCATGCCAAGTCAGCCAGTAAATGCTGAAACCTGGCTAGCTGCCCCCTTGTGTATTGATGCTGCCAGCAGTATGGGGTCTGCACATCACTTACAGCCACCCTGTACCAGCATGTACTGGCTGACTTGGCATGATAGGAGTGTGATGATTAACAGCAACCACGGTCCCATCATGCCTAGGTTCCAGCACTTACACATCCATGCTATCACACACACTAAAGGTGTTGTGTCATTTACTTTATTTTAATCTGCATATATTGTCTCACGGTGAAAAATTAGTGCGACCCTCGCACATATACAATTCTGATGAAGTGGCCCACTGCAGGAAAAACTTGGACACCCCTGGAATAGAGGATTACATATTTATTTTTTGCAGTGTTATAATCCAACCCTTCTTAAGGATGTCTGAGCCACCAGAATCTTCAGGGCTGTGGGTTTTCTTCTCTCAGACTGGGAAAACTCGTCCTCTGCTTCTTTATGGCTGCGGCAGTGTTGTTTGACCATAAAATCCAGTTGAAACTATACACTAGAATGGGCCTGGGAGGAAAATAGCTTTGTAAAGCTTATTCCCCCAGCGGCAAAAAAGCAATGCATACAAACATACTCAGGGGGTATACTGACAGATATGGACATTTTCAACACACGATCTTCGCTAATAAGTTTGAAAAGTTAACACAGCTCTTCTTGATGTTGAAATTCACCAGGGTTACTTGCATAATTCTTGGCTAAGTCGTGGACAGATCTAAGAAAATTTTTAGGAGAAAACTTTTAGATAAAACCAGATATTTAGATAGGTCAGAGGATGACATTTTATTCTAGAGGGTATGTGGAGCCAGGGGGGCAGCAGATGGAGAGCGATGGGGTAAGAGAATTAGTTTGGCAAAGGTGATCAGACTGTATTTCAGCTGGGGAAGAATGGGAGGCATGTTAGTAGGTAGTTGCAACAATCCAGATGCATATTACAAGGAAATGCATTAGTTTTGTAGTATTGTTTGTAAGAGAAAAATACTTGGTAAATGGGCAATTTTCCAAGCAATCTGCTGCTTCCATCCACCGGTTTCTGAGAATTTAAAGTGAGCCGTTGCCTCATATAATGTCCCTTTTAATAAACTATATACAGGATCTGTACATTGGGTCAATTTAACATGACCCCCACCTTGTAGTTTCAGTTGCAGGATTGATCTGCCATGAGACCCAAATCATCTTTGTGTTGGGTACTTTCCGGCTGTGCTTGTTGGCCTGGTATCCGCTAACACTGTGCTTCCTTGTGAAAATGTGTCCGGTTAGAACTGTTTCTCTTGTACTGGCATTAAAGTTTGATAAACAGGTGCAGTGGTGTCCTCTGAGTAATGCATGACTTAATGACAATATATTTGCTTTTCTAGAAAGCCTTGCATGTGTCACATGTCTTAATCATAGTGTCATTTTAGAAGACCTTGAAGATCATCTCTCTTTTCTGCATTAATATATTAAGCATCAACAACTATTTTACATGGTCCCTAATGTTTTTATGGTTTGCAAACCAGCACCCAGTGGGGGAATTTAATGACATGGAGGACTCCTTTTCTAACAATAACTATAGAAGGTCTGCACCAATTTGCTTTGCAACCATAAATTAGAACATGGGGGCACAAGTCTGACCCTCGTGGACTGCAAACAGGCCAGGAATTCCTGTGTCCTTGCCTGGAAATAAGTAGTTAAAGCATTAAATGCTTGTGCTCAAGCAGTTTCCAAAAATTGTGGACTGTTGGAGGTCCTCTAGGACTAAACTTCTGCATCTCTGATTTAGAAAAAGGGAATAAGACATTTTTACCCAAAAAGGGAAACGTGCATTATTGAGAAATGTGGATTTATGGTGTATATCTTATCTTAAAGATATGTTATGTGACATCGTACAAGGATAATTATGTTGGTCTTGTTCAGCACTAACAATTCACCAGCCTTTAATAGTATACCGAAAAACAAGGAAGAAAAAAAAGAGAACTGAATCGTATAATTGGCACTAGCTTAAGTTTTGTAGCGTATTAGTCTCTAATTGAGAGACCTAAGATTAAAACCCAAGTGCAAACCATATATATCACTGAGGATAGAGTAAATATATACTGGAATCAATATGCATGAATGCTCTCCCTTAAACAACTTTATTTACTGAACTCTATCTTCAGGCCAGCTGCCTTTCCCGTGATTAGAGCTGTGCGCAGCAGATGACAATTGAATTTACCATCCGTCCTGTCAATAGTCTGAGCGTTCCTATAAGAATTCACAGAAGCTAGAAACAGGCTGCCTCTGTCATCTGCTTTACCATGGAGAGACAGAGACCAAATCGTTGTATTGAGACTCAAGGGACGAAGCAGTTTAACAGCTCTACATGTTTTGCCTTTTAAACAATAAAAATGTTTGTGTTCTCGATAACAAAATGTATCTTATTTGTGTATGAATATAGATTTCTGTTTGTATCACATGCCCGTGTTTTTACGGTCTAATGCCATCAGTATAGCACTTACGTTTGCTTTAAGTATGAGAATTATTACATAATAGCTTCTCGTGAATCCTTACCCCTGACGAGTACAGATCTGAACTGAGTTGTGCGTTGCTTAAAATGGAATGTCTGTGTCCCAGAAATCACATGCGTGGGCTGGATTTGCAACATGAAACCAGCTCCCTTAACATGATGTGACATTTTGTGATCATTAGTTATGGATCACTTCCAGGGAACTTTCCTTCTAGTGACATATATCTGTCAGGTAGCCCAGCTTCTTACATAACTTAGGCATCTTTGGGGGTCTATAACCGGCGCTGTGTAAGCTGGGAGCTTCTTTTAACTCTTACCAAAAGAGCTGCCTCTTCGTCCTCTTGACTCTTCTTCTTTGATACAAGTTAGTGCCCACTTTAAAATGCACAGCTGTATCTAAGACGGTTACTGCGGGGATAAGGCACCCCCCTGCATGCGGACAGATATTCCGTGTATTGTTCTATTACCATGATGCTGTGTGCCTGATGTAATTAATTGGTTTAGTGCCGGCAGTCACTTGCTTTGATGGGACTAAGCGTGGCGAACAGTTGTCTCCTATACATGTTTACATTGGTACAGTGATCTATAAGCACTATTAGATACAATAATTCCAGCACTGAGAAAGTGTCAGTTATATGCCATTTTCTTGGCCTAGAACTCCTCCATGTACTGAGAACGATGTAGAATTTTTTCTCTCTAAACCCGTGATCAGAAAGATGTTGGCTGAGATATTGTGGACTGGAGAACAGTTTGAGAGATGTTTGGCTGTGTTTCGCCTGTCTGGGAAACAACAACAACACAAACTGCTGGCTTTCGTTTGGGTCTTCAAGGGAAACCATTTCCATATTATATAATAATTATATAACGGGATGTTTCCGTGGTGCTGGGTGTTTTTTTAGCACTGGTAACTATGTAAATTTTTGGCATTTGCATGGTTATCTTGCGTAAAGCTTGTGCATGCTGTGTATATATGTATATATAGAGAGAAAAAATGTAATTGTCCTCATCATTGTTAAGCAAGTAAACCTTAGGTGTTCTTCCATCTGAATGTTTAATTACTTTAAAACAATACAAACTTTGAAGAGTCCACTTCAGTTTCTGTGGCAACAACCTATTAGTGCCCATTTTGTTTGGTTTGACAGCTAGGTGTTTCCGGCAAAAACCATGAATGGCTATGAAACTCTTTATACATTCAAGAGTACTAGGAACGACGTTCCAAGTATTGCGTTAATCAGCGTGTGTGCAACGGCACTTTTAAAAGGAAGCATGCGTCTATAAACCATAAAAAGTAACGAAGATCAATATAAGCAGTGCAGAAAACCCATCTTGTACGTATGCCATGGGAGCAGTCATCTCCGTTTCCTATTAGTGAGAGCTACACGATTATTTTCTTTGGTGGACGTCTTCTTTGTTCTGACAGTCTTTATAAGGTGGTTGTAAGGAGAAGTGAGAGTACTTCAAAAGAATAAATTGTCGTGTTTGTTTTGTCAAAGTTAGTCACAGTGTTTCTTCCCTGAGTCCCTTTTAACCAAATCTCTCTAATACAGTTAAACGGACTGGAGAAAGAAAAGCACACACACTTACACGTAGCTTTGATAAACTATGTAAAAAAGTAAGGATTTGACAAGTCCTTTAACCTGTTATTAGACTTGTGCATTTGGATCCCTTCAAATTGTAATAAGCAGTGAATTTGTGTATAGCGTATTCTTCTCGAGCTGTAGTCTGACAAGATACAAAGCTACATCTTCTAGCGATCCGGGTAGGTTGGAGTATTTGAATTAGTTGATTGGCAGAGAAGGTAAGTGAATGTGTCTGCTGGATATCTTCCTCCATAGTTTTATTTGGAAGCTCGAGAGTAACATACCAAGGGATTTATATTTAGTTTCCCAATGGCTGCTAGTAATCCTATTATCATAATTACATACTCTACGTCCAAACCACCAGTTCGTCTTCCCAAACGAGTGGTGGCATCGCCTTGCATCTAACGTTACATTTAAAACACTCCAAAAATAGAGTCCCGTGACTTTGAAATCCAAAACTCTCCTGTAAGTGAAACACTGTGGCTTTAGCAAATATAATTCAGATGAGCCCCTTAAAAAATGCTTTTCATCGAGGTCTCATAATAGAGAAAAGCTGTCTGGCAAGATCATGCATGGCTTCATTTGTTAGCGTGTAGGATGAAATGTCGTAAGCCCCATCTGCAAACCAGGACGTTTACCTGTGCCTTATAGTTAGGGAATATCGTACCCCGAGACCCGGAGCTTGCTGACTATATACCATATGCTTGTTAAGTCAGGATTCATAATGTATGAAAAAGTTAGGGCACTGAAATATTTCACTATACTACAGACATACGAGTTATCAGACTCCCATATGTCTCTGTATTTTTTGACCTATGCACCATCCACTCAAATCACAATGAAGAATGCCGGGCCAAAATGATGGAATCATTATTTCATCGCTTAGCGTGCTAGAGCAACATATGCAGGCTGACCTTTAAACAATAAGATAAATCTAGATCACCAATAGTATCTTTATTTTATATTTTCCTCCTGCAATTCAGTAGCATTGTTTTACATTATTATGTTACATTACATGCATAAAAAGGAATAAATACTGTTTTAGTAATGTGATGCAAACCGAACCATATGTTATTTTTTAAAGGCTTCCTTTGCTTACCAATAATTTTTTTCCACTGGCTCAAATATCATTTCATGTGTTTCTATTCCTCTTTTTATAATGTACCTTTTTTCTTTAATAGCCCACAGTATCCATGACGACTGGACCTTTCACACAACATTTCTGTGACTCGTTGCAAAATGCTGACAATTAAATATACAGTACTTAAAAGAGATCCATCAATCTTTGTTGTCATGCCAACCGGCTTATATTTAGAAATGTAACAAGTACAAGGAGTTCAATTGCTCTTGTACTCAAACATAGGTCTGCAGCTATAATTGAATTTTTTTTATTATTGAAGATCAAAATCCTGTTTGAGTAGCGTTAGATTTTGAAATATTCTCTGTTATTGTAAGGAAAAGTACTACTCCCCCCCTTCTTTTTTGGGTCTTAGCTTCGTCATTATCAAGAATCAACTTTTCTTTTTAATTGTTATAAATTCCAGTATTTATTTATTTTTTCTTGCGGAGGAGATGACATACATAGCCACGTCACAAAGTAATTCTATAAGACTCATTTACATGCTAAACTAAAATGATAACTTATCGAACGTTCTTTTGGTTTTTATGAGCGGACGATTTGGCTCTTTAAACCACTTTAGAGTTAATGCTCAGGGCCAGATTTTTTCCATCTTGTTAAAACTCATCTAGAATCAAAGTGGAAACATGCAGTATTTTAATTATTGGGGTGTTCTTAAAGAGGAAGAATTCTTTGAATCCACCCTGATCTGGAATAAGTTTGTGTTTTATCAAAGCAAACATTCAATTTGTATATAAAAAGTAGATTGTAAAGAAAATAATATATATATATATATATATATATATATATATATATATATATATACCGTATTTTAAAAGAGCAGAAACAATCTATAAGTTTAGTTGTTAATTAGTAGCATCTATGTGTGGTGTGTGTATGTTTATATGTATTCTGAAGTTGAAATCTTTAATTGAGCCATCATATAAAGATGTTGTCATACAAGGTTTCAGGAGAAGAGGTCTCTTAGATAAGGGATGATACCGCTTGGGTCCTCCATATGGTTCTTGCACCGATGGCTCCGTCTTCTCTTGGCGCAATATGGCTGTATCAGTTTTACTTGTTAGGCATAAATAAACAAACACATGCATATATAGTGAACATTACAGCCTTATTAATCTATGTAACAGCTTGAGGGGTAGAAAAAATGGGCAGAAATAGAATATATATATTTATATAAATATTTCTACCCATTCTTTCTACCCCACAGTCTGTTACAGATACGTTAATTTCTAACCATAATGCTGTCCCCTTCTGTTCGTCAAATAATGTATCAGCCATTTGGACGGTACAGAGCAGATAGAAACGTTGTTTAAGCAGTACAAAACTGTTTATAAGAAACATGTTTGGTTTTTTTTTCTCCTATTCAGACATTGCACAGTTTGACCAAGCGGAACACAGACGTCTGTCACCGTGATCTGGAACGAGCATCCTCCGCAGAGGTAAGGAAGCAGATTGCTCTATCATTTGCTTCCTAGTTAGAAAATGTGTTTAGTAATTAACAGTCTTCTGTGCGCTGCTCCAGCTCAATCGACGTTGCAACGTGATGTTCCTCGCCCATTAGAAGCAGCAAGGCCTATTTTAGCGTAGTCTACTTTGCACAATATATGCAGGGGATCTGTGTCTACTGTACTGAATGTCTTGTCCTTCCTCCTCAGTCTGTCAAAGGTATTTAATGATTCCTTAAAATTATAAGAGCTCTTTAGATTGCAGATTGCGAGTAAATCTCACCAGTATGTTTGTAAAATAATTACACTGTTCTACAAAAAAAGTATGCGTCATAGGATGCAGTTGAACTTTTAGAGATTTAATTTTAGAAACCGTGCCTACGTTATCTCAACAGATCTGAGCTTGGTAGCATGCAGTGCAAAGTCTGAATGTTGAATTTCTTCCTTGTATCAGGTGTACTAATCAAATAACCTTTACTCATGTCTTTAAACATGTCCTCATATGTAAATGTATGAATACATGTCTGAAGGGCATCTAAAGCCTCTGAAGGATCTGAGCCTCCAACATAATTTATGTGATGTAACTTAGGGTTTTGTTTTTTTTAAGTGACAGTCGCTGACCAAACAAAAAAAGTAGCTTCCCATAGATAGCCATGCACTTTTTAACATACCATATGTATCTTTAAAGAGGGAACAATTATAATATTATTACTTTTTTAATGAGCATTACATGCAGTGATGTGTTCTGAAATTCTTGCTGCTACGGTTTAACAGATTTAAAAACAAAATCAGGGCATGGCTTTCTTTAAAATACAGATGTTTCAAGTATATGTAGTGGGTCTTCATGAAAGAAGCAGTGATCAGAGGCTAGAACCCTGCAAGCCCATCACATACACTGCGTCATCCCATTCAGCGCATAGTAAACCCATTTAATAGTGTTTGTACATATAACATTTAGTGTGTGGATTTGCATATGAGAATGTTTGTATTTGAAATGTTTGAGCTTACATGTCTGTCAGAATTTTACAATACCGCCACTATTCTCCATTTATCTGTTCTTTTCTATTCATTGGAAATAAACATGTCAATGTTGTGTAAAGGTTAGCTGTAAGATTTCATTATTAATTCTTCACTTTTGTGATGTTGGAATATATTTCCAGCTTGAACAGGAGCTTACAGTTTTCACTCTTTCGCCAATAGACGGCTCTGCGTTTACCGTAAACCCCGTAGACCGTATATAAGGGTAATGAAAGCCAGTTTGGTATTATCTAAACATTCACTAACCATACAGAGGACATCCCTCAAAGTGAAAAAATAGACAGCAATCTGGGTTAGAAAATTGTTTGGCCAAATGACAGTCATCTCTGGCCAAGTCTTAAACTGGCAGCAGAGGGACCTCAGTTTTGGCACTTGGTACAAGTATGTGTTTGTCAAATGCAAAATGTGCACAGAAAATAAACAATTGGACGATTTCTGTGTCCCTTTGGCAGCGTTCCTGGCCCGCCTGTGGATTTTACCATATTTAGCTCTGAAAATTGATATATTCAGTGTTATTTTGCCCACCAGTTAGTTTTTGCTCTTCTTGTAAAGGATACTCTGTGCTTTTTTGGAGTCCATAATTCCATTTAAGACTCTGCAGACATGCCCGAGTGGGCTAGATATCACAAATAAATCCAGAGCACCTCCGCAGACGCATACATACACATATGTAATTTGTTAAAAGAAAAAAAAGGCATGGCAAACTACTAATGATGGCCCACAGTAAAGATTGGAATAAAATTAAAGCACATATTCCACCATTTTTTTTATTACAGGTCTGCAGATAAAGGGACTGTATGAAATATTTTATGATGGAGAATTTTTTTCTTGCAGATGTTAAAAAATGTCTATTAGGGTCATGCCCCTAATTTGCCTCATAGGCAGTAAGTTGGAGTGTGGTCTGTCTCCAATATACACAGCTGCTTAGAAAAAGCTTTATTTTTATTTGTGATTGCTTCCTTGAGATCTTTAATCAGGGAGACCTTTATTGGGCCAACACACAAACTTTGGAGACTTAAGAAGTTTCAGATGGAATCTCTATCATTGCACCTGAAGAAAAGTCCAAGGTGGCAAACATTTATGCGACTATGCATCTCTTACTTGGCTAAATAAAATAATTAATGCAACCAGAAAGATAAAAACATCAGAACTGATATCTGTTAACATTTGGGCCATCTTTCTAGCACAGTTCAAATGTATCTATCTTTTATATAGGTAATTGCACTGTAAAAAATCCACAGGCATCATAAGAAGTTTAATTTGGTTGGTCTGCCATATCATGCCGTTCACTGTTACTTCATTACCTGTGTGGTGGAGCATAAACCCGGGAAGGGTTTTCATTTTTGGCCGGCAATTGGTCCATTTTGGAATGGGGTTGAACAGACCAGAAAACTAGCTGCGATAATTGTTCCCGGCACACTTTGAAGTTTTTCCTTTTCCTTTTTTTCTTAACGTCTTGTTACGTTCAATCAATTTTACACGTGCTCAGCAAAGTTTGTGATATGTCACTCATCAACAGAAACACATTTTAGTTGCAGGCACTCAGGATATGAATATACTGTGAAAATCTGATTCATAACCCATTGGGGAAGCATTAAGAACATTTCTTGGAACCGTTTCTTTCAGCATAACGATGATTACTAAATGTAAAAATAAAAAGTGTGAATTGCAGTACCCACTTTTTTTGTGTGAAAATATAAAGATATATATAGTAGTTTGAAATAAGCTTAATATTTGAAAGCCTTGTAGAATTGGAAGCCAGTCTACCAAGCAGTCTCGAAGGCTTAAAGGTCCTCAAGTCCATAGCCCGAAAAAGAACCTGTGTGTGAATACTTTAACGTGCAAACTTTCAGATTGTCATACTATCAATATTATAATATGCTCCAAATGCTCGTCTCAATTTAACCCTTCTGTAACCAAATTTAGCATTAGGAACATAATTACTAATACCACTGAATGCCCATATCATGCCCCAATTATTAATTATTCAATTATGACCAGATTTTGCCTCCTTCATAAGGGAATGTCTATCTTTCATGTGCCTCAAAAGCTGATGCTGATAGATTGTTCCCAGATAAATTTAAGGGGCTTCTTCAATATTCCCTTTTGTATGAGATTAAACCTTGTGAAATAGGAATAAAATGACACTATAAGATACTATAGAGTGCAATTAAAGTGAAATTTTAATTGTGAAGGTGAGTAACAATTAAGAAAGCGATCTAGAATGCAAATTTTATTTTTCCTGCAAGTTGGAGTCCTTTTAGAATGGCCCGTGCATTATTTGAGTTAGAAAATTTTGATTTTTGTCTTTTTTTCCTCAGTTCCTGGCTGCATCTACTGAAACTTGGAAGCATTAATATGTAAACTTTTTGTACATGCTCAGTAGCACTACCATTGAGCTCAATGTAGCAGCAGCCACCCATATGTGTGTTAGCAAAACTGCATACATGTGATCGGTTGTTGCTGGTTTTAATGAGCATGTGCCGGAAGCATATTGCGGTATGCACCCTGCGTTCACTAGAGGCATCTGGGGGAGGAGTTACGCAGGGAATCTATTACACAATGCCTGCTTTGATTTGCTTGCAGGACACTGCATTGGAGTCCCTGCGAAATGCATGTATCATGAACATAGGGCTGGGGGCTCCATTAAAAAAAAAAAAAAAAAAAAAGCAGGCACTGGTGAATTGAAGGATAGCAGTCAGTGGTTGAAATCGATAGACATACCAGCCATGACTTTTTCCAGATAGCTGTGGCTTTCATGTTGCCTGTGGTGATAAGTCTTAGCAGAGGAATACCTGCTGGCAAACAGACGTAATGTAGTTCTTGTAAATTGGATATCTCTTGAAGTGCTTGATGTACTTGGAATGTAGGTACTATGTGTAAAGCGTACTGACCCTGAACCATGCCCTGAAAATTAAATGCATTTTTATTGGAACCATGAGCGAAATAGAGGTTACGTGGACCAAATTAGCATTAAGTTAGCATTCAGCTACTCTGATTGGCCCCATTTTTGTGTCTTAATACATCTTATATTAAGATAGCATTGTTTAAAGTCGGTGATAATGTGTTTTTAACATTGTGTATGTGCATGTTTTCGTCTTGGCTTTAATGTTAAAATATCACACTGACAAGCATTTTTTTCATTTAGGGAATCCTTTTGATGTTGAAGGAAGGGACTGGCAATTTGTCATTATTCATCTCCTGCATTTGTGTCTGTCAGTTCTCTTATGTTGTTAAAAAAAAAAAACACAAACCATTGACCTTGCTGTAAGAATAAAACACAAGTCAAAGAAGGTGACAAAAAAAAAAGACTACAGCAGTAACCGTCTCTGCTACATTTTTCAATTATTCTAGTAGATAGATTATCAGATCTTGCTGACAAAGCATCTGTTCTGATACAAAATGAGCGAGTTTACCATAGCTCTTCTGTAGGCCTTAAAACCGGGAGCTGCCAATATTGAACCAAATTCTAGAGCTGTAAAGGTCCTTAACCAAATCAGATATCATACTGTTCACACCCTTAATGTTTTTTCCATAAAAATACAATATTGGAGTAGCCAGAAAATAAGGTCCAGTTTTGAAAATGCTCTATGTATCTTCAAGACAAGAAAAAAGTAATTCTATTTTAGATGTTTTACATATAGCTTTCTAGGTTACCCTCTTTCAAATAAGTTACATTATAAGCTTGGTCAGTTTACTAAATTAGCTGTCATTTACTGTGTAGATACAAATAAATCCAGAGTGAATGGATAAATCTGATCCATTATCATTGATTTTTCTAGAATTTAAACATGTCTAATCCGTCATGGCTCCCACCAAAGAGTTCAGGAGATGGAATGGGGCATGTGAGTGCCCGGATGGAGACCACTCAAGGTTTCGGGATCCCTAGCATCTCAGTATCAACTCAACAGGCTCCCAAGAAATTTGCACCTGTTGTTGCTCCAAAACCCAAATACAATCCATACAGAGGAGGACCATCTGAAGGCGGTGATGGTATGTAATTACTGGCATAGGCTGCCATTTTTAGTAAGGTAGAACTACTGCACAAAAATAATCATTCTGAGATCTTCCTTTTGGTAGAAAAATGTTGATATAAAACATCTTCTTTTTCTGCTCCCTAAAAATAGGTATCAGCAGTTTAGTCGGAGCCTAACACAACTACGCAGACATCATAAAGACCAAAAATGTGTTGTGGACATTTAGTTACTAAACGCAAATATTGCCCAGTGTTGTACAGTGGAAGAGGGCATTACACAAACACTAGTAACGGGACACTTAATATGTAAGGCAGCACTCTACCTGTCAGCAGCATGCGAAAATTATCAGAATTCTGGAAAACATGGCCAATGTGATCACCCTACTCCCATCCCTGCTTTCAGAGGTAGCCTTAGAAGTTCATGGAGTTCATCTCCTTTACAGTAGCCATAAACTGTTAGCGATTCTATTTTAATTGTCAAATTCTCCACAACCTAACCCAATGTGTATTTAAACCATGTTGCCATTTGCAGAAGATATTTTAAAAGGAACATTCACAACAAATTTTTAACATCGCTGTTACGCTTTCATGAATGCTGGCTTCAGTCTGTGATTGTATTATGTTTCTCTGTGTCTTTAGTGGAAATATATGTGCTGCGCCTTGATGGTATTAAATCCATATGAACAGTATGTCTATTGTTCAGTACCTGACTGCTAGTGGATACTTTTTTATTTTTTTTTGCCTTCTTTCGAGACTACTACATGTTTTACATGCTTGTCTGTTTGTAAATCAGAATGTACAAATATTAGATACATCAAGTCTGGCTTCGAATATGGCACACGAAATGGCCGTGTTAGTGTCTTAATTCGGATTGTTCTGCTACTGAAAACTAGTGATATGAGGGATTCTCCCGGCAAAAGAAGACCAGAACATCCCTATTCCAACTCTGTGGACCAAGACACATAGGCTAAACACCCTTGGAAGTCGGGGTTGTCCCATACAATCCCTTTTTTTTTTTTCAAGATCACTGGGAACATTAGAAAGTGTTACTGGAATTCTGGACAGACAGGGCTATGTGACCAAGAAAAAAGGATCCTATAAGTCGTTCTTTATAAAATGACAGAGCCGCGCGGCAGTAACCCCTTTGCGTGCCTAACAGAGCGGTTGTGTTCTGGAGTCTAGAATGTCTGATGCAGAACAAATATACCCAGGTGAATTCTGGCAAGTGTCAGAATCTTGGTTTAAAAGGAGGACAGACAATCTAAGACCAGGAGCATGTCGCATCACCTCAATTTATAACCGTAATCTGGCCATATAAGAGAATAATCTACACAGAGGATGTACCATATTGCATTTTCATGGTGCACACCCAAACATTCACAGACTGGACGTTAGAGTGTCCCGAGGGAGAGGCCAATCCTTTTTCATTTAACATGGCTCATTTCTAAGCTGCCACAAGCTTCTGAAACAGCACATGCAAGTCACTTGAAGCTGATTAGAGGCAAATATGTTTGTCATTATACTTTATTGGTGCATCACTTGTATTATCTGTGGCCTAGCTCTTCTGAAGAAGACTTTAACAGGGGCAATTGAAAAAGGGTGCGTCCAATTGCCCCATCCTGCATTATATAGTATGTACCCCAGGCTACACTTATCTGGGTCCCTTCATGATGTTTGTGGAGTGGAGAAGAACATATTCTTTCCTGATTTACTTAGGTATTAGAAACATTTTGGGGAAAAGGCAGCAAGAAGTAGAACCACTACAATATGATGGCTGTCTTTCATAGATCAAAAATCCATTTTTGCCAGATTGTATTTGTGTTTATTTCCCGATTTGTTTCTAAAAATATACTGGAACCCCAGTAAAGGAGGTTTCTTGAAAATATCCCTTATTTTCATGTCACAAAGAGTTAAAACAATGCATATGTCCTGGAAATCAGAGTACAGACTTCCTCTATCTTACCAATAATACTCATTATGCCCAGCTGAACTTCTGCAAAGTGCGTATATTTTTATAACACCAAATTCCTCTTTTCTGGCCTAACCATAGCTTTCACATCAACTCCCACAGCCCTATTTGTTCATTAGGTATTTCTTGAATATATGTAACAATGTTGTTCCTTTATCGGTTTGAAAGGGAAGTTATTAAAAAGAAAAACCCATTTGCTGTAGTTATAGGAACCCATCTGTTCTTTGCTGTGTGAAATCCCCTTTCAGAATGATGCCATAATACAGATATTTCCAAGAAACAGTGCTGTATGCAGGGCTCTGTGATGTACATGGCCAACAGTATGGAAAACAAACAAAAAAAGCTGAAGTACATACTTTTAGAACAAAGTAGAGCAAACTACAGGAGGTTGTTATGACTTCATGTTTTTGGCAACTTGAACCAGAGCTACTCTTTAGATGAAGCTCTTTTGGGCATTTGGAATAACACCAAAAGTGTTCACTAAAGGGAGAATTTGGGTTTCATCTCACTTCACTATTCAGGGCGAACGCTGGTCCTGTATAATGCATAATTCAATGGGTGAGCAGATGTTGGAAAAAAAAATCTGATTTAACTATACATTATACAGGGCCAGCCAAGCTCTTCTTTTAGCAGAGGCTCACTGGGTTGGACGATCATAATAAATAGTAAAGTGAGGGAATTAAAACTACTACTCTGCATTTAGTGAACAGACCCAAAGGTATTTGGTTTACATGTTTACATAAAATTCTTAGGAACAAGAAGCTCTACCGAAAATTATTAGTTTCATCATAATTCTGGGCAAGCAATATGTACAGAGCAACACAGTTTACAATGTAGATCCTAATAATCTCAGGTGAAATGATACCTTAGATCCAACTCTGTCCCCTTGCTCTGCTCCAGGCGCAGGTCCCCCAACCCGACCGCTTTAATGTTGAACAATATAAGCAAAGGTTTATGTACTGATTTATGAACAGTTTTTTAGTGTATGAATTATTTATAGTTTTTATGTATTGTTGTGTGTATCTATTTAAAGCTATCCACGTATACTAATAAGCAGAGATGATAATACTACTACTACTACTACCGGTACTTGTCGGCCCATGGGACCTAGAAACTGCCATGGGGTTAAGTTGCAAAGTAAAGCACATCTACGTCTGGTCACTGTTACTATACATACAATTGTGTGTTTAAGTGAAGACTTTATCCTTTGCGACTTGAGCTGGGCCTGCATGTTTAAATCTGTTGTTTATCTACTGAGCCATCTCCACCATTTCTTGCAGAGGAAACATGTTGGAGTTTCCCTTTATAATGCGTTTAATGAGGTGAAATAGTTTATATCCATTCACCTAACCTATACTTTATGGTCTATAGAATAAGCTCCAGTAGTTTGACATTCTTCCTGCATTGGGTACTTTAAGGCACATTAGTCGTCTTGCCTCAGGAAATCGGAAACATCCAGTTTAATGCTTTAAAAGTGCCTGGCTGTGTAATACAAGTGAAGCACATCCAAGATTAGAGAGACAAAAAACTATCAAACACTTATTGTTAACAGAAGCATGTTGGGTTTTTGTTAATCTTGTTTATAGATTGTGTTAATGATCATTTTCCTCATTCATTTTATTGCCTTTGTGAATTATGTCACGTAGTCCTTAAAAGGTCCATATCCATAAGAATGCATCGGTCTCAAAGGAATATGTGCTGTGTGGATATATAATAAAGGCCAATTGATCCCGCAGACCTTGAGCCTCCTAGGGGCATTTATTTCACTTGTATAACCCCCTTGTAGTTTCAGTTGTCGGATTGTACGGTTGTTAGATCTGAAACTTCCTTTTATTGTGTACTTCCTAGTTGTGCTTGCTGGCCGGCCATCCTCCAACACTTCTTTTCCTTGTGCCCACGTTAAAAGATGTGTTGGTATCCTGAGGGATAACGTTCTGGTTATGATGTAATAAAATGCCATTCAGAGTTCTGATTGCTAGGAAGACCTCCGCAATCGGGAATCTGTTGCATATTACCATCATTAAATAGCCAACAGATCACAGACACGCAACACTTTACCAACTTGAACTTGTTTGTATCTGGCTTTTTTCTTTTTGCTGAACCCCATATAAATTGTAATCCTCTTAAGCACTGCACTAGACCTTTCTTATAAAAAGGCCAACTGCTCATGGCTAAGGGCCCACTCTTTCTACCAGTTACCATGTGCATCTTCTGAGACACATACTCAACATCTTCAGATCATCCACTGGTTTCATAAAAATGGAATGAATCCGTGTCTCTCAGTGATGTATGTTACTATAGCACTTAAATGTTGCTATGTTTTAACTACATATGTGCTTTATAGCACCATTTAAAGAAAAGGAGGCTTAAGTAGCACCATGTTGCACTATAAAGTCTTATGTGAACTGTAAAATGTAGGCTTTGGGAAGGGTGGTAGCTCCACTTTAATGCTTTAAGTCTAAATAACAGGGAATGTCCGATGTCTAGATTGCATGCACCTTCATATTAGCTAGATAAGGGTTCAGAGCACCTCTCTAAAATATTATAATACAAAAACATGTAATGGTGTCTTAACTTTCTTCTGGTAACAAACATTTAAACTTTTGATAGTTTTGCCCTGTGATATTCCAATGGACCCCTGAATATACATCACAAGTCATAATGTGGGTTTCTTGCATGTCTGTGCTTTATTAATAGTACAATGTAAATTTAAACTTTTTGTGTATAGGTTGGCCCACTCTATTTATATTTGTCATAATAACAGCTCCCTAATCAGTTGGTAACCATAAAGAATTCTGCCTCTAACAGAAGAGCTTTTATGGATTTTCGGCATTAGGTATTCAGTCTTAAAGTACAATTAGTCAATAGAAAACCATGTTGGTAAATGCGACCACCAACTCAAGTCTTCACTAACTGCATTAAACTCAACATGGTTGGCGGACTGCTGAGCTGCCGTCTTAGATGGACCCAACACACTTAACCAAAGCTGAGGCCAAGTTCTGCAGACACTAAATCAGGCTATTGGTCTTTAGTAAATTGACACCCCCAAGTAAGATGGCTCTTCTGCAGCGTACCTTCTAACATTAGAAATTAGAAACAAAGAGACACTTTGTTCTACAAGTTGGGACTTTATGGAGACTTTCTATGCTGTTGCTCTTAATATATGTTGATATATTTCACATAAGCAATTCTCAGACAACAAAAGCTAAATTTAACTGAGTTGACTTGAGATGTGATTCAGGGAAAATGTTCTTGGGCAGTCGCTAAACCACTTTTGGGACCATAGATGTTTGGTAGTCTTTGTGAAACCGAGGAGAAGGGAGAGAGTTAAAGCTTAGCTACTATAGGGTGGAAGTTTTAAACTAAATATCTCAAAACATTTTCACTGACAAAACATTAACAATAAAAACCACACAAGGTATAGGTATTTTCAGTAAAGAAATTACCATTGCCATTGTGGTTTATTTACTGTTGATAAAAATCCAAGAGCCAAATTTACAAAAACAAAACATTAACTACTGGATGTCAATGCTTAATCTAGTAGAGAAATCAATATTTTATTTTCTTTAACGTAAAAATCCATATTAATCTATTGTCTAGGTAGCAATAAATATTAAGTTACGTTTTTCTTATAAAGAGAAAACGCCAAGATTTAGCTAATCAAGAAAACTTGAATTGCATTACATAGGGTCTAGACTCTCTCTCTAAAATCAGAATAAAGTATATTCTCATCTTTAAAGTGACTGGTTTAGTAACTTCAGTGCTGTAAAATGTCATGTTGAAATAATTGGAACACCTTTTTTTTTAATCTGGATGTTTGGTTATATGTGATGTTGGAAATCAACTTTTGAAGCTGGCTGCCATTGGAGAACAACTTAGACTCTATCACCTTGGCTGTGAAGAAACGGACAATCATCTGTATCACTGGTTTCCATTCTCTGCTGCCGATCGTTTTTAGTTTGTATTTTCTATTTAAAGACATTGACATTGTGAAGTGTTCAATCCACGTATGGCTTGATAGATATGCGATCTGCCCCGCTTTCGGAAAGACGCACCATCTGTGTGCCTGTTAATACAGACGTCGATGCCTAAAAATCCTGCCACGTCATATTTTCATTTTTTATTTTTTTTTTGCTTTGAATATGAGAGAGAATCCAGCCGAGAATGGCTTGGAATGGTGTGTTTTTCTGCCTTCTATGATACAAAAGACACTGGTGGACAGATGTTTTGTATGGGAGTTTGTTTTTGTGTGTTGTTGCTAGGAAACCGCATGGCTGTATGAAACCTTGGTAGATCTCCAGATCCACGAAGCCGATCTGCAAGATTTATGCACTCGCATACTGTGGAGATAATTCATTATCACACCTTCAGAACGTTTATTCATTTGAGCTGATTACGCTCCCAACTATTCTCCCATCACTGAAATTACTAATTGCTATTCCTTGTGTGTGTCAAACAGTGAAACGTGAATAATTAATCCCAAATAAAATTAGTTGAATTGGTCCTTTTTAATTAGAGTTCCTGCTGCTGTGCGTTCCGCGCTTCCTTTTTTCCATCCTGCTTAGAGAATTTGGGGATGATTAAAACTGTTTAAGACTTAAACAGTTGGTGACCTTTCCTTGCAGAATAAATCCATAACCGCAATATTTCAGCTGGCATGGGGCGGTCTGCATTATTTTTGCTTGATATAAAACCTTTTATGACTTTGGCGCTCCCAGTAAAATAAATTAAATCCGCTCCTGTGAAAATGAGAATTTTGCAGGGTTCTGATGGGCTTAGAGTTCTGGCTTGTAAAACGCGTGAGCAAAACCTCAGAGGGTGCTGATCCACGGCCAAATTTGATTGCCACTAATAAACTCAGGAAGGGGGTTCTCTTTGCCGTGGTCTTGTTAAAGAGGAACCCTAGTAATTTTTTTATCACTATTATAAAAATAAAACAAGTTGGGGTTTTTTTTTAGACTTATCGAGCTGTTTCTAATTTTTACGTGTTTTCTGACAGATGTCTATTAGTAATTGAATGCGTTTAGTTCTGTTATTTTAACCCAATCTGCTAGACAAACACCCCGACTCCTTATCATACTGCCTGTGGTAAACAATATAATGGCCCAGTCTTAATCACCCACCAGACACTCTGACTAATGAAAGGCTATGGAGGAACAGACTTCATTAGCATTGCAGTAAAGAATCAAGCTCAGCGTGTTTCTTAAGCAGTCGTTAGTCTGCCCAAGAACCTCAATATTTCATGTATATTTCAACTACTCCAAATTGTGAGCTTTTGATATAAATTAAGCTTTAGTTGAAGCAGTACTAGCGCTTTAAATCTAAACACATCATAAGTATTTTTTTCACCCCTTTCTAACACAATAGCAGGTCCTCCATGAACTCCCAACTCACAAATCTAAATCAATTTAAATATATATCAGAGCCAGATGTGTCACCTCTTCTCATTGTCTTGAATACAGAATCGTCATGATTATTGTTAGAGGAATATTTATGCAATTGCAATAGAACTTAAGATTTATTTCTTCGTGTAACTGGTGACTTATAGTAATTGTTGTTCAGTATTTTTGTCCATGACCACCATTCACCGTTCCCAGGAATGTTGTATCGCAGGGTGCCTTACTTTGTGACATTATGTTGTTGTGCATATGAACCTTTTTTTTTATTATTATTAAATGAAAAATTCAACCTTACTAAAAAAAACAAAAAATACTCTGATTACTACTACCTGGCTCGTTCCATCAGTTCTTGCTGGAACGGCAACATATGTTCAAGTAGAATTCTACCCATTGATGGCGCTATATAAAGCAATAAATATTAATAATTCGGCAAATTGTATGGAGTAGCGAGCATTTGCAACCTGTGGACAGACGGGGGGAAATAATGTATGTCTGAAGTAGCTGAGGAGGACTTTTATATTATTGATTTAGCAAATAAAGTACAAACGCTGCTTACAAGCACTGTACATCGTGAACTAATGCAGTGTTAGGGCAGTTGCTCTATGCAGTAATCAGGGTTGAAGGAGGCTATTATACAGTTATTGATACTGTCGTTTTTTATGTTTGTATTATAAAACCTGGAGTAGCCAAAATGTTTGTAGTTAATCACTCTGTACAACATGTAGAGTACAATCATTCCTAGGAACATCTCCAGATGAGCTGACCCCAAGACCTTTCAGATATAACCTGTTACAATCCATCACAAGTACGGTATTTAATTTTAGTAATTCATTAAAGGTGACAATGGAATGGTCACATCAAGGCGATATATGAAACCATTCAGTAGTTAAGTAACCTGATATCTACCAGTTAGAAAAGTATGACCTGGGATGCTCTGTATTTGATCCTGAGAGTCCATTGTCGCTAAGCACTTGGGTACCGAGGCTGGAAGGGATTCTTTTTCCCCTCTCTACCAGACATTTTTTGATTTTCCAAACACTTTAACCACAAAGGACCCCCTAAATGTAGACAACCCCTGCTTCAAGCCGCATTATGAGTTCATGGTCTCGGCACACCAAGAGTTAAACTTACAGGGTTTTTTTTCCCTCTTGTAGTTTATGCGTAAATACATATTTTCTGCTTCCGTCGAAAGCCTTCTGAATAAAGCTGTTGTGTGTTTTGATACTCTTGTTTGATCGTTCCGTGCGACAGAGAACAGATTTTATCTGATGCTTGGTACAACCTGGCTTTTACGTAATGGCTTATTTTTAGTGCTTTATTCCTGCAAGCAAGAAGAGGTGGAATCTGTAGAGAAGTTGCGCAATCACCGATTTCCAAGAATTCTCCACAAGGCTCTTGTGAATTTATTAGAAGTCGGAACCCCTGTTTAAGTTGGAGTGGAGTGTGAGTGACACGTACTCCCCACCGGACTCCATGGAAAGCCCCCCATGCATAACGTTATGATGACGAATATGTAGGCTCTGTAATAGATTCCTGTTATTAAGAGGGACCTGGTGGTTTATCAGATTTGCATACATTGTTAAGAATAGTATTAGGGAGTTAAAAATAACAGTCGGGAATCTGTTCTGTGAGCCTCATAACTTTGGGTTTCTGGAGGAGTTTGAATCTTGTTTTTTTTGTTTTATATAGTGCCATCATATTCCATAGTGCAGTACAATGACTAATGCACTATTTTATTGGATTATTTATTAAGAGCCACACGATTAAGATTGCTGTTTAGGAGTAGAGGGGGTGGATTTTTATTTATTTAGTGAAGCCCCAGCCGTGGGATCTTCTTGTGCTTTTGGTACTTTGCTGAAAATCCTATGTTTTACAGCTCCTGATGCAAATAAACTTCATGTAATGACACAGGCAACATATGTATTAGAACTGGCTGAAGCCACATTAACTCCTTATTCCCTGGATCTGTTATTTCTTCCCGTTACGTTCTTTCTCCCCTCCCGTGATTGCTGTTGTGAGAAGAAGGTATAGATTTGGATTCGACATGATAGTAATGCTTTATCCAGACACGTTTTAAACATAATACATTGCACTGAGCTAAAAGCTTAGTCTATAATAGTTCCCTCTACTGGTTTGGTGTCTAATGTGCTGCATTTAATTATAAGCATTGCTAAGGTTATTTACAACTACATAATTTTTTATTATCATTTTTAGCGTCAAAGTAGTCTGTTTGAAAATAGCTACACACACTGCATTACCAACATCCATTGTGAATAAAGATGCTGTTCCACCTACACTGCAGACACAGCAGCATTCCCGAAATGCTTCCAATGTAAAATGTTGTGATTCCTACTTTTACTACGAACACTTAATTATCATGTGATGCCGTCGGAGGCATTGATAGGAAAAGCTTCTTAAAACGTTTGTGGTTGTGATAAAAGCACACACGCATTCACGCTCGCTGGCTGGGGGGGCGAGTTATAATATGGGGTATACCAAGGCTTCCAGTAACCATCGGCATATACCCTGCCATCTAACCCTGGAGGTACCAAGAGTATACAGAGTACTGTGTACTGATAATGAAGATGTCTCGGGGACATATGTAGACATAATACCAGTCCTGTTTGTGGAGTCTTTATACATACATGGGGGAAACCGGTGTATCCTGACTCCGTCCCTCTGTTATTTTAACTATAGAGGAAAAAATGGAGAATGGAAGTTGCTCTGTAATGAGATGTTACCGTGTCTGCACTTGGCAGCATTTCGAATAAATGACAAGCAGATAGCAGGTGGTTTGAAAGTATTTAGGTACAAACACAACCACCCACTGACAACTAATTACAGGATTTATTTCTGTCTGTGTTTTTTTAAAAAACAATATATATATATATATATTTTTTAAATTGGAGCTGCAGGCTGTTAAACAGGACTGGTTTATGTTATTACTAAGCTTGTATTGCCTGGTACGGTTGTTTCTTCCCCGCCCGATGTCACATTTCAGAAGTGTTATGTGCAAGATGCTGGATTATGTTCTGTCTGCACATGAAGGGCTTGCTGGTGGATTACAAAGACATTCAAGGGAGATTGAGCAAGTTAGAGTTTAAGATACATGTGAAATGTGTCTGTTTATATTCTATAGATTATGTTACTAACATGAAACAGAGTAAATTGTAGGCAGCTCTTGGGCATGGCCATCTTGTAGAAACGTGGCATTTGCCAGCAGATAATAACCATTTGACCCGTCTAGTCTGCCTGTCTGTGGCTAGGCTCCTCAAGCGTTGTAGTTCCACCTGAGCTCTAGAACCTACCAGTTCTCTCCATCCCCTAAATAAAGACATAGTAAGACCTGAGGTTCTATTTCAGCAGATCCCAAAAAAAGCAATACTTGCCATGAGGCTTTATTATCCCAGCACTGAAGGAAAACAAGAGGAATATTTATTTATTTTTTTCTAAAAAGGCCAGCAAAATTTTTAATAGATTTGTAGAAGTTGCCATAGAAACTAATGGAATATCCTGCTCTAGAACCACTTATATTAATAAAGTGCTTAACTTTCGTCTTTCAGATTTCCCCCCTCCTCCTCCTCCGCCCCCTGAAGATACAAGTAACCTCCAGCACGCTCCAGCACATAACTTTCCTCCACCTCCTGCGTCTGACGAAGCAATGTTTAACGTCCAGGTAAGTCAGGAAATTTTTATTTGAAATAAGTCAATTCTGTCTGTCAACTTGTTCAGTTGGCTTCTACTGGTCAACAGATCTAAGAAGGAAAAGTCTACTTGCGGGCATATCTTAGAGTGTAACAAAATGATATCAAGAAAGGTGATGATATGCCATATAGTGATCACTTGGCAAGAGTTAAAGTTTACAAGGTAGAGATTCACATGTGCTTAGTATTGGAAGATATGTTGTATATGTAAAGGATACATTACATGACTGATCTACTAGGCATTAGATGTAGAGTAATCAACCAGGTATTAGATGTAGACTAGTTGAAGTGAGATAAAGAATCATTAACTGGTCTTATGGGTAAACTCATCTCGTCGGGGAGAAATTGTCAGCATTTGGCACTTCATAGTGCACACTTACTGTGATGAGATACCCATTGAGGAAGTACC
The DNA here is from genome assembly GCA_009364415.1 of Spea multiplicata. Taxonomy (NCBI): domain Eukaryota; kingdom Metazoa; phylum Chordata; class Amphibia; order Anura; family Pelobatidae; genus Spea; species Spea multiplicata. The sequence continues at coordinate 57,811 of VKOC01016157.1, forward strand.
TAATTGAGAGAGACGGGCCAACAGTAGGAAGAGGACAACAGATTGATACCACTGTGTAGACCTCCTGATGGTCCTGCTGAACCATTGCTGTGCTTTTGAGACGTAGTGTAGTTGTGCTGTGTGTGTCTAACAGCTAGTTCCTGATCCCATCAGAGGATCTGATGCTATTCCACAAAAATCATGGGTTTTTTTTCCCTTCAGTGCCTTCAGTTTTAAGTTTCTTCAAAGCTTCCCTAGACACGCGTGTGCCTGTACATACAGAATAATATGTTATCAGTGTAAGAAGCACAAAATGTTGCAGCTAATACACACTTCCTTAGTTTAAAAAATTGGAATTTCTATATGGCTTGAATATGCCTGTTGTTGGAATATACCTCACTTTTGGTTTTATGAACTGCAATTCATGCAAAAAAAAGTAGTTAAATAAAATGTGGCTTAACCCAGGACTCAGCAAATAGTTGCTCTTGATGCATTAAATGTGACGGAGACTAACTGTGCAGTTTTCAGTCATTTGTGCCTATGTTTCCCAGACAGGAGCTTTGATTGCCGTCCGTATACATATGTAACCCATCTGCACGAGCTGTGCTCAGCCAGTCGTGAAGTATTAGGGATTAGCAATGCTCCACGAATGAGTGGCACACGTAATATTACTCCATTACTGCTGCAAGGATCAGATACCCGTACAGACAGTTATGACAGATGGGCTCGGTGCAAAAATCCATCTTTGCAGTTTTAGTAGGGAGCTCACGGCACAAGTGTAGGATGTGTCTGCATTGTCTTTGCGTAAAATGTGTCAAGGTATTACCTTAATGGATTAGGGGGAATAATGTTAGATCTTCATGTTGATGAGATCATGGAAAATGTCATTTTATTTTCATTTATATCCCAATGCTGTTAACATAATATTGTGGACACAGTGACTAAGGGGTGTATTCACTAAACTTACAAACTCACTGATTTCACTATATAATTTTAACAGAGTGGGGAAGGCTGTTCATGGGCTGACAAATAGATAAAACTAGTCTTTTTTTTTTTTTTGGGGGGGGGGGGGGGGTGGGGGGGTGAGCTCAATTAATCCATATAATATAGTGAAGTGCCACCACAGCTAAAACAGAGGAACCATGGTAGTTGCTATATATCATATGTAAGTATGTGGTATTACATAATTTTATATTGCTTATGTTCCACAGATAAATACCGGGGGCAAGACCATAGAGGAGCGACGTTCAAGCTTAGATGCAGAAATTGACTCATTGACCAGCATATTGGCTGATTTGGAAAGCAGCTCTCCATACAAACCCCGCACCCAGGTATGGCTCTTATAGGAGAACAACGAAAACATTAGTATCTTCACATTAGTCTCCTGGAACCTTAGCCTTTTAGTTATACCTTGTGTGGTCTTCCAGCCATAACTTTGCCTGTGGTAATAGAACACAGTATGGAATGTCGCGAGACCTGCTGCTACGTACTGTACTGTGTGAAGGCAAGCGGTTTCATGGCTTCTGCTGACCTTGCTCATCACCTCATTCTATTGAGGCTGTATTTTTAGTAAGTATGGAGTTACATCAAGGAGCACTGCTATGCGACTTATATTCACACATAGTGTGAGATCTGCTGACATTTGAACTGCGTGGTAACCTTTTAATCCCATTTACATTTTTTCTTCACATCTATTGGAAGTAGTGGTGCTAGAAGTCGCTATCATCAAATACTCAGTGCTCCATGCAAATGTGTCTAAATCATCAAGGTCCCAGCGTATCCTACTGATAAGGCACCGAACCGCAATCTTATATTCAAGTTGCATACTGTCAAAACAAGTCTTCTTGTTTGTATAGTATGCGACCAAACAGCCCCTCTTTGGGGGGCCAAATCCCTCTGTTTTGCTTTCCTCCCCTGATGTCCCTCTTTTCTAGGACTTAACATGGTAGCTATGAGTTTCAACACAGAATCCTAAATGGGAAAAGCTGGGAATTCTATTTATGATTTCTTAGATAACTAGCTGTTTGTTACTTTATTCTGTGCTCCGGTGATCTCCCTTGCCAGCTCAATCACCACCAACAAAAAAAGAAAACACACACTCAGTTGCCCTGGAAAGTAACTCTGGTGTATGTCGGATCACTCCTTATCAATGTTCAAATATTTTGTGATGATTCTGACCAATTTTTAATTAAATTTGAGATCAGTCTGTAATATTGTATCATAAGATTGTACTACATACAAGGCAGATGTAATTCCCTATTTTACAGAAATTGGACAGCGTGTCATATTAAATACACAGCTCATTTGCCAGTAATTTAAACTCTTGTTGTGCCACTGGTAGAGCTCCTTTCTTCTTTTCTTGTCTACTTTGGATATAGAGTCAGATGCTTTTCAATGATAACATTTGGGTGGTCCAAGCTATACTTCTTGTATTTCTAATTGAGACTTGACGTAATAGTATTTTTAAAGGGAGATGAACGTGTCCGCTTGCGTTCGGTTTATGTGATATATCACATTTACCTTATAACAATAAAACAAAAAATAATGATTTTAATTATGCAGAATTTTATAGCAAGCCCAGGGAAGCCATTGGATATACTTATCTTTGCATTTTTTTAATTTAAAATCTTACGGTCTTGTGGTCAAAACCACATGAAGACTGAAAATCCCATTTTGAAGACAAATGTACCAGTAGGTTTTGTTCTTTGTTTTTCTGGCCTTTTCACGGCCTGCTTTCTCTTCATCCCGGGACTTCTTGAAAGAAACCAGACAGTACAGTAGAATCTGCGTGCGTTTACATATATTCTTTTCGGCATACTATGTTGTATACAATCTATGTATTTCAAACCAGCATTTATTGAGCAAAGTGGTTATGTGGTATATCAATTGAAAGCACTCAGACATCAGTTACACAGAAGCATCGAGGGGACTCGGCAATGATGTACCTGCCGCTACGAACAAAGAGGTGAAAATATAGACGGAAGCCAACGTTCACCCAGGGAGCCATGCTGCAAAAACCATAATATATGCAGTGGGACAATTGAATGTTCCTGCCTCTTCCTCTGTTGTGTATGAATTGCAAATTATTCCATTTGTGCCCGTGAGGGGATAATTTGGCTTTGCTGCAATATTCTCATCAAATATGTTTCTCCTTTTTGTCTTTTATGTGGTGATAAAGGAAATTACTGTTTAATAAAATAAACAGATAAACAATAGAAACTTTTTCTAAGCATTAGATGCAGAGAGTTATCAGAGATGCAGACATGAGAGGAGTTAGTCTATTCCCAAATCATTTTTAGTAGTAGGTAGGCCTTGTGTACAGCGCCGTACAGTGTTTTATTTTTTGTAGTGGGATGCACTTGATTTTGTTTAGTCCACCTCGTGCCAGAACAGATAGAGAGGGCACGCACAAAGAAACACATTAAATCAACATCAGATTAACTAATTTAATGCTTAAACAAAGAAACTAACCACCTCTGCGGGGTTACCCTTCCATGCATTCACTACATTATATGAGTTAATCATGACAGTCACCACCTTATAGATACTGACAGCAGATAAGAACGTTCAGCCCATTCCTGCTGTAAAGGCTCAAAACGTAATATACCCCATGCATGTTTACATTCCCTTACTGTGTGTTCATCAACTCCTCTTGTGTTAGTGGTTCCTCTCTTCAAGGAAGGACCAGGAAGAGGCCTTGTAGTCCCACGTGTGCCTCCAGAAGAAGGTGATTGTGAACCCTGTGGTCCACCGTGCCTATACAATGACACAATCACCCCCACTTTCTCCACAGATTAATGTAAACCATGATATACTATATTTTTTGCCATATATATAATAGTTCTGTTTCTCTTGGTTACAAGACAAAAAAAACATGCTACGTGCTAAAAATTTACGTTTTTGGAGAAGCAGACCTTACAATGGGTCTCCACCATTCTGCAAGTCATAAGGTCTTGAGTAGTTTGCTAGGATTTGTGGCTATTCCAGATGTGACCTTTTATACATCTTTTGTGTAGTTCATTATACAATAGGGTATGTAAACAGACACTCGTATAGAGAGAGGTTCTGGCATACATATGGATGCGGTTTATATTAGTGCATCAGATTTAGGATGAGCTGGGTAATATAATCCTGGATTTGGCATTTATTATATACGGTATATTTTTTTTCTTCAGTGGACTAGACAGTCCCGAGTCTGAGAGGCATTATTTCCAATTATATTATGTCCTTTAATTATGTCCTCTGGATCATGCATTTAGATGTTCAGCAGTTCTTCACCTGGAACTTGTTAGCCTAATAACTTGGCATTCAGACCTGCCCTGGCACTCAAGTGACTTGTATCTGACTGCGGCACTGGCAGATTTGGTTGGAATGCATTTTCTTGGCATGTCTAGTTGGCTTATACGCGGTAATGCGCTACAGCACGTTCAGCAGCATGTGTCCATTGTGAATTTACAAATTATAACACAGCTGTGTCATTCCTTGCTTCTCTATCCTTTGGTTTCATTACCTTTACCCTTATCTAGTGGGTTAAGTATTACTTTAGAGGGGCTTTCAATACGTCATATATAAATATACCAATACTATAATATGACAAGGCATGGGTGCCCAGAAAGGATTGGCTGAGTATGTTGGTGTTGGATAGTTTCCTTAGTGTTCATTATAATTTTTGATTGACTTATATAGCGACAACAGTCCTGTACGATGGGTAAACAGGGCGTAACAATTAGTGTATCACAAAATTTTAGACTTAACAAAACAAAAGATGATCTTTGGTTGAAGGTGCGTTTTAATTATCTCTGAATGGAAAGGCTTTACATGAATTCTCTGCCAGGATATTTTAATAAAACACAATTTTTGCATGGACACAGTTTGGGATATATAATCGTGCAGATAGCACGTCTAATCACCTGCGGAAACGGCAACTTGTGGAACCATCCCGAATGGCACATGGGGGATACGCCAAAGGAAACCGATCTACATTTGCCAGCTCAATGAGACCTAATGATATATAAGATAATTTCCAGTCCACTTTCATTACTTTATGGTAATAATATGCCGGGAGGGGAGTGAGTCCTTTTTATATATATATATATATATTTGATGAAAGTGAGACATAGCGGTTGTGTTGCGCTGTCTGTTCTTCACCTTGGCTTTTAATGTTTCCATTAGTAATGAAATCACAGCATGCACTATTTCTCAGATACTGCTGGATTCAGCTGATGATGGATATGAAAATTAATTGATACTTTTTGAGGAGAGAGATTTAGTCATAGCTATATTCGTCATTAGATTTTGACTTAAACCTCGACAGATGGTGTTTTAGACACTAATTTAGTCTATTTTAGGAGTAAAATCAAATGCAATGCAAAGGATTCCTCTGGCTTGAGGGGGGTCCTTGCTAAGTGGGGTGCTCTTACAGGGACCTGACTAACAATCATTGGGGTCATGCTTAACTACCCTTAACTCCTGTGTGCATTGTATCTTTTACTGGGGGCTGTCTAGTGACACTACATGATCTGCTTTATATAAGCTCTATGTGATGTTATACATGTTGAGGATATGAGTGCTGGAGTGGACATGTAAGTTCTGAACTGGATTTTCCCATGACATGTCATATTGTTCCAGTCCATTCCATTGCCGTTCGTCTTATTCTTTGCACTGCTGTTATGTTCCCGTAACTCTTGACCGTCTTAGCTTTCCCTTAAGTGACATCTCTACGTTTGACATCAGCACACTCCGCACTATTGATTTCTGCCTCTGTGTCTTGTTATACATTAAGTCGTCAGCTGGCTGCAACCTGCTGTGGAACATACTGTACTTTCCTCCAGCCATCTTTCCGTCTGTGCTTGACAAGGATAAATATGGACTGCAGGAACCGTATGTCTCAATGCAAATGCAGGCCAGACCGCTTAGTTAAGTATTCTTCAACATTTGCTCCCTACCTTAAAACGTGCGGTTGATGTAGTGATAATATAATGGTAATTTCATATGACTATACATGTTTTTGGGGTACCTAACCAACCTATAAACGGCCTTCAAGAGACATTCATACATTTTAAAGCCGTCCCAGTTTCTATGGCAACAACCTGTCAGTACCTGCTTTTGTGTCGCGTAACAAGTGTTTCCAGCAAAATTTAATATTTCTGGGTGTTCACCGGACAAATTTGGGAATTACCGTAAGTTGTTCATGCTGCATTTCTAAAAAGGTTAATGTTTAGCGGAATATGAGGAACACCACCTTTATTTAGCATAAAATATCACAAAAACATACTCACAATGCTTGTCATGCTAAATACAAAACACGCAATACAACACTGGAGAATGTGTTCCCAACGTATCAGAATGTGAGTATCCATCATAATGCCTATGCTATTGGGTTCCCTTTGATGCAGTTGGCTCTGAGTAAATTTTGCCAGTAAATTTCAATGCAAAACTCACTCAATTGGCGCTCAGTAAGATGTCTTTGAAGTGGCTATGATGGACTGGACAGTTACTGTGAAGACCTGCACTGTTTTCAGGTAATTCCACTATGGATAATGAAGCTGAAGCAATGAGTTGAATTTCTCACTGGACCAGCAAAAAAACTACTTAGACGCGCATGTCATGGAATAAAGAGCAATATGTTTCATTACTGAGGCCATATTATCCATGCTCACTGCAAATTAAATGAGCACTGGAATGTAGTCTTTGTTGTGAATATCTGCAATTAGATGCAGCTTCAATGTAGCTTGTCTTGCTTCTGTAGCAACATCAATCCTGCTTTCCACCTTTGGACGCAGGTCCATCACGCCTCGGTACTAATTCCAAAACTGACCAGATGTTAGTGCTTTCCCAATGCAATCAGACTTAGAAAATCTCGGCTATGTTAAAATCACCCTGGTCGCGGGGGTACATAATTCATGCCTCGGGTTTTGGATATCCAAGCTGGAGCATAGGGCTCTCAATTAGCCCTAAAGTGCTTGTTCTCAGGCAAGGCTGCACAGAATTCTTGGCCTGGTAGTTTAGCCCTGCGCTATCATGTAGGCCTTCTAACCCTATTAGAATTGTCTTCTAAAAGTTCTTGGCTGTTAAGCGTTCTCTTCGGGCACATGTGTTTCCTGCAAACAAAGGTTTATTCTCATTACTCATCTGTTAGCATAAAATATGCCGCTTGGCTTTTCCGTTTAATATCTTTCTGACTTTGTTCCACTGTTCTTGTTACGTCCGGTACATGTACGAGCGATGTGGACCCTTTTGTTGGCCCATTTTAACAAAACGGTTTTGTTTTGATGGAAGTACAATTTTATCATTTCATATCATGACTAACAGCGGTTTTGTAAAAAAAAAAAAAAGTCAATTGTAATCTGAAAATGGGGATTTCACGTTACTCCCAAAATCTTTTGTTTTTTGAAGAAAATCGTCCTGTGTGCCAGAAAGCCGACTGTCAAATAGCTTTGCTAATTGTCTGACTGTCAATGTTTACAAACTGCTAACCATTAATCTGTAATACAATATCACTTAATATCACTTAATTTTTTTATTTTTTTTTTAATCGTTCTCGTGCCATAATAAGATTGAGATAAGAGCACCTCCATGGTGAAGCAATGGCCGATATGCTTGGATCAGGGCTGTGACTCCACTGTTCTCCTTATGATTACTGAGCCAGTCTGGAAGAATGCCAGCCTACGTTCTTTTTTTTTTTTTTTTTTTTTTTTTTTTAACTTCAGAAGATCAGTGTTGGGCTTTAAGTGAATTAAAATGCCTGCTGAAGTGCAATCCTTGCAGCCACTATATCATACGGAAAAATGACATTGATTCTGAACTTGCAGAATTAATAGAGGTTTAAGAAAATATGGCTAAGCATAGCCTTGCACATGAAAGGAAGGTATTTTGGGCTCCTATTACAAGTGTTTACCAGTAGAGATGGTAGAACACCATGTTTTTGAGAAACCTGTCAAATTACGGCAACATGGGTGGCACTGGATCGCTTCTGGTTTCATAACGGTAAAATAACAAGTTCTGCAAACTCAACGAATAGTCCAGTAATAAACGCACGGTTTCCAGAAAATATTATTTCTTGGAAAAATCCCTTATCTGTTTAGAATTACTCAAGATGGACGATGCCAAAAAAAGAAATCAAAAGCGAGAAAGAAGTGTGTGTGTTTCATTAAGTATTTTTTTTCTGCATTCCGCTTAGCATTAGATAGGAGTAAGATTTAGGTGTATAGGATGTGTTTTACGCTCATGAGACACAAAGCATGCGTAGCAGTGGTGGTATACAAGTTGGCACATCCACAGAACCGGAGCCATAGGACCAGAGGATTTACTATGAAAGGGGCCAAGGCCGGACGGTGTTTTAAATGTGCCATATGGCTTCTTTATTTTTGTATGTATTTGTAATTACTTGAATCCGTGCCAATGTATTCACAACTGTATAACTGGCAAGTAGTACCGAGATACTTTATATGTGCCTGTTTTCACCGTGTTAACATTCGTTGGCCACAGTAGGGTCCAGAGCATCCAGATTGAAAGGGACAATGACATGAACGTGCCTGCACATAGCCTGGAGTGCAGCTTAATCCAAAGAAGCAGGCCATGGCTACATGTCAAGAGACACCTATATCTCCTGTGTGTCCCAGCTCCAGTTTAACCCCAAAAATAACAGGATCTGGTCTATTTAACAAGTATTGCAGTATTGTTACCTTAAAATGTCGATGTAGCGTTTTCCTCTGCTTAGTTGCACCAACTAACTCATCTGCTGGCTAGCTGGTCTTCTCCTCTGAAGCCAGATTTTCTTTGCGATGCCAGGGATATATGTGTGTGAATAATCAGTAGTGTTTCTAAGAGGGCCATGCATTTGAGGAGACATTTAGACAGCCGCCTCTGAGCAGCCGTGCAGCATGAGCTAATTCCGCTCTTTAATAGATCTGTCCTGCCCAGCCTGGGTGGAATGTTCCAGCGCTGAAGAAGTGTGACATGGTACATAGTGTCCCTGGAAGTCTAGGGGGCATTCAGAGAGAAAAAAAAAATGTTTTTAGCATGTTGCCATGGAAATGGTTGTACTTACTTTGGTGTTATAAGACCTTCCCTTGTCTGTGAGGATGTGCTGTGTTCACAAGAATAATTTCTTTTAACCTGTGTTTGCTGCAGTAGACACTTCCATTCTTCCTGCAGGATTAAGTGCCCTTTGTGTGTTTTCACAAACTCGTGTTATCACCCGTCCTGTGGAAGTCTCATGATTTGTGGAAAAACACATGATTTTTTGTTCAGCCCTTTTTAAATTTAAAAAAATGTATATGAAGAAAAAAAATACTGGAAAGCCTTATTGTTTTTAGCTTAAGCCATGCTGTTTTTTTTTCCTTCATGCGTGTGGATTGATTTAATATTGCAGTCACCTTTTTTTTTTTTTAATAGTATTTCTTGTTTGAATCTTAATCATGGTGGGTATAGTTCTGCAAGTGTTGCCGAAATAACTGTTTGACAACAGCATAAACTTTGTGAAATGTAGTCCATTGATTTTAACCTCTCCCTATGTTGGAGTGAGTGTGTGTGTGTGTATATTCACAGTACTCCTGCTTTAAATGTTACCTGGTGCTTTCAAACTCAACAATTTGCTTGATGTAAGTAAAATATTTTTATAATTGATACAAGATGCTCTGAAAAATATCCCTCGTCCTGTATTTGAGGTCTTCTTCTAATCAGACCTCAAATAAAGGTCTGACTACAAGACTAAGATCCAGATTCCCCGCAGCGCTGCAGAGGACTCGAATCCTCCTCTCTGACAGCCTTTAGTGCTGCCGGCCTTCCTCTGGGGACTTCTATGACGAAGCGCCGGCATCAGACGACCTTCCAGTGCTCCGGCAGCAGCGGAGGTTGTCTGTGCTCACCCCGTAGCCGGTGAACGTTGTTCACGCCAAAGTCTGAAAATCCTAGTAGATCAGCAGTTTCTGAAATACTCAGACCAGTCCATCTGGAACCAACAACCATGCCACATTCAAAGTCACTTAAATCCCTTGTCTTCCCCATTCTGATGCTCGGTTTGAACCTCAGCAAGTTGTCTTGACCACGTCTACATGCCTATTCAACAGGTGTACCTAATAAAAGGGCCAGTGAGTGTGTGTGTATATGCTATGTGTATATACAATACTAATAATATAATATATTTATATATATAATATATAATATATATATATTATATATATATATATATATTATAATATATACCATGTTTGCCCGAATATAGGCCACACTTTTTTCCCCACTTCATGTCTTTAAAGTGGGGGTGCGGGCTATATTAGGGGTTTAGCGCAGGAATGCGCAATTCGTATCGCCCGACTCCCAGGACATGCAGGCAGCAGGGTTAGGATACAGGGCCCGCATCGATAAGCTTTAATAATCTTCTGCACTGGTAAGTCTAGGGGAAGCGGGCATATCTCATGGGGTGGGCAGCGTGGCAGCATGTCACGGGGACACGCACAGAGTGGTAGTATATCTATTACGCGTTAAATTACAATTTTTCTTTAAAAAAGCACCTAACTTTTAGGGTGAGGCCTATAATCGAGCCAATACGATGTGTGTGTGTGTGTGTGTGTGTGTGTATATATATATATATATATATATAAATATGAAAGATTGCTGCCGAATTTGTAACTTTTCAGTTGGATTTGTTGTTGTAAGGGAACTGCGTTGACAATGCATTTCGAGGGATAGCTGAACCGCTTTGCCATATTGACTTGCTGGGCTTGGGCCTACGTAATGTATTTTGTGCTTCACCTCCTCTGCTTAATTTACCACTTATGTCGGAGTATTTGAAACCTCATTAATAGTACTGTTTACAGCCCAAACCTCTAATAATAATTTCTTATTAACATATGCTTTCTTAGGTTTTCAGGAAATGCTTAACTGTCCTTAATATGTGACCTTAAGCCTTCTGGGACTAAATAAAATGGCACAAGTGATTTATTTGTTTAACATGCTGGGCAGCACAATTTAATGTTGTATATGTTGAACTGAGCCTTTCATGCAGCAAGATTGTTTTTTGTTTTTTTTCTTTTCAAGTTACCAAAGCTCATAATCTGTTTAACCGATGAACCTTTTTTAGATTTATAGCTCTCGTTAACCCTGACTTATTATGCTCTTCATTACAGGGCTCTGGGGGACAAACTGGCACTTTGCCCCATCCCACAGTGGGAACACCAGTGACTGGACACAAAAGAATGATTATCCCAAATCAGCCTCCCCTGACGGCAACCAAAAAGTCAGCAGCCAAACCTCAACCACAGTCCACTTCCCAGCCTCCACTAGCAGGATCACCAGGGGCTCCAAGGCCACAGCCAGTGCCTGCATCTTACGCTACAGCTTCTACTCCCAACCGTCCCACATTCAATGTGCAGGTCAAATCGGCACAGCCCAGTCCCCATTATGTACCCCCTGGCCCCCAGCCTGGTCAGCCTTATAACATTGCTCCTAATCAGTACTACACTCCACAGCAGGCCCGGTCTCCAGGACCTGCCCAATATGCTTCTCAGCCAAGTGGTCCTGAATATATACCTCCACAACCTGCACGTTACTACCCTGAACCGAGAAATGTCTACCCCCAGGGCAACCAGGTCAGGTATCAGGATCCCTACTATCCAGCTCCACAGGGCTACGGAGGGAGGAATGGCTCTGAGGCCCCCTACGCACAGCAGGGAGGATGGAAACCAGAACCAGCTTACATGTCTGGACCTGCTGTGGGTCAGCAGCCTGCTGGATCTTATCCACCCCCCAACTCTAAGAAGACTTACATCACTGACCAACCCTATGCCCCACCACCACAGCAGTCAAAAGTAAGTCTATCTCAAAAATATATTTTATTTATATTTAAGGAAACCTTAGTTATACCACACTGTAGACTTAAAAGTCATCTCTTCATTTATTTTTAAATCTAAGCCCATGTTTACAGTACATATTATTAACAGAACAATGTTCCCTGTTATGTTTTTGGAAATAAGTGACTATTGGTGCTTAAACTTGATACTCTCTTGTCTTCAAGTGCTGGGAATGACAATGCAGATCTTCACTTTTATGGGATGAAATAAAATTCCTCTCAACAGTACTGGTTTTTGTGGGACAGTCCCCAGTGGGGCTCATGACTTGTAAAATCTCTAAAGGTTTGTGCTGCTCTCATGTGACCACCTTGGTTGCTCTTGAGTTAAGAGAAGGTGTGGTCCTGCTGCCTTCTGCTGCTGGTTCTCCCCTCTTATCACACCTTCCAGCACAGGTGCTCTGATTTAGACACATGGAATGATGGGTATGTGAAATACTGATCTAAAGTACTTATCTGGCAAATTCAGGTGATACATGCATGCAAGAGGAAAACAAAAACAACTAATGGTATGGTCTGTTAGGCATCATAAACTGCATCCTTACATATACAAACATACCGGTTTGCGATCACCTGCAGGAGTAAAACACTTTTCAGTGGAAATATATATTTTTGTAAGTTTTGGATCTACTTCTCTAATGTTTGTCAGCATTAGCAGATTACCAGTTTTTCGTTATGCTCTTCCTAACCAAATCCTATTATTGCAATACTAGTTGAATGTATGAAACATTAAACAATGACCCCGGGGTTAGTTATTGTATAAGAGGCTGAAGATCCCGTATCTAGACTACAGTTACATAAACTATATATAGAGAGGTCCCAGCCATGTTTCAAAATGACTTCTGGTTATTCCCATTCTAGAACCATTTTTTTCAGGTTTGTCAGTGATTTTGTGCTTTTACTGACCTATCAGTGTGGGGTTCCCCTTTAACTAGTCATTTGTGAGATATGAACTGACCTACTGAACCCACAATGGTTGTTGAGTAACCATTGAGCGAAAGCATGTTCCGAAGAATTAATCTTCCAAAGAAAAGCATATTTCAGATAGAGTGGTTGTAGAGTCCATGACTCTTGAGACTTGGAAGGAAATACTAATTCACACAGGGTGTGGAAAGAAAGCTGGGAGAGAGGTTGAAATTCTGGAGCCGAAGCCACAGAACGAATGAGGAATAGAGGGGAATGGGACGGTCCAAGTGGACGTTCATTGTAGCAATCAATTTGTTTGACATCCAGACCTTTTAGAATCCATGTTTACCGAACGAAGAAAAACCATCTTCGGATTGCTATGGAAACGTAAATCCTGCCTAACCCGTAACACTTCGTCTTGGTTCCGGAAGGTGCATGACCATTCCCTAGTACATTTTTTTTATTATTATTATTTATTCTTCTTATATTTAATGTCCGTTCTCTAGCAAAACAGTCCACGTATTGATCAATCCCCGGAGAGATTTAATTTCCTTCTTAGCATGCTGCAAGTGCTTGTTCTGTTCCTTCAGAACATGGATATGTAATTACAAGGATAAAACCACAGACCTAACCATAGGTCTTTCAATTGAAAGAACATGAAGGTGCTTTGCAGCTAATACTCCACCAAAGTTTAGCGAAGTTTATAAGATGTTTTAATCAGGCTTTAAATAGTAGATTCAGATGGCAGTAAAGAAAAAGTTAACTTTTTTATATATGAAATCACTTGGTAACGTTTGTAATTGTAAGCTCCAGGCAGCAGGACTCTTCTACACCTTCTGTTAAAATAATATTTTCATGCATAACTTTGTCATACTGAGCTGCAGAATATATCGGCTCTTTACATGTAACAAAAGAAAAGAGTGACTTATGACACATAGGGGGCTCCCGTTGATAAGACCCCGTGGTAATTACGTGTAATCCAGTACAGTGAATCTCCTGCAAGCCAAGGAGCTGGGGCTACGGAGAAGAAGGCTAATGCATAGAAGAATTCGGATACCACTAAATCGGCGTTAATGAATGTGAATTCCACTACCTGTGAGCATGCATGCGCAGATACCCAGCTCTTTCTGCTGGCTCTTACGTTGGTGAACTCCAGCTTGAATATAAAATGTTTGCTTCTTATTCCTGAAAAAATGTCTGCTTTTTTATGTCTTTGCTTCATATTGATTTTGTTGTAACTAATGATAATCCACTTCTGTTTAACAGGAATTCTGGAGGTCATTTTTGGGAAATGTAGGTCTCTCTTTATTAGACTCATTAGAGGATGCAGCCACAGTTTTTGAACTTCTATTATCCCAAGTGTTGAATGTAATTTCTTAGGAAATCGTTATGTAGGAGAATATCATCCATGACAGGGAGAGATTCTAATAACTTCCAACTAACTTCACTTAAATACACAACACATGATCTCTAATTTTAAAACCGGCTTCAGCCAAATAGATTGTTTCGTTTACAGAGAGGCAAGATCCCAGACAATCCAATCTTTTAGAGAGAGCTAAGCTTGCACATCCATGTAACTGGTCTTATTGCTGTTCCCTGCGCTCAGGACAGGCTCTTGATGAAAACAGCTGAGAATGTTCAATCCAACTTGAAGCCAAGACTAGTAATTCTGTAAAGCTGCCCGTGAATGTACAGTAATGCAAGCAAAGAACATCTTGATTAGGTTAAATGTTGGATAATCTTCAGCAAAGACCATTACCAGGAAACACAACAGATTGTGGAACAGATTTACTTATTAACACATATAAGCAGACGTCTTTTTTTGCCAACGATTTCAGCCACTTTTTTTTTTTTTAACGTGCATGTGTGAAGTGCCATGTAGAATGCAATCAGGACTGTATAAACCACACATAGTGGTGCCGAGAATTTCCAAAGATGTACGTACTATGTTAGTTCTTAAAATGTCAAATATTCCTGTTCTTCTGAGTGTTGAGGGTCTGTTTAAAGTGACAAAATCAGAATTCCAGCATCAATATTAAGACATAGAATGGTGTATATTGCAGTGTTGCAAGACTCACAAGGTCTTGTACAAATTAATTGGCCTTGGGCTTGTATATTCAACTAAAAAAGCCAGAACAGTAACGCATTCTGTATCACAGCCCTTGGAATCTTGCTGTTTGCTTGTAGAATGTGAGGGTCTTCCTCAAGGGTGGGTCCAGAAGATAGTCCATCACATGTGTGGGAACCACGTTAAGGTTAAATTGTTAAAAGGGCTTACTGTCTGTTTAAAAAAAAAATGTAGTTTGCCAGTCAGCTGGTTACAAAATGACAGAATTCATCCTGTGTGGTCTCCCTTAGCATTCCACGGGTATATTTTGGTAGCTTCACAGCAGGGTCTTTGGCCATCTTCTGCACCTGTCTTCTCAAGGTCACAACTTTCCCCAAACTTTATTTGGCAGCAGCCATTTCTCTCACACATTTCTCCAACAAGGACTCGGCTTCCATGTGACACACCACAGCACCTTTACAGCCTCCACAACCTCTGTATATCAGCCATATAGCACCCGTCATTTGTATGTAGTATCCACCAGCCCCAAATCTACTCTTAAAATACTCCCACCAGTCTGTAATCCTGAGATTACATCTATCCCTATCTCATTGGGACCCAGATGAAGGCAATCTGTAGTCCCTGTCGAAGAACACTCCAGACCTGTTTTCATGTAAAATCAGTGCAGGCATTTGTTTATCGGGGTTAGAAAATGACTGAAAGCAGGAAGCATATTGCATTCAACCTCCCATCCTAGTCATTGGGAGCTGATCTCATATTGAAATAAATTGAAGTGACAGCAGCCAGTCACATCCCTGCTTTCTGAAACGTTTGTTTTGCAAGCATTCCTGCAATTGGCTGCAATAGGAGTGCTACTGCATTTGTGCGAGAAGAATGCTACCTGGTTTCAGTAGAGGCCGCCGCGGACCAGCTAAATGAAACACAAATCTCCTTTTCCAAGAGCTAAACAATACAAGCTCCAATTTGCATGCAGAAAAAATGCATTGGCGTCAATCCAAAATGAATGCCAAATTGCATTAAAAATAATTATAAAAAAACTATTTTGAACATTAAATTTAAAAACGCCAATCTTCTAAGGACGGAAATAACATTTTAGACATTTATTTTTTGTTGCAATATTATTTGCATTTATAAAAAGTATATAAGGCCAAGCTATTTATTTTCCTCTTTAAATGAATTTGCACTTGGGCTCCCAGCCTTTATCTAACCCTTATGATCGCAATTGCAGTTTGCCAATTCCTTGCATTTATTTATGTTCTATATATAATTGTTTAGCAGCAATAAGGCCGGGTTTTGTAATAGAACCGCTGCAGTGCTTGAGTTTTTTGTTTTTTTTTTTCCATGGGAGCCATTACCACGTTGTCAGCAGCAGGTAAGGACGAGAGCTTGGTAGGAGGAGGAACCGCCACAGAATTCAGTCTGACCTGTTTTTGTATAAACAACATCATATTCCAAAGTCAATTATCTCCAAAGTACAATGTGTTCTGCTGCCAGAAAAAGCCTACCGGTTATAGGATGGCGAAATGGACATCAGCGCAGGAGTGCGCATTAGTCTATTGTGTTCTGTATAATTTCAGACAAGAGCTCTCTTTTGTGTTTGGTCCAATCTTTTCCCCATATCCGGACACCAACATTAATGCTGTTTTATAAATGGTAAATTACAAATGTGAAGCATAGATTTGAGTAAACATTGGCGGAAGGAATTAAATATTTAGAAAGAAAACGCCTAGTGGAAGAAAACACAAATGGTTCAGGCTTGCCATCGCGTTCATTTTAGCAGATCAGAAGCGTTACTGCCAGTCAATAATGTCATCTTTGGACCTGTCGAACAAAATAATTTTTTGAGAAATTTAAGAGGAAAATAGATGTGATATGACATCTAAATCTAGCTCTTTTAAACAATACTCTGTAATGTAACAAATACCCATTCAAGTAAGTTTTATTTATTTTCTCTTTTCCCTGATCTTTGAGACATTCCAGGTAGAGGTGGATCTGTCAATTTTCTAAAGCCTTCCAATTACTAAACCCACCTATGTTTTGGAGATTACAGACTGAAATAATGATAGTTTACACAGCTATTTTTATTGACTTATACGTGATTCCCGTGAAGATGGATATTTACTGGTCACTTCCTAGTAATACTGGTGCAGCCAATTTCACAGGTTAATGTGTTTTTTTAAGAAATTAATATTAGTCTGTTAATTCAAGGTTATTTTATATATATATATATATATATAGTATATATATATATATATATACATTATTGTATATATTGGTTGTTAAAATCCTTGTCAGGAAGATAACAGCAGTTGTCATGCAGCAGACCATAGGTTGCGGCTTAGAGCCTCTATAGGTCTACAACTCAAATATTTATTCTTTATCAAAAAGGAACTGTTCTTTGGGGGGTTTTTTGAGAATAGTGTAACGGTGACTTATATTTAGTCCTGCATTAGCTGAACCCCATTGTTAGATGCCAGCCTCAGTGTCATTGTTGGGGTGGGGAGTGAAGGACTGATAAAGGGTCTGAAAGGAAGAATTTGGCATTTCCATCTGAAAGTCAACAAGAAGTGATGTTATTCTCGTGCTTCTGGGAATCCAGTATGTGATGATATCAGCACTACTGTCAGTGGGTACTACTCTAGTGTCAAATGGTCTTAATGAATTATAGTCATTTACAATGTGTTTCCGTCACATCACATTAGTGTCAGTGTCACATCGGTTCCACATCCCATGTATATAGCAGATTAAACTTGAATATCCCCATTAAAAAAATGTGTTGTGAAAAAAAAGTCAAGTATTGTAAATCTAAATGTTATTTCAAACTCATTGGATGGAAAGAGGTCAAAAATGCACTAGAGGTTAGAGTGTTCTAGCTCTTTGAATTCTTTACCCAGCTATATGAAGCCTTAATGCTGTAAAGTGACAAGGTGCTGTGAGCCTTCAAGCTATCCACTGAAGATGGCAAAGAAGTCTCCCTTTACTTCACCACTGCAAAATGTTAATGTTTTTACGATTATTGACACAGGAATGTTTATAAAAACTATTTTTGGGAAGAGTGGACAGCTGAAAAAAACAATTTTATTGATTGCACTTTACAATAGCATTGTGTGTTAAAAATCAACCAATGTGTTCTGTTCTTATTTCGTACTCAATTACCAATGTTAGAAATGGAAACGTGGAGTGAGTTACAATTTTTTTTTTTTTTTTTGAAGAGCCATTAAAAGGAAAAAAACACTGTCTAATGGTTCCCCCCCAAAAAGTAACATTTTAGGAAGCCATCCATGTTTGGCGAAAACCCTTGCCTCTCGGTTCTCCGTTTTCTTTTCTAATTTGTTTGAAAGTTCCCTTGCATGGTGCGTCGGTGGCATGTGTCAGCATTCAAACTGGCCATCAGTCCTCCCCTATTTTCTGTTATAGAAGCCCTTACCAACATTTAAATGATACTGGCCAACGTATTTATAATCTGTGGTCATTGTGGCTGTACACTTACCAAATAAAGTTGATCTGTTGCTGTAGTGCTGAGGTTTAACTAATACCTTTCTGTTCTACGTGCTTTATTGACGTACTTGTGACACACTTTTGTCATGTTTCTTCTGCTTCTGTCAAATGCTATACATCCTGCTGGTCCTTAGCAATTACTAAGGACCCGAGTCAATATTTACTCAAGATCATTGCTTCTCTACCATATGCCACCCACGTACCAATAGTCTTTCGAGTAACCCCAATATAAAACAAACACCATTGACTGTTTCCTTTCCTTCTTGTCGTGCTATTGCCTTGGGTATTGTGGTTCTTCCAAGATTTCATTGTGATTTCAAAGGGGTGAAGTCCTAAGTCTCCAACCAATCCAACTAGTGATTCTCTGCATTGTTAACATTGTGTGGTTGGCAGCTGTTTGAATCCTGACATTAAAAAGCAATATACCAACCAATACACTGGGAAATCCCATTGAAACCAAAATCAACTGCTAGCTAAAGTTCCAGCACGTGTGAAAGTTAGATCTCTGTCTCCTGAAAAAGGGAAAGCAGGAGCCCCAGGGAAAGAAAAGTTTTGGAAAAAGGCTCTGGTGACCTACTTAATGAATATGCACTGATATATAATAGGCTATATTAATGATTTCCAGGTTGTTTTTTTTTTTTTTTATTTTATTGAACTGTCTCATCTTTTAAGTAGCGATCCAGGGCTGCCATAGGTTTACACTCATACGCACACAGTCTGTAGAGGGCAATACTGTTTTATTAGCCATGAAAGAGAAGATGTGTCATAACCTGAAATTGTTTCAAAATCATTAACATTTGCACAAGTGTTCAGCAGGCATATATAAATATTTATATATAAATATTTGCACAACATAAGATTTCTGTGCACACCAACTACAAAAAAATTGGAGGGAACATTGACTGTGTGCGGAATTAATTATCTTAATTTGTTACAGAATGTTAAGTATAGAAAGCCAAGACCTCTCTTGACACTGAATGTACCATTGTCAGAAGCTGTTAGATACTGAAACCCTAACGAGAATAGACTGGCAGCTCTCTGATTAAAATAAATAGGTGGAAATGGCTTCATTGTGACTGCAATGAATCACTCCAGTGTCACTGGTGATATTGTGCTAGAACAACAAGCAGATCTTGAGGAGAGACATCTTCAACTAATGAGTCACAGAAAACTTGTTCGGTGCTATTAATGGCATCTGTTTGTCTATAAAACATAATGTTATTGCTTATAATACTTTTACACAACAGTTGAGAGTAGTGTTGGATGAGGAACGTTGCATTGGTCCTTTCAACACAGTTTTTAAGAGACAGGGAGCACTAAAGAGAAAGATAACAGCTTTCTTTTACTTCTCTCTGCATGATGCAGAACGTATGTGGGGATACTTTGGGACCCCTAGCTGGAACAGCACCTTTAAGTACACACAAATAACACTGTTTACACATTATGCAAATTTATTGTAGCTTTCAGTTAAGTTTGAAGGCCCCCACCGCCGATGCCACTGCTCATTATCTACCCTTCCTCTCCCTTCTCATTATCTACCCTTCCTCTCCCTCCCTATTATCTACCCTTCCTCTCCCCCCTTTGTACTTCACTTACCTTCCAGCAGTCCTGCGGCGAGTCTCCTTGCTCTGTCGTGGTGCGCAGATGCTTCACTGCTGAGCGCTGGAAATGACGTCATATTCCAGCGCTCAGCATTACAAGCCGACACTGAGACTGAGCTAGAGGGCTCCTCCGCTTCAAAAAAAAAAAAAAGGTTGCTTGCGTTGGCAAAGTGCCGCCTGGGGCAATTGTGGCCCCACTCTGCTCCATGGCTGGGCCAGCCCTGCTTTCAGGCCACTTTCACTTGTTCCTAGAAAGTCTCTCATTCTCATTCTGGAGCTCTTCTACCCTATACGTTTGTTCTTGGCTTCTGCTCCCAATTTTCCTGGGTGTCTAAACCAGTCCTTTTCAGTTCTGATCCCATTAGTGGCCAGTATCATGTCTCTGGTACCTAATATATATATATATATATTAGACTTGTGCATTCGTATTCGGGCTAACATGGAAACCAACACGAAAGGTGCGTTTTCGTTGTTCAGCCCAAATACCGAAGAAACAAACATGGAGGTGGAAAAACGTATACGAAGACACACAACACAAAGAATCTCCGTGTCTTGTCTTCGTTAATATTATCTCCCTGGTCCCTTCCCTACCTAACCTACCTTATATATGCGTATTAACAGGAGCTGAAATCTGTAGGTTCGCGGGAGGAGGTCCATGCAAGTGACTCTATTGGTCGAATGCAGGGTCCTCCTCTGGCATCAAACGCTGGTCAACATTTAATGTATTGGAAACACTGTCAGGCTGGCCCTACTCAATTCTTTATGGGTGCCACTCAGTTTATGGACACTTCTGCATTTGTGCAGAATCCATTTTTTTATCCTGCAAAATTCCTCAGGACCATGAAAGCAAAGATGACAAAAAAGGACTTGTGTATATGGGGCAAGTGTGATTTTGATTTCAAGTACAAATACTGCTGATCTAAGTATTAAAATCACAATACAGCGCGGAATGGAAAATAGATAAAGCAAAATATTGCACTTATTATTTGAAATAAGGCCGGCTTATGTGGTGCTTTAAATATATGCAACAGATTGTGTATTAGAGCAGTGCTTAGCAGCGATTGTGATGTTTTGAGAGTAATGTCTCTGTGGCGGTTCATATTATTTGTACTTATAAAGCAGTCATTTAGATAATGCTCGCTCTGTCTGTCCTTCTGTAAAGTTTAATTCTCGGATAAGAGGAAGGATGAAAGGGCACTTAAGGACATCTGTTGTGCCAGACTCCCTCCATCTAGTAACAGCTTATTGACAATCTGTTACACTGATTTTCAGAGGGAAGATTCTTAATGGGTAAAGATTGCACACTTTCTCATCTCAAGGTGCTAAGAGAAGCCGTGTGTAAGGCTGGGAGATGTGCTCTCGGAAGCATTAAAAGGTGAAAGCACTTTATGTGTTATATGTTTCTGCTTATAGAAGAACTAAAGTCTTCTGCATAAGAGACAGGGAGCGTATGTTAAAAGTTCTAATATAAAAAAAATTCAACTCCTTGTGCTGGTTTCACCCCACTTTGGGCTGCTTGTAGCAGGCAGTCACAGGCAGAAAGGTGATCATCCGCATGTGTTCGGATGCAGACAGGGTCGAAGATGCGGTGTAAATGCACAGAGGAGGGATTCTGCTGAAGTGGACGCTTTATTATATGCATTAAAGTGTATTTGATGGGTGGGAGTGCTTCTTTAACACAGAAGTCCGGAGGTAAATATTACCAAGTTTGGCCTCTTTAGAGATTAACATATGTCACAAAGCTGTATTCCATACCTTGCAAAAGACTTATCTTATGGCAACTGACATCAGTGATGGCTGCAAAGTCTAGATATGGTAGAGCCAAGGTGTAAATTGAAGTGCAGGGTACGGCTACTTCTGCCACCAATGAAATGCACAGTACTTTTTAATTGCACGTGGCCATAGCCACTGAGCTAAAAAAGCTGGCATTAACTTATGCCTACTAGGCAGAATAACTAAGTAACCCACATGAACCTTCATGTTCATTGTCTTTCTTATAAAATTCTAACCTATTCTGAATGCTGTACAAGGTTCCATATAAATAATTGTGAATGAACACTATACATATGTACTTCTCTTAGCGATAGTCACAGCAGTGCTCCTGTGCATTTACTGCACATGCATGCCCCCTAGTGCCATCACACATTCTGCTGGCCTTTTGTATTGAAAAAGAAGCATATGTAATGCAGCTTGTCAAATCCTGGCTCCTTGGTGGTATTGATTGAATTAAGCATTGTTACAGCGCTGTGGAATATGATGGTGCTATATACATCAATAAATAAGTGAATGCTACACTATACCGGTAATTTGCATATTAGTAGGGTCATCTTTTAACATAAGCTTCTTGTAGATGTCCTCCCATGGGTCCCTCACTACCCATTCATTCTGTGTGTTGCTTGATGCCAGTCTCCAAGATGTGACATTTCCTGGTGCCCTGCTATGAAAGGTCATGCTTAAACCTCAAATGGAGAGATCTGTGTAGCCATATCCAGAAGGTAAAATTGGTGAAGGAGCAGCTGTACCCCCTTTTTACCTTGCCTTAAAGAGAATCCTGCAAGTTGGATAGTGTGGAAGCTCCCTACTGCCTTCACCAGTCCTGATACCATAGTGTACTCATTGTAGCAGCTCATGCATAAAAAGCAGAGTAAGAAACTGGTTGTCCAGTGTGCTTTTATACAATATATAGATGATACAATGGGTTATGTATAAAAATGTGATTCTAGCCCAGTTTGACATTATGGTCTCATTACCATAATAGCCCTAAAACAGAATAGTCCAATCAGCAGGGATAGTCATTGGTTGATAAGGCTGGTTTGCACCATAAGTATTATATATGAATCCAATAGTTCAAAGGTCTCTTAAACTGAAAGAGTTGGCTGTTTATGGTAGGTCGTGGTAATTACCGAAACAATACCCATATTGTGTTTTTTGTTGGGAGCGAGATCCACTTAAACAAAAGCAGTATTGTGGGTAATGTGTATATATGTCCAAAAAGTTACCCCTTCTTTTGCATTCTGGCTTGGAAATTCCATGCTATTAAATGAGGGGGTTTTGTTACTTTCTTAAGCAGTGGTGAACAAAACCTGGATGCACTAAGCCCGCAAACCAAGTGGTTAAATGAGTGGGCTTTTCTTAAATTGAAAGGCATGATTATCCAAATGTGATTCCCAGTGAGATCCAACAGTACATCGGGGTGGAGAGTCTCATCCTCAGGAAGAACTATTCATCATCCTGCCTGTTAGAAGCATAAAAAGCTTATAATCTTAATGGGTATGAATCGATAAATTAGCACTGCTGTAGATGTAGTAAAACACAGATTAAATGACTCACTTCAGCAGCTATTATCAGCGTTTCTCTACCTCTCTCTCTGCACCAAGCAGCTGGACAATTTACATAATCATCCTTCCAAAACCCACACAGTCACTTATTTTCTGTCCCGTCAAGGCGCCATAAATCTAGGGGCTGTGTAATGGTTGATGGTCCAAAGAGCCCGGTTTATTTCAGGTGGTGTAGAAAGGAAACTTAAGAGGCAACACTCTTGATTTAGTTCTGTGCTTGGTAGCACCTATAAACAGCACAACAGCTAGAAAGTAGCGTGGCTTGTTTTCATCATCTGCAAACCCTGAATTCCACGTCTAGATGAGTATGCGCATAATCTAATTATACTGAGGAATTCCCTTAGACGGCAACTAGTAGGATGAACTTTGGGCACTAATAGTAAGGATCCAGGGTTTTCACATGTTAAACATGCCTTTTCGGTCTAGTCTACAAAATGATGCTTCTGTCTCATTTATTTTGTCCCATGGTTGCCTCTCCTGAAACCATGAGGCATTAGTATGTAAACTTCTCGAACATGAGTGTTTGGATTTTGTTGATTCCGGTGGTTCTACCAAGCATGTATGAGAAGCATACCATAGTAGGCTCCCTTCTTTCAGAAGTGGCTGCTAAGGGAGGAGAAAGAAACAATGTCTGGTTTGCACAAACATGTACTGGAGTCCATACAATAGTGATCTCAATATTATTGAGCAAATATACTTTAGTGGGCATTAAAATCACGTGACCTGAAAAATTGTCTTATGAAGCATATGACAGGTAGCCAGAGATGTCACTGGTTCAGTAAGTGTATGCCATCTGTTAGAAACACAGATTGTTGTGAATGCTCCTACTAAGGCAGGGACTTAAAATGTTTTTATTGCTATACAAAGTTCCTTTATTTAGAGGCATTAAATATTCCTTAAAAACATGATGGCCATATAAGCCTCCATGACGAAAAATGCACTTTTAGCAAAGCCTAGATTGCGGAGAAGCACAATCCCAAAGATCCGTATGCTAGCTGTGTCGTTAAGTGGATTGTGTTGCAGTTTGGTAATACCAATGCAACAATGAAAAGAAAGCCATCCATGAACTGTAATTAAGGATGAGACTAACCAGCACCCACACAGTACATCTGTAACGAAACTCAATTTTTATTTCTCTAATAATTAACCTCTTACTGCACTATATTTCTCCCTATCCTACCATGGCCTGCCTTGCTGTACTTGTATCAATTTCTTACTGTAGGCTTTCCCTTCTTTTCTTCTTTTGTCCCTCATTTCTCAACTGCAGCCTGTATCTCTCCCCATCCATGATGCCATCATAATGAGACTTGGCCATTTCCTTCCCTCACTTCCAACTTGTTCTGATGCCTGATCTACCTTTTCTGAACTGGCTTCACTCCTTCGTCTCCCGCCTACATGCATCATATTATTTGCACTTGCGATTTGTACGGAATCTGCCTCTTGTTCTGTGCCCAAACGTCTCATGTGCCTCATCTTCACCATTAACACCTGAATGAGGTTGTCTGCAGTCGGTTGTCTTTTTGTGTTCATGTATTTTTAGACTGGTTATGCGCTTGTTCTTAGCAGCTGAAAAGCTACGCATCACATCTGCTGAGAGCCGGTGTTCATGAGCTGGTAGTCTGCGCACAAACTATTTACCAAGCGAGGATATGCTTACGCAGACATCTAATTATCCTCCCTGTTTAAGGAGCTTCAGTATGAACAAGATGATATCTCTGACAGACTTCCTACCACAAGTGCGTTTGCTACCAATGCCATCTCCTCTTTCGTTCAGCTGCTCTTTTCTGATGCAAAAGGGTACAGACATTAATAAACAAAAACTGCCAACCAAGGCTGCTTTCACTGCCCAGTATATTGTTCCGTATTAAACAATTAGCCATCTTCGTACGTAAGCAAGAAATGTGTGGGTTTTGCTTTGTTTTTACAACAACCTGCATATAATATTATCTAGTACATTTTTTTTTTATCTGGTTACCAGCAGCATAAAAAATCTATGGTGAGGAAATATGTTTTTAAGATATGACAAGAGGTTTCCTTGTATGTCTTAAACTGCACAGGATAGTGCCCTTGGTGTCGGCAGTCATTCCTCTGCACCGTTGATCTATAGGTATGGGGAGCTGAAAGTTTGGTGCTAAATATATAGAAATTTGGCTTCGTCTGTGATACCAGTCTTGAAATGTTTCCCCAAATGTGGTGTGACCCCTTATATAAGGGTAGATAAAATTTAAAAGCCATCTGTTACAACTTTTACCTTTTACTAAATTAATTTGTTTGAAACGTTTTGTTTGCCAATTAGTTTTGTGATTACAGTCTAAATGTTAACCTTGTGGAGACTGGTGGCAGCCTACGGCAAAGCCAACATTATGTGATCTTTTCTTCTCGATATTCTCTCCTCACCTGGCGTTACAAAGTTTACCTGAACCAATCAACAGCTGGATTTTATGTGAAAGATGAGTTGACGGGGATGAATAATTATGGAGTTATAAAGAACAAGAAGATAAAAGGTTTTGTACCGTGTTAGCCGTTGAGAAAACAGGAGAAAAGTATAGTTAAAATGATACCATTTATTGGCTAACTGAGAGTTTGATTGCGAGCTTTCGAGACCAAGTTGTTAGGTCCCTTCCTCAGGCATTAATGAAGCTAACAAAGACTTATCTAAATACAAAAGCACAATTCACACATTAACAAAGACATTAGATAAACACAGAGGTATTGGGGAATTTGTCCAGCAGTAAATTAGTTGGACTAGCAGAGATCCAATGGACAGATATGGTTCAATCAAAGCATCGTTGGTCAGTTCACTCCCTGGTTAGAGGGGCCATAAAACCATTAGACATATGCCAGATCCATGAAGGTGTCAAAAGTTCCCAGGAATAAGTTGTTTGTAGTGAATTCGAATTGTGGGAGGATTAATGGTTGGTGATGTTATAATGGGAGATGAATTCTCTGTCTCTGTTGAGGCCAGTAATTAGGGTATTAAAACGGTATATTAGTTTGATCTCCCATATCTTTCTCTCCCTCTGGGTGCGGAACGATCCCATCAGTACTGACAGCTTCACATCCTGAATGCTGTGTCCAGGCTGACAGAAGTGTTCTCCAACAGGTGTATCTATTTTTTTCTGGTTGATGGTATGTCTGTGGGAATTAAACCGTTTGTGTAATGCTTGGCCTGTTTCCCCCACGTACATCGCTGTCGGGCATCTAGCACACATGATAAGGTACACCACGTTAGATGATTTGCACGTAAAGAAGCCATTGGTTTTGTGGTGTAAGTGTGAGCCGGGTATCTGTATTTGATCTGTGGGAAGGATGTGTGCACAGGTCTCACATCTCTTTTGTTGGCAGGGAGAGGTACCATTTTTTGTTCACCTGTGAAGGGTGCTCCTCACTATACATTGTTTGAGATTGGGAGGTTGTTTGAATGAGAGCAGTGGGGGATGTGGGAATATCGTCCAAAGTCTTTCATCAGTGTGCAAGATTTCTTGTAGTTCCTTTGAGATCTTGCGCAGGGCTTCCATTTGTGGATTATAGGTGACCACTAATGGTACTCGATCTCTTTTTTTGTGGCTGCTGGTATCTCAGGAGGTTTTCTCTGGGGATATTGATGGCTTTCTTTATTTGGGAGTCTGTGATTTTTCTACTGTACCCATTGTTTATGAATTCCTCCCTGAGATTCTGGAGGTGTTTATCTCTGTCCATAGGATCCGAACAGATGCGGTTATATCGAATGGCTTGACTGTATATGATTGAGTTTTTGGTATGTCTGGGGTGGAAGCTGTTGTGTTTCAGATAGGTTGGTCTAAATGTTGGTTTGCGATACAGTGAAGTCTGAATGGACTTGTTCTTTATGTAGATGGTAGTGTCCAGGAACTGGATGTTAGTGCGGGAGTAGCTCAGTTTCAGGTTTATAGTGGGATGAAAGGCATTATAGCCTTCATGAGTTCCTCTTCGCTACCAGTCCAGATGATTAGTATATCATCAATGTAGCGGAGATATACCAGCGATTTGTTATGGCAGGTGGAGATGTAGTCCTCCTCCAGTCTGGCCATGAATAAATTGGCATATTGTGCCATTCGTGTGCCCATTGCAGTCCCCATTTTTTAGAGATAAAAGTCCTGTCCAAATGTGAAGTAGTTGTGGTTGAGGATAAAATGTATTACTTGTGTAATGGGTTCCATTCCTAGGTTCTCCTGTTCTAGGTATTTGCGGCAAGCTGCTATACCATCACAATGGGGAATGTTGGTGTAGAGGGATTCTACATCCATGGTAGCAAGAATGGTGCCCTCAGGAACTGTGTCGATGTTGGTAAGTTTGTTGAGAAGATCGGTGGTGTCTTGGAGGTAACTGGGCAATCCCTTTACTAAGGGTTTAAGGATGTTTTCAACCCAGCCAGAAATATTTTCTGTGAGGGTTCCGACTCCTGAAATTATGGGTCTTCCGGGGTTTCCCTCTTTGTGTATTTTGGGGAGCATGTAGAATGAGCCCACTTTGGGGTCAGTTGGCACCAAGCCTTCCACCTGTTGTCTGATGTTGGGCGGCAGTGCTTTTATGGTATTCTTGAGTGTTTTGGTATAGGCGTTTGTGGGGTCCTCCTGAAGTTGGATGTAGTGTCTGTCATCAGAGAGTTGTCTGTGTGCTTCTTTTTTGTAATCCTCAGTGTCCATAATAACTACAGCACCTCCCTTATCTGCTGGTTTCATTGTAATTTCTTGATTGTTCTTAAGTGATCGAATGGCCTTCTGTTCCTTCTTAGAACAAGAAGATAACATACTTCCCCCATGGTGGCTGTCTTCTTAACAGCTGCATATTTCTGTTTTTTATCAGTTTACAAGTTGATTTAGTGGATACGGTGGCACAATGAAGGGTTTGGGAAAAGGGACAGACCTGCTTTAGAAATAGAAAGCACAGAGTGCATCTGGATTAAAGGGCTCTCTTTGAAATGAATGTATTAATTATAGAAGAAGACTTCTGCATATTAGTAGATACTAGTAATCCATCTAAATGTGTCTGTGTGATTGTGTTGTAGTACGGGGATCGTTGGATCGTACATGCGGTATTACAGATTGCAAGCAGTCATTTTGCGAACAGGATGTTAGCATTATACAAATTACTAAATTGGGCTGCTCGTATAATAACAAGCCCTATTCCTCCTTGCATAGAGCATCATGAGCACTTCCACGTAATAGCGACTAATTATTTAACCATGACTGGCAGCTCTGAACATTGTGTTCTTTTTGCATCACTTACTATGTTTTCTGTGAATCTAATTACAAAAAAAAACAAGTATTCTTTACAATCTGCTAAAAATATAGGCAGCGCAATGAAGGCTTCTGTTAACAGCTGTGTAATGCACACAGCCTTTGTCTTTTCTACCATAATAAGGGTACTATTTCTCATTGGACCATGATATTGACGGTCCCAAATAATATATGTACATCACTCATCGAGTGACCTTGATGCACTTGAATTACTGTAACTCGGTCTTGGATTGTTTTACTAAAAATAATCTGCTTGTGTATAGCCACATATATGTGATTTTTGAACTCTTTGATGCAGAAGTGGTATGTTAAAGCTAAGTAGGAATGTGATACTGTGATACCCGTTGTTGTGTAGTATTGCTCAGTGTCCGTCTTACCTTGCTTTCAGGCTCCAAGCTATCCTGCTCCAGGCTCTGCTCTTCGGCCCGAGGAGGAACTTGACCGTCTCACTAAGAAGATGTTGTACGATATGGAGAACCCGCCTTCTGAAGAGTACTTTGGTAAGGGCTGACCCGCTATGAGATCACTGGGACAAGAAAAGTGCAATATGTTTTCATCTTATTTAGAAGCACATAGGTGTCCCAACTGACTCATGTTATAAGCGTATCTGGGAACTTTTAGGCTACCTGGATAGGCTACCTCAAGATTTTTAGGTGCCAGCTGTGTGTAGGGATGGGGCTAACTCCAGACTGCCCTTGGTAGGTGAGGAGTGGACATTGCCAAACTGACCCAGGGAAGCAGGGCTTCATCTGGAGGCTCCCTATCAAACCCGGAGAGCTCCCAGGCTTGGTACATTGCTTCCTTAGATCACTCAATATTATATTAGTAATACAAAACTTAAGTGAGCCTTTTTTGTGTATTCTGTGATATCAGCGAGTATTCCTTGTCTGCGAGTAAAACTGCAGAAGATATATGCGCTATGGCTGCATACCTTGTAAGTGTTGTTGTAACAGCACCTTGTTTATGGTGACCACAGATCATTTACATTGTCATTCTTTCACTGACACAAGACTTTGGTTCTATAAACTAATGTTGTCTGCCCTCAAAACACACTGGTGAACTTAAACTACTTCTGCCATGAAAGCAAATTGTTCTTTCACTTATAATGCTAATCTTTTCCTCCAGCCTTCCTCGCATCAAACCTTTTTTATTTTCTTTCTTAACACTGCTCGTGCCTCGGCCAATTTATTGTCTTCACGTTTTTATCTTCCATTCATCCATTTCACTTAGTATAGAGCCGACAGCTTATCCACTGTTATTATGGCCCATTGATCAAGTAATTGTAAAAGGGCAAATAGACAGAGGCAGTGCCTGTGATTTGCATGAAATATTTCCAGCCTTGGGTCCATGTAGCATGGTAATTGCTGCATCCACATAGCTGTCAGCTAATAACTATATTAGTCGGAATATGGAAAGCCGGATCTTAGCATATTAAAAGTTGTACTAGAGCAGATAGGCTTTGAATAGAGGGATTTAATTAACCATGCTAGCAGGCTTCCAGGCTTCATGGCAAGCCAAGCAGAAAATGTTTACAGATAATTAAATGTTAGTCCCTTAGGTTAAATGAGGTCACTGTCCTTGTATATTACCTTTGAACCCATCTTTTTCTCAGGGAATATATCCTTCTTTAAGCTTGAGATACTTTTCTTGGCATGTGCTGTCTTCATTGTGCATCTAAATGGATCTTGAGTAGTTAACTTGCCTGCTTTGGGTATGTTGTAAGTTAAATCCTTCGTACACGCATGTATTAATGGTGTGTTAGGTGTGTAGTGTGAATACGTGGAGATCATACGTGACATTTCCCCTGTGCCAGGTTTGCACCGTAGGGAGCCCATCATTGCATGTCTAATTCTGAATGTTTTGTGAGAGTTTTACGAGGGTACATTTGATGGCCCTTTTATCATGTCTACCACCTCTGGTGTGAAGCTATGCAGCACCATAGCCTCCATAATGCATTTGTTGCTTTGTGTTGCTTATCTCGGATCTCTTATCTTATCCAAATTGCTGGCCATATGATTCCAGCTTACGCTTTGCTAGTAAACGACAGCCACAATTGTAATACTGTTATTCGGTAATGGAACAGCACGCTGATTGAATTTCTTAAGAACCGCGAACAAACATATAAACATGAAGCTTAATTTTCGGCGTGGTGTAGCTCTTACATTATTGACGTAAGCAGGGAAAAGATTAACAATAATATCTTGTGTCTGGGTGTTGCATAAGAACAGCTTTGGTGCCAAATATGTTTCGTTGACTTTTTGCCTGAACGTCTATACTGTGCTTTTCATCCCCCCCACCTGGTCCAAATGAGCATGTATTCAGATTACTAGTGACCTTTATGTAATTTGCTCCATGCCAGACAGCTAAGGTGAAGAGAAAGGGGGGGGGGGCGCTACTCTAAAACATGGTTTTCAGTAAACGGTAGGAGTGTGGAGCTGATTACAAAGAGAGTGAGTTTTGGGTGAAAAACCCAGTATGGGAAAAGTCTGTTTACCAAGAAACTGGTTGTTTGAATGCAAGAAATGTTCCAAATTTAGAACGATTTCTTAGTTTGATTTGACGATTTGACGGCTGCTAATCAAGACCTTTAAGAGACATTCAGAATATGTAAAGACATAAGGATAAATTCATGTTAATGTGTGTTCTTGTAAGTACAAATACTACAGTAACATGCGACAATGCAATGTGCGGTTATGCCATTGAGGTGACTAAGGTTTTACAAAGATAAGAAAACGTTTCTTCACAATAATCACTGCAATTTTACTAATATTCCCAGGGATAGTTTGCTCATTGATATTAGAGGAGTTAAATATCTTATGGGAGACACTGTCAGTTAATATATTATGTTAACTGCAACTGGTTTCAAATGGATACTTGTTAAATGTGGGAAAGTAAGAATAGGGATTGCAAACGTAATGGTCTTGTGCCATGAATGGGAGTCCATAAAGCCACAATCCCAGCAGTTGCATATAGATCTGCCGGGTTTCCAGGTGCGCTGATTGTTATGTGCTTGTCTGCTTGGGATTAGGGCGCTGTTCCCGCTGTGGAGAGAACGTTGTGGGAGAAGGTACTGGATGCACAGCCATGGACCAAGTATTCCATGTGGAGTGTTTCACCTGCATGACCTGCAACAGCAAGCTGCGTGGACAGCCTTTCTATGCTGTGGAAAAGAAGGCCTTTTGTGAACCCTGCTACATCGTAAGTACTAGAAAAAAGTCCTATTCTTTTAAAGGACTGCAGTAGCGCTACTTTCCTGTTAAACGTGTATTGCACTGTATTGTACTGCTTTTACTGCATGTATTCTTTAGTTTTCTTTAGGTTTTAGGTTTTTTTGATAAAACAAATTTTTGTTGCTCACAAGTGTTGCAGAGTGAAATAGTCCAGAAAGCTTGTGACCGCATATTAATATTAAGCAATTGCTCTGTTATGCTAAGCATTGAATCTGCAACTGCACAGTCGCTTGTAGGAAAGAGCGGAACCCCCACGTACAGAGGTTTTCCTCTATATTGGACATCACTTATTTTGCTTTGACAGATCCTTAATTTTTCAGGGTGCTTTCTTAGCCATTTCATTAATAGAAGTACAGTTCTTGAAACTTTGCTATTAGGAAACTATAAAAGATTCTGTCCATTGTTTTTTGGTTTTGTTTTTGTTCACTTTAAGAGCATGGATAATTAGAAAGTGATTCTAGTGTTTTGGTGCTGCTCTGGCTATTGATGTACAAATTCCCTGTCAATGCAGGTATCATTGAAAAGTCAGGGCATACACAACTAATATGCAGGGCTGGTGCAAATACTTTTATCACCCCTTGTATACACATACACATGACCCCCCATGTGTTGATGGCACGTACATTGCAGACATAGATCACTTATATTGTGCAGATAGGACTGGCCCCAGCACCCAGATCTCCTCCCGTCTCTCTTTATGTCTCCTTGTTCTCCCTCTCTCCTCCTGCTCTTTATTTCTCCTCCTCTTTATGTTTTTCTCCTGCTCTTTTATCCCCCTGCTCTGCTCTTTTACTTCATTTTATCTCTCCTCGCACCTCTCTATCTCTCCCTATTTCTCATTATCCCCTTCTCTCTGTCCCCTCATCTCTCCGTTTTCTCTCTGTCCACTCATCTCTCCGTTTTCTCTCTGTCCTCTCATCTCTCCGTTTTCTCTCTGTCCGCTCATCTCTCCGTTTTCTCTCTGTCCTCTCATCTCTCTGTTTTCTCTTCCTGTCCTCTATCTACTTTCACCTTATCTCTCCCTTTTGTCACCCCCTCTCATTATCTCTCCCCTTATTCAGTCTCTCCCCTTGTTTTATTCTGGAATGTTTCCCCATCTCTCATTCTCTCCATTTCTTCTCATCTCTCTTCTTTCTCAATCACCCCTTTTTCCCTATCTATCCCCTTTCTTTCTCATTATCTCTCCATTTTCTTACTATCTCTCTCCCTTCTCACAATATATCGCTCCATTTTCTCCCCAGCCCTTACACCTGTCAAGGTCCCCTGTGGTCCTTTTAGTTGTTTCAATGAACTTAACATAAACCTTAACTTACCGTGGGAATGATTTTCACGTTGTAGCTATATCTCTAGATCCGTGGCCACTATATTGGATTTGCAAGGCAGTTAATAGTCTCTGCAGCATGAGTGACTTTGATTTTGTCTTCTGATTTAGTCTTTTTATAAAATTCGATTTTCAAGTATTTGGCACGCAGGAATGTGAATGATACCAGTTCAGACATTTTCTGAAACAGTAAAAGTGCAGACTCCAGCCAGTTGTCTTTTTTCCAAGGACCGCATTATGAGAAGATGAGTGAAGGTTAAAATGATGCTTTGCTTGGCTGGGAAAATAGCATCATACTCTCCGACTTTGTGATATTTTGATGGCACTCGTGCCAGAGATTGGTTCCTTTGATTTGCCATTAAGGATTAGCTTAATAAATATTCTTCTTGACTTGAATAGTTTCATTTTGAAGCAACCAGTCTAAGCAACAAATGCACAGTCTAATCTTTGGATCCCTTAACTATATGTTGGCATCTCTGCATAAGTGTTCAATAATGAACTATGATGTTACATACACTAATACATATATATATATATTTCATGCCGGAAGCTGTTACATCAGATCAGACAGCAGAAAGCCGGCGATGGTATCCCGGTACGTCCATAGGGGATTCTTGCGATGCGTTTTGGATGTACCGGTACGTCCATAAGGGATCGAAGGGGTTAAAGAATTCTTTTTATATAGGGTAGCCCTGGGGGTGCTGAATCACCTGAATCTGTCTGCAAGAAGACATTAGGGAGCGCTAAAAGATTTAAAAGGACAATCAACCACTGTTGTCTAGATACATCTTGTTCTTTAACTCGGCACATATGTGTGCTCACAAAATATACATACAGTACATACAATACATACATGGCAAGAGGTGAGTAGACTCCTCTGCAGAATGCGAACAAGCGGTGTTTGATTCAATCGCTGCTCATTTCATTAAATGAAGAACCTAGACTTAACTTCTCGTTTAATGGACCACATGTAGTCTGGACATCACACACCATTTTGTTGCTCTCCTGTTATGAATATAAGGCTATAGAATGTATTACCTTTTTTCCCTGCATGATGTGACATGAATCTCTCTATACCAGGATTAAAGTATAAGCTCAAAGAAATACAGTGAATATAAAAAGTCTACACACCCCTGTTAAAATGCCAGGTTTTTTGGGTCCCCCTTAAAGATTTCAGTTTGTTTTGCAATTGAATTGTTCACGTTATAGGTCACATATATACGTTAAAGTGCATATGATGGCTGGAGTGTCCCTTAAATAAGACCTAGTATGACTTCTGATAGCCCACATAAAAAGCAAGCATTTAGGATTCCTGCACTTATTGTAAAATTTTTATATCATGTAAGAATACACTATCTATGGATTTCCTTTTAACCCCTTCTGAAAACTAACCAACATAAACCTATTTGTTTTATTTTTCGATACCATAATGAAATCTGCATTATAAAGGAGAACAAGCAATTGCCTTAACTTTTTCGTAATCATAGTTATTTAGCAAATCAAAGGCAAACTAATTTTATAGATTTTTGATGGCAGAATAATAAAATTGTCCCCTTTATGTATAACATTTAGAGACTAATTTATGAAAAATGCTGTCAGTATGTTATTTCAAATGCTCTGTAATTTCAATTTAAGCTGCTCCGTGGTGTCATTAAGGCCATTATGTAAAATTTCTAAGACGTTTTTTTGCTTAAATGACAACGTCATGAATGCTTGAACAAAACAGTACTTTTGTACATAATAGATGAAGGAAAATATAGTTTCTCATTCAACGTTTTTTATAACATTTTGTCTACACAACACACAGATCATGTTCTTTTGGGTGGGCCTGTTTTGCTTGTATGATCATTAAAACCTTCTGAACTACTGAGGAATAGTTTAACCGAAATTATTTTCCCCAAAAAGATATATACATATATATATATATATATATATATATATATATATCGTATTTGCTCGATTATAAGACGACCCCCCAAATCTGAATATTAATTTAGGAAAAAAAGAAAAAGCCTGAATATGACGACTTAGTCTAGAACTACATAGAGGCCAGTGATCTGGTCTGTTAAAAGCTAAGGTCAAAGAAAACCTGAAAACAAAAGCCTTCAGCGTCTTCACTCTTCCTTATCTGTTTCAGGGTTTTACGACCGATTAATTATCTTAATGACAGTATGCTAGTCCTTGCAGTCTTTTATGAACGCCGCTAAATCATTTTTATTGTTGCTGTAACGTTCATTCTTTCCGTCATGAAAATGTGGTTAAATCTTTCATGTTTGTAAGCTGAGCGTATAAAAATGTCTTGACCCATTTTCGAAGCTAAGTTTTAGCAGTGAAAGGGGTTGCCGAAAATGTAATGTGTAAAAAGCTATTCCCTGACTCTCGTTATTTGACTTTGCTGTGAGTGTTTGATCCGCCTACATGGTTAGATGATAACCTCTTGTTTCCACCTTTATTTTTCAGCAGACAGCATTATGATCTAGATCTAGTGAGGATAAATGACAGCTCATACAGCATCCTGTAAGCATTAGCAATGAACCCCTGTATGCGTGTTACACATTTAATTTAACAGTGGTGCCTTCTAATCTACAATCAGACGCGTAACACGGCAATACACACGTTTAAGTGATTTCATGTTGCATACGGCTGTGATTATTTTAATCTAGTATCTAGAACCAGGTTAGAGAGGACAGGCACATCATCGAGGTTTTAATACTACATGGGTCATGTGTTTGTGCACAGGCCCATCTTCAAAGGGACTTTGCACTCCATACAAGCTAAGTCCCTTAAGTTGGTTGTGGCCGGGCTCCGTCTTGTTGCCATAAAGAAGTTGATTGTTGGTATACAGTAGTTGATTGATTCTGTCCTCTCAGTTAGGCCCTAACGAACAGGTAAGAAGTTACATTTGTCTGAAAATTAGGTTATCTTTATAAGCTTTATCTATAAATGATTCTTATTAATGCCCCCCATCACAGTGCAGTGCAGTGTTTACCTATAGTCTCAGTAAAATGGTTCTGTTCTCATGTATAGTTAAAATGACAGACCTTGCTCCATTTGTATCATAAAGTTATAGAAAAACAAATTGAATTATTTACAGAATAAGCTGTACTTTTATTTCAAGCATAATACTTTTATATACACTGCATTTCATGTTCCCAGAGTAAAAAAAATGATTTTTCAGTTTGTAAAACTACTGCACTGTGCATTTTGTTTTGTCTTGTTTTTCTGAAAATGTCAATTTTTCGGGGGAAAAAACACTTTTAATTTTCCAATGGCATCAACATTTCTGGAAACTCTAGCGTGTGCATGTAAGTATGTAGCAGTGTGTGTTTAGGAGAGGTTTGGGGGCCCGAAGTGTATGTCTCGCAGGTGGCCTTAGCATTTTTTGTAATGCAACTACTTCTCCACCAACACCGTTCACGCATAAAAGCAGTAGGAAGCAATGTGTTGCTGACATATATTCCTGTTGCTTTTCTTTTGGAAGTACTGTACCTTTACGGAAGCTGAGCTCCTTAAATTTATCAACAAAAATGATTTTCTTGTCATTATTGCCCTCTGGTGTTCTTTCTTGCAATGTCAAATTGGCTGACATTCTGAATATTAAATATGTTAAAATCAAATTGCAAATGGTCAATGGCCTCAACATGGAAACAAAGTTCAATATAACATGTATACTGCAGTACGAATCTAAAAGTTGCCTATAAAAAGACTTTTCAGGAGAAATACACCATGACAAATGCATTACTCTAGGGAATTTACCATTGCCGTTTACTTTAAGGCGTACAACAGTTCTATATTGCTACTCGCATTCATGATATACCGTATTGGATCGAATATAGGCCGCACTTTTTCCCCCCACTTTAAGTCTTTAAAGTGGGGGTGCGGCCTATATTCGGGGGTCGGGCGCCAGACAGGCAGCGGGGTTAGGATACAGATCCCCCGCAGCGGTGCAGGGGACCTGCATTCTACTTTCGGATACGCTGAGACAGCCTCCCCTGCCAGCACTTCCCACGGGGGGAGTACCGGCTCGGGAGGTTGTCTAAGCGTATACAACTTCCGGTGCCGGCACATCCGCTGAGTGCCAGCACCGGAAGTTGTATACGCGTATTGCATAGATGTCCCCCGCCGGCCCCGCAAGACACCCGGGAGTCTGCTCTGGTAAGTCAGGGGGAGGAGGAGAGTGCAGCATATCGGGTGGGGGGACAGCAGCCTATCTCGGGGGGAAGACAGAGTGGCAGCATGTCTATTTTAAAAAAACTTTTTCTTTAAAAAAGCACCAAACTTTTAGGGTGCAGCCTATATCCGAGCCAATACGTTATTCATAAAAGCCACAGGTATTCTTTTTACATTAATGTCCATACTTGATGTCTACCAACTCTGATGCCATTTTAGACAATAACCATATGCCTCCAGATTAACGGACATAATTTGGCAATGGTATCCAGACTTTTGATATGCGATAGGTACACAGTGTTCTGTATGTATATGTGATTTGTGTGCTGCATACTGTGCCATATTATATTTAGTTTTCGCACACCCTTGGCAGGAAGCAGCTAACCTAACAACTTTACCCAACTATAAGATATTTCCGAGTTGGGGGGGAGACAAAAAGTAATTGATGTTTTACCTAACCCTTGTTGCCCTTATAAATATCTTTGATAGAATGACAGGTAATGATAAAATATACTCACAAATTGAATCTAGCGATTGTGTTATTTGGTGACTGAAAGTACAATAACTTTTAGGTCCCTGTCCCTCTAAGTAATATTCAGGCTTGTCCCAGTGCAGTGAAGTAATGTAAACCACAGAATTACATCAGACCATTACCCCACCCCTCCTAAAGACCTTATAGCCAGTTCTCAGGAACGTTGTTTCCCCGTAGATGACCTTCTTGAATCAATTGTGGTCATCTCCAAGGTGCATCCTATCTGCAGAAGGGAAATTTTTTTGTTAAAATGTATTCAATGTGGAGCCGAACAAATATACACCATAACATGTCACCAACTGATCATCCCTAAAACCTTTTGATCTAAAAAGTAAAGAGCATCATAGCCCTGGTGCTGAGAATTTTAGTGGGCCTTTTTAAGGCAATAAATAAAATAGACAGAATCTTAACTGCTCGGCTCCCTGAGGGGCAGCTGCCCCTTTTGCCCTGAATTAAAGCCAGGCCCATGCATTGTATCACAAGGTTGAGCTCTTGTACCCACACGCCACACCCCTTACACATGCCTATCTATTTACCATCCAAATACCTATAAATCATTCTTTTTAAAACTATATTAAATTGTTCCTTTACGATAACAGAATACCACATTATTATTAAAATCCCAGGAACCAAAAGCAAATGGACCTGCGAATGGACAGAATCTTAACTCCTCACCATTCATGTGTGCTGGATAAAGATGGCATCAAAGCTCAGCAGATATAATCAGTACACTAGTGCCACTAATCATTTTCAATAAAATATGCAGATTGAAATAAAGTAAATAACACAAAACCTGAAGTGACTACAAATTCAGGAGGTCGTTTTATCTCCAGATAAGTAATAACTACATAGTTCTATTTATTCCTACAGTAAGTAAAGTGCCAGGAAACAGATGACCAAATACACACCAGGACGGCCTCTGCCACACCGACACCCAAACACACACACACACACCAGGACAGGCTCTGCCTGAAGCATAAATGTATTTATACACTGCTTTGTTATTAACTGCCCCTTTTATTTTGTGTATTTTGCCCCTTTTATTTTTGCCCCTTTTGTATTTATGCCCCTTTTGTATTTATGCCCCAGACAGGCCCACTTTACTATTGATTGTGTCGTCCCCACAACCTTGTGCCCCCCCTTGTCCATTTATGCTGCCACACTCTTGTGTATTGATTTGTGATGCCCCCAGCCTACCCCCTTCCTTGTGTATTGATGCCCCACCCCTTTTATATTCGTTAATGTGATGCCCAACCACCCTCTTGTGGTTGCCCCCACTGCCATGTGTATTACCCCCCTGTGTATATTGATTTTATAATGCCAAAACCCAGCCACCCCCTCCCTTGAATATGGGTCCTCCTAACTGGTTTCTTGTTTTTTAATAATACTTACATTTTGCTTTTTTCCTGTTCCCCTTGAACATCATGGGAGGCGGTCTTACAGCCACATATACCTGCAGCCTGACTGGGCCTATTGTCAGGTAGGGGCCTACTTTAATCCGGCCCTGCCCTCTTGTCTGTAATACTACAGGTTCTCTTATAGTATAGTGCCTTTGTCTTAATTAACATTTGTAGAATCTATTTATGGCATGGTATTTTGAACCTTAAATATGCCCATATCACTAGCTAGGATATGTTTTATATCAGTGCCTTTGCCATACTGCCATTTAGGAGAGTTCACTACAATAGAATCTCTGAACGGATTCTTTAAGGTTGTTTGAAGAGTCTTAGAGGTTTTTTTTTCACTATAAAGAGTTGGCTGGAAAGCTTGCAGTTTCATCTCACTGACCTGACTTTAAATTGTGACAGGCCAACCTCAGTGAGCTTCTGCTCCGAGAATCACTTGAATAGCCGAATGTAAAGTATATTTTACGTCGGTGAGATTTTTGAATGTCATCTCACTGATCGTACTTTGCAGGGTCAGCAGAGTTGCAACCAAAACTCCTGCTAACTCCCACTTAAGTAAATAAACCCCTCTTTTAGATGGTTCGTGGGTACACTGTTGCATAGGCTTATGTGGGCTCCATATGTTTTTAATTTAAATATTGCCCATAGTTCATTATTGTTATACTCCATAGGACTTTGTCATGTATAATGGTACAATTTCATCTATAGCATGTGTGGCAGTTCTGTTTTATTGGGGGGCTGTTTGTTTTTGAAAATGTCTTCCACTTTCACAAAAACTGTGTGCTCTGAAATGGGCATGAAATGAAATGCTGAAGAACTTTTCAGTGTAAATGGGTCAATTTTCTATCATTCTCTTGATAATTGCTTGTAGAACATCCTGCACTACAAACATCCGTGGATGTCATTTTGTGCCCCTCTTTCTCCCTCCGTTTTTTTATTCTTTACAAATGAGAAAACACTCTGATGTGGAAACGTCATAATCGGCTTTTGCTGCTGGCTGCTAACATCTAATTTTCTCCGGGTTGTTATTACCTAAATGAAGCATCCCAAACACTTCATAAGTAACCCAGCCACAAATTGGCAATGCTTTAAAGAGGATGCAGTTGGATTGAATAGAAAATGTTCTTATCCTATTTTCCCTTCTATTTGCTTTTGTTCCATCTCTTCTAATTTCAATTTACTCCTTGGGGTGTGTGGACAAGTCTGTAGACGGCAGTTTTTTCTTTTATTTATTTTCTTTTTTGTGCATTTAACCAAGGACTACTTTGCTCAAGTGACAATGTGGGGGTTTTTTTTTTTTTTTTTTTTTTAGGTGTTAAGACTTGTTGAGATGTTTTGTGTTAATCCGGTGTTCAGGAACGAGGACTAAAAAGGAAAATCATTCTCTTTTATTTAAAAAAAAAAAAAAAAAAAAAGCAAATATGCGGAGGGGTTGTATTTTGTGTCATCTGTTTACACCATCGATAATGCGTGTAGATGGCAATCGCTTGAGCCATATACTAGTTGGAACGTTTCTCAGGAATGTTCTAAAAACAGAGCCCAGTCCTTTGTGTATTTCTGGGAGTGAGCACAGTCGATGTTTTGGCATCCTTCTGGGTTGGAATTGGTTAAAGCTGTAACATAGCATTATGAGATTTATTCTAGAAAGCTGGAAAGCGGCCCTTTGAGCTTGCAGTTTCCGATCACCAATCTACATTATGAAGGGCCATCCCCAGTGGGTTTCACCTGTAAGAAGGACTGTTCTGACCCTGCATATTAAGTGGATTAATAGGTGAGGCTCTCTTAGGCATATCAATGGTTTCCTTGGTCATTATAGATGGCAAGCTAGTCTTCTCGCAAGAGAAGCTCAAAACAGTTGCCTCACATAACAGATAATGAAGTCCGTGAGATCAAACTGCAAACTTACTTAAAGGCAGCTTTTTGGGGTAACTCCGGAGATGACATTTTGGAATGTTTCACCAGTACCCACAATTGTTCCTTCCAGTGACCCAGCATGGATCTCCTAACAAAATGCATTAATGTTTTGAGCACATATGTATTGGGAAACAAACTGCGGAACCTGGGGCTTTATAGTCTTTTCTCAAAAGTTTATTTAATGATCAGCTCATCTTGGTTTTAATACCGACCCATTGATACATACAGAGCTTCGTAGGTTATACTCCCCAAAGTGAGTTCCCTTTGTTTCACATACATTTTTTTTCCTTTTAACGTCAGGGAAACTGTTCTAGTAAAAGCCTAAAGGGATACTGAATGTTTGATTTAACTTTCCAAGTCCCCCCCCCCCCCCCGTTTCTAGATTCTTCATCCTCCTCACTCACAACCCAATAAACAAGATGCTTGACTTTGTTTTTCATAGTAGATTAGGTTTTTGTTTGACTTTGAAATTGTAAGAGTCCTACTGTTTTCTAATTAATCTTGATATGTATCATTTTTTAATAAGATTGTTCATTCAGAGTAATTTGGTTTATGTTAATCTGACTTGATGCTGAAGATTCAGTGGTTATCTCCCTTGAAATATTTGCCTTAAGGAAAGGTTATGCGATATTGGATTAGCAAATCTGCACTGGCATACATATCCTCCTCCACTTTGATTTACATACAATCCGCCATCCTGTTACAAACTGCTGTATGTGAAATAGATTAGCATTGTGTATGAATATGAAGTCTGTCTGGAATAGGACCTGTACCTGTGGGAACTATTTAACCCCATGAGTGCTTATGTCCAAATGCCATGCAATATGCATTGATATTACTAATTTTAAATGCTAGCCAGAAATCTATCGGCCAAACATGTAGACATCTTAAAGGGGATCTGTCACTTTTCTCAACTCCTACCATTTATACTTTATACACCAAATCAGTGTAGGGGCTAGTTAGAGGGAGGTTGTGATCTCCCCAACCAGCTCTGCTGATCAGGGCTAGTTGGGGAGATCACGATGTTGCACCTACCTCGGTGCGGCCCTGAAGACCAGCCCAGGGGAGGCGGCTTCTCCGCTCGCCCCTCCCCTACAGATTTGTGGCTTTGTGGGGAATCTCCGGCTCGGTAAGTAAGTATACCCAGCGTATAAGACGACCCCTGACTTTTGAGAAGATTTTCTAGGGTTTAAAAGTCGTCTTATACACCGGAATATACGGTATATTCACACCAGCCATAGACATAGGTAATAATGCAAATATGCAATAGGCTATGCTGTGCACAGGGAACTGTACTTGCTGGTCATAGAACTTTGGTTTGGTTCTCACTGGGCATATGTAGAAGCGGTCAATCTACTATGCCTGTTTTTACTCAAACCTTAATTAGTCTATGGTGTTGGCATATGGCGTTCCTGAATCTAAGACAATGCCATGCAAGTTTAAATTCCCTCACTGTATTAGCCTCAACCCCTTCTGTATTAATCTTTTAACACATCGCCTTGCGATAAGACACGCATTGTAGGTCCAGGTTCCACGTGAATGGCATCATCGGCATTGCAGCTTATATATGAAGGATAATTCTGAGGAAGTAGCAAAGCAACCACGCAAATGCACCTGATTGCTCTGTTTTGTTCTTTAGCATTTAAGCATTTTGCACCAGAACTTTTGATACAGAACTCCCACAGTGGTGGAAATCTCTGCAAATTGTAATCTATTCTCCCTAAGACTTTGAGTGAAAAACCTAAGATAAAACTTTGTTACAGTGAA
Source organism: Spea multiplicata (assembly GCA_009364415.1). Classification (NCBI taxonomy): domain Eukaryota; kingdom Metazoa; phylum Chordata; class Amphibia; order Anura; family Pelobatidae; genus Spea; species Spea multiplicata. The sequence goes on from VKOC01016157.1 coordinate 100,647, forward strand.
CAGATGTAGCCCTAAGGTCTGAGAACTCCTCTGCCAAGTCTTTATCTTTGACATCATCTCCAGGCCAGCAGCTCCGCAGCAGATCAAGGTGGACCTTACTAACCTACTAAAAGATGGTCCACAACATTTGAGTTCTCTGCCCTGAATTTTTTTTCAAAATGTAAGTGCTCCTCAGTTGGTTCCCCTTTCAGACATCCCTAACTAAAGTGTGTCCTAGCAACAAATTACAAATTCCTTGAAAGTTACAATACGTCATAATTTCAGCCATTACCTACAGAATCATGCAGAACGATTCTCCAGCTATCGGTCCCAATGGCTGCATTACATACATTCATTCTCACTTAAAGAAATGTTTATACCTTTCTCTTTCAAGAACAAAACAGAATGTATTCCATTAGAGTGGTCATTAAAGCGTTAAACGCATTCCTTTGCAAAGGGTGGCTTTTATCATAGCAATGAAATATTTACGCATTTTAAAACAGTTTATCGGTTTTAACAGTTTTATACCGTAAAGCCGCTCAGATCAAGTTGACAGAATTAGGAAAACAAAGTGTGGCAGTTTTCATATTATTGAGGGTATTCATAGAAAATAGTTTTATTTCTTTAAAGTACAAGAAAAGCCTCAGGCAGATGTACTGTAATGTAACACCCTTTGTAATTAAGTAACCAGCTGGGAATGTGGACATGTATTAACCTCTTCCTTCTGCACAGAATCTGTGCTGGCATTCACTCTTTTCCTCCGCAGATCATCCATCTGCCTAGAATTAGGGGTATCGCGATATATATTATATATAATATGCGAACATTAAACAACATCCCATCTGTAAGTTTGGGGGGCAGTAAATTGTATGTGATTTTGTGCAGGAGTAAATGCATTCCAAATACGCTCCTGCTAAGACACGTCGGAAGATGTGATATTATAATGCCGTGGACGAGCCCTGACGGGGTTAATCTCAGACTGCCTGAGATGTAACCGTACATACTGCCTACACCTACTCCATGCTACACTTAAATTGGATCAGCAGGCGATGTAGAAACCCATGAAAACACTGCGCCGTGCGTGCGCCTAATTTTCATGCTGCAGTACTTAAATATAAATCATACTGACAGTACAAAGGAATACTTCTAACGTCAGAAACTAGAGATGAAAGTTTCTTCTGCAATGAAGAAAGCAAATGCGTGTTGGAAATAAAACCTGGAAACTTTTTGGCTATTACAGCAGCTCCAGAGGTTTACTCCTAAATACTTTACGTGTCTGCCAATTTTTACAACATGACACGAATAGAATTCTTTATTATTCATATTAAATATATACTATGTGTCTATTATATATACATTTTATAAGACACATAGTATATATTCATTATGAATATTATGTGTGTGTGTGTATATATATATATATATATATATATATTATATAATTTATAACATTTTTGGTTTAGTGGGATTTTCGTGAACAAAAGTCCCCAAGCAGGGGAAGCCGCTGACTTGACTCAAAGGCAGTGTTTCAGTCTTCTCGAGATTAAAAATGCTATTTCCTTTTTCCTTTTCCCTTGAAGGATGATTACATTAAGAGCTCAGTTTCTCCTAGACAGAAGTAAATTAAGGACAGTGGGATATTTAATAGATTAAATGGAGCAGATCGACGCATATTCATTTGCAACAGGAAGCAAAGAAGTCAAATTATTTAAAGGCTTGTTTAACCCCTGAATTGCCGTGCAGTGACTTGTATACCCTTATAGCGTTTGGGGGGCCGTGTTTGAGAGGGCTTCCTGTAGACTGATTTAGTTTCTCTTCTACTATGGTTTTCTAGCGCTATGTGGGTGGGTTTGACCCTTGGGCTCAAGGATGCCGACCTGATGATAGCCTTACCTAAAGACTCTTAAGTCTTTTACAAATTCCTCTATGATGACAAGTGTAGGTTATCCTAAGCTTAGAGAGAGAGAGAGAGAAACTTTCTATGTTTGTGTCTCAAGCTAGAGAGGAAAGAATAAAATGACTGATTTGCACAGCGTACTAATTAATGTGTGTCCATGTGGAACAGCACCGTGTAAAGGGTATAACAATGTCTATAGCGTTTGACAATGTGGGGGGCCCTGCTGCAGCCCACCCCTTTAAATCTTAGCATTTATCAGACGGCAGTATAAAAGAATGCTGGCTGGGATTTGCTTCTCTAAATCTTTACTCTGTCGCGAAACTGGAAACTGTCCATTAACTATGCAACACCTAGGATTTAAATAGACGTGATGTAATCCTACTTATGCTTTTGCTCAAATTTGGTATTTTTCATCTTTAGTAAAATGAGTTCTCAGCTGGGCGCAAAAGCCTGTGTTTCCGTATATGCATTCTTTTTAAACCCGAGCAAGCGAGGGAACACAAGTTTCTTATTGCAGAGTCACACAGCTGTGTACTAGATACAGTGCAACAAGCTGGGATCTGCCAGAACCAAAGGAAAATTCACACTTGGCAGATGGAACTAGCTTCCTCCTCTGTCAACAGGCACAGAACGGGTCTGGGTGTTATTTTATTTTTGTGTAGGAGTTTATGTTGCTATTTGAAGAAATGAGTGCACAGCATGCAAGCCAGGGAAAAAAATAAAGGAAAATTGCCATTCTCATACTAACTTATGACACAGAACTCTCCAGAGTTTGGTAACATGAAAAAGGGTTTCCAAATAGAGTCCTGTGGCTTCCTGCAGCCAGAAAAGACTCTTACTTGCTACCCAAAGTGCCCAAACAAGCCATGGATTCTCCTGAGGTCCGTGCTGCATAGAAAGTCATGCTTATCAAACATTGGTTTAAACCTTAGTCTGAGAGTTTCTACAACAACCTCTTAATATTCAACAATTTAAATATTAAGACCGGCGCATCTTTGCCACCTACCAGTTTCATAAGGTCCATTATTAGAACCATCTTAGCCACCATTAGCAAGTCCAGATGAGCTCATTTAGAAAGCTCACAGTTCCCTGGAATTACAATAGTACAGATCAAAATGATTTTACCAGTTAAATACCTAGTAGAAACCTGTAAGATACAAGCTTGGGTTTTTTCTCTGCATTCAGTATGGAATGTGTTGTGGCTTCCAGCCGACTGTCTTGCATTTCTCAGATGGACAGTGTCCTGCTTATTCCAGATGGCTTGATCACAGGGGATTAAAACACCAACAAGCAAACTTCCAGCAAAGCAAGATACTGTATTTGCAGAAATAATTTTGTAATTAAGCAAAACATTTATTTTTACATTTTTGTTGGCTTGTTGCGGATACATATTTATATTTAGAGTGGGTTTTTTTGTTTTATAACACATGGATACGATTTTCTCCCTCTGTCCCTCTTTGTCCATCATGTTAAATCCTCTGTGTTAGTGACCACATGAATTTGAGACATGCCCCCGGCTATCTGTGTCGTGCTTCGGTCTTGGAACCAGAAGTTGACGTTGCAGATCTGTGGTTTGACTGGTTAAATGCTCGTTGTTTACATGGAACTACTGAAAACATGTGAGCTTGTGCAGCGTGTCCTGAACTTGGCAATAGCTTTGAAGTAAATACATTTTCATGTATATGATGTGCTTTGACGGTGGCTTTCAGGAGAATAAATTACTCCTGGGGGGGGATTAGATCTTGTATTTTACACACTATTGAACTAGAAGAAACCTTAGGTGATCAGAAGCATCTTCATCCCATCACTCTCCCATCACCCCTCTGCTTCACACAGGAGTAGAAGGAGATTTCAGTAATTCCAGGAATATTTCATCTTCAGCTGGAGGGAAGACCTTTAACAGTATTCTACTAATGTCTGGCGTGTCTCAGATTTCTGCATTTTATTTAAAGCTTTTAGCTACTAGCCTAGGATACCATAAATTGATTGCACTTCTCTGAATAGCCATAAATTTAAGAAATCCCTTTGGTGCCTTCACCACTTTTTACATATTACTTGTAATTTGATTATGGATGAGTTCCAGTATAAAGTATTCACTGACTCTTTATTTTTAGCCTAACCCATCACAGCATTCCTTGGCTGAGAAGCTTGCAGTCTATTCTTTCATGGGTTGATTACATTTGATTCCAGCCATCAGGAATATTTAGTATGGACAAGGATTCCAGATTTCTACTTAGTCATCTTAACGCTTAAATTGTGGCATCTGAAAACACTGAGACAAAATCTGACAGTTAATGAAAATAATGTTGATCCAATAACATCTCCGTGCCTTCAGTAAAGTCTGTCCATATCAGATGTGTAGCTTTGTCATAAAATCATTGTGTCCACTACTCCAAAGGCTGCTTAAGTACTATTGTAGGAATAAATACAAAGATCGCTTCATTTTGAAGTGTTTCTTGTTGGCAGCCTTTGATCAGCTATGTTCTTAGAGCTCCAAACACAGAGGAACCTTCTTAGGATGTGCCTTTTATGAATTTCTGCACCAACGGGACTTTCTGCTAATTGAGACAGACGTGGAGTAGATGTTTTAAGTGTTGTGTTCCTACATACGCAATGATCGTTAGTGGTGTCAGCTGTGTACTAAAATCAACCAGTTGTCCTAATTAATAGCTGTTAGGCTGCAACCATCCATCTTTACCATGAGAGGCTTCTGTACATATTTCTATTTAATGTGCTTTATAGCAGGACACACACACCACTCAAAATGGACGCAATTAACTTTAAACGAAGGAACAAGCCCAGAGCATTGAAAGATCTAGTTTATAAATAGCTGGAGTATTGGGTAATAGTGATACAATGCGATTAAGAAATATACTTTTTCTCAACGCCTCTCTTCAGAACATTAATATTTGCGGCAACAGTTTTATATCTCTGTTGGAAACTGAAATAATGCTTACTCATCCAAAGTTCTTAGTCATTTGCTTTGCCTGCCAAGCTCGCCATATTGGAATGCTTTCTCGTCAGGAGTGTGTGCCTGATTCTGTGGCAAGTGAGCTATTCTGAGCGACACTTCATGCCTCCCTGCGCTTCGCAATGTAATCTGCAGAGAGGGTGTTAATCTCTATATTTCACTCCATACCACGGCAGGCACTCTGATACTTTTAATGGGTGTTACTAATTGACAGAATCACTGACATAGAATCTTCCTTCTATACCACAAAGGAATGCTAAGGCTGTACATTATGAGATAGAATTCAGATATATATGTCATAGCCACGATGTGAACAGTTAGTGGATTTTTTTTATTATTACAGTCTGTCAATGGTATAAATAGTGTGGTGGGTAATCTAATATTATCTATAGTATTTGGGGTTTTTTTATTTTATAGATTTATTATTTTTATGTTCTGCCTTTTATGTTAGTATCCTTCTGGATCTTTATGTTTAAAATAAAGTCCAAGAAAGAATATACTGTGTATAACAAAGCATGGCTACTCTTTCCCTTTTACCTCTTGGTTTGTATGGCCTAATGGTATAGAGTGAGCCGTGTATCGGCCACAGACAGATCAAGGAGTAAAGATCCAAAGCTACTATAATCTAATTCAGAAACTTCCATGAGGTTAACTAACTCAGTTAATTAGGGAGTCATAAGCTCTCGCTGTAAATGGGGTAAATTGTCTATATTATATTAACTGTGGCACAAAACAAGTAGTGGTCCAGAGATTATTGGCAGTATCTCGACAATTACAAGTCCTTGGCCATTTGCACACAGTGTTCACGTTAATGTTTGCGTTAGTTTTAATAGAAATTAGAATTCAAAAATAGGTCAGCGCTGACGTTAGATAGTATAGTTGTACTAGAAAAAGGGTGTGGTAATTATAACCATAGCATATTACAAATAATGTGCATGTATATTATTATTATTATAAATGAGTGACATATTTAGTGCAGGTGTGTGTGTGTGTGCACTCCATAAAGGGACTGGGGGAAGATGAGGAGACACACATCACGTTTATTTAAAGAATGTTCTGCTGTTACAATTATACCAAAAAGAATTGTACAACTTGTTTTCAAGTACACTGTGTCCTGGGATGATCAAAAAAAGGAAAGGGTGTTGTGCGTTTCGGAATAAGAGAGCGAAGTCTTGGCGGTACGGAAGCGGCGCTTCTGGGGTTATCTGTCAGTGTGATGTCTGACTGTGTGTGTGATCCGCACAGCTGGGAGGCAGTTCTGTCTCGCCTTGCAATCCTCCTGTGATAGTGCAAACAGACTATCCATGGGTGACTTCAAGGAGCTGTGTGATGCCAGGATGATGCCATTTATACCTGCCATTTGAACACTGCTCTTGCTGCTAAAATGTTTGGGGGGGGGGTTGTGTGTGTACATAATTCATCCGTTTTTATCTCAAGAGTGATTTTGATTGCTTTTGATTTTTTATACCCCAGCCAACAGAATTCATCTCACTGTTTGCTGTATGAGCACAGACTTTGTAGGGGGAACTGTTGTATGTGTATGTATAGCTGACCATGATACTTGTGTAAGATCTGGGAATCAAACCCTTAATTATAAGGACGTAATTATAATGATAACTTAGAAAAAGTGCCCAATTGATCAACATATACTTCTTGAGTGTTTAATCAGCCGTATTTCTCAAGTTTACATGTATCTAGCATTGTGGGGGGGGGGTTTATCTATGTGCCCAATTGTTGACAGGCTAATGTATGTAAAGGAAGCCGTGTGCGTCTTTAAATGTATGGATGTTATATATGTATGAATAATTGTTTGGATCGTGTGTGTATCTGCACATGTAGTGTAGCAGGCCTATATGATTCTCAGATAATAGACCAATATGGCCACAGTTTTGCGAGCTAATGGAACGTGGGGTCAGTGCCAGCATTTCAGACTGGACACACAACAGATGGATCCCATTAATGCTTAAGCTTGCAGATAAAATACAGTCACTATTTGCATTCTTCATAGAAAGAAGCACTCGAATTGTCATTCATCACTTTGTTTCCTTGGATTACTTGATTTGGATTACTTACACCTGACTAGCAGTTACTGCTAAACATTCTCTGGAACAATAATCCTTTCACTACATTCATGAAGGCTATCCAGCGCTATCATTTTCTGAACATGAAAAGTGGCTGGTTGCTATGGTAATAAGATCACTTTTCACAAAAAAGAGTCACAAAACCCCAATGACATCAGATTGCCGTGATAAGTGTATTAAAGAACTAACTAGCTCCCGAAGAAACTTTTTGTATTGGGTATACGCACTAGAAAAGTTAGCTCACTACATGCTGAATACCCGTCTTAATACAGCTAATGTGTTACTGTAGGTCTCTTTGGTTAGTGTTATTGACTAGAAGGAGTAATCTCTTAGACGCAGGTGACTTAGTATTTTATAGTAATGTATTGGGAATGATCTTCCTGAAGTTCTCAATGATCAGTAATTATGTTTCCCTTTAACAGCGAACTCTGGAGCAGTGCAATGTCTGCTTCAAGCCTATCATGGAGAGGATCCTGCGAGCTACCGGGAAAGCCTACCACCCTCACTGCTTCACGTGTGTGGTGTGCTTCCGCAGCCTGGACGGTATTCCCTTCACCGTCGATGCCTCTGGCCATATTCACTGCATTGAAGACTTCCACAAGTATGTTCTTCTCAAGAAATTTCTGTTGCTTTATCTAACATTTCCAGCATACAACATTTCTGTATACCCCACGGTCTGTTTTTGAGAAATAACAAGGAAGCAGACAGGAGTTAAATGGTGCCTTTGTCTACAGGAATAAATCTCGTAATGCATCTGAAATATACAGATTGACGTTATCAATAAAAATAAGCACCTAGTACATTTTTATGTTCACTGTATTACCTTCGTTTTGTGCGAGCAGGTCAAACTAGAAGTGGATGAATTTCAAGTTGAGAGGTTTTAATGTCATGTTCAAAGCTACCGTAATTTTTACCTAAAGACCGGCATGGTCGGCGCATAAAGCTGCCCCATAAACACTTGTCAGAGAACGGGACTATGTGTGTGTATCCGATATTATGGCACGCTGGTAACGTGTGAAAAATGTCTATGGGCAAAAATATTGTTAGAAACTTCAGCACAGGATTCCTACTGATGTTAGTGCACATTACACCCCTCAATTACACCAGGAAATGAAAAGTGACATCTGCAAGTTTGTATCTTGTTGGTTTGCCTTCAGCCGGAATGTAATTAGAGGCCTGTGACAGATATGGCTTTAGACTGATGCTCAAAAATTCTCTCCAAACTGATATCACAAAAAGCCGCGTTATATGACCCAGACATATCCCTTATATTGTCATTGTAGTGACAAGGATGTCTTCTGTTGAGCAGTGCTGCACGAGTATGGCTTCTTATGAGGAAACCTATGAGCTGCAGCCACTGGAATCACTTGATATTCTATGGAAAATTTAGCACAGGCGGGATATCGGTGAAATTAAAAGCAACCCAACATGGCAACCAAGTGCCATGGAATCTTTACACCTAACCCCAAAGATGACAAACAATTGTCCACAAAGCCAGCGCATGCTATGTTTTCAGGATAACTGTATGTATAAATGTGCGGACTCTACCCGTATGACTGTTCCTGCCGGGCTGTTAAACAATCCTATAGGATTGATTCACATTCCTTGAGCATGCCAGAAAGCCAAACAAAACCACAGGCTTATGAAATGTGTATCGACTAACTCGCTAAAATAATTGTTTTTCCATTAGCAGCCTGGTGTTTGGCATGTCTCCCCCACTGGTCACATGTTTTTGGATATCCCTGCTTGAGCACAGGCATCTTAATGAAAACAAATCACTAAATAATGCTTTACGGAAAGGATACACAGGACAGCTGCCTGCTTGCAGCCTATGAGGCCTGAAGCTGAGCACCTCTGGTCATGTGGATGTCAACACTGTTTAATGCCTCTATAACCCACTGACTTATAAAAACATAAATGATGTATAGGGAATGGGAGAATGGGGCCGTATTTTAGACACTAGGCATTCGTGTGCGTGCAGCACGTTCGCTGTGTCAGTTGTCCGAATGTGCGGCTCTTATTTTACACCGTTGCATAAACCTGAGCTCTGTTTTCCTGGGTAACAGAAAAAAGACATCTTTAGTGGCCAAGCAAATCAAAACTACTTCCCCTTAATCCAGTTAATCCTGGTGTGGCGTATTTAAATCCCAAGAAGTCTCATATTTTGTTTCTCTCTTTGATCTTTATTTAAATGTCCTGAAGTCATTGAGGTATCATGGGATGTGTTTTTGGTGCTTACAGGGTGTGGTAATTTGCACAGTGTTACCCATCAGGTTTTTTTATGCAGCTAGAGCAGGATTCCAAAGTTTATCCTTATAAAAATAATAAAGGGAGTCAATTAACGTGATCCTGTTAACACCTTCTGAGGCCGCCCACTGCCTTTGCTCAACCTTCTGGCAGAAACCTTTTTCAACGAAATGGATTGTTTAATCTATGCAGCCGTTCTGTATGTAGTCTAAAATGATGCAGGTCAGGATTAAGTTTCCACTTATTATTTTTTATTTTTAGGAAGTTTGCCCCAAGATGCTCAGTGTGTAAGGAGCCAATTATGCCTGCTCCTGGCCAGGAGGAGACAGTCCGGATTGTAGCTTTGGACCGTGACTTCCATGTGCAGTGTTACCGCTGCGAGGTTTGTGTTGCCATGGCTGGAGATTGTGGTGGTTCATTTTGTATTGCATTATTTGTTTAAAAAAACATTTGTTCTTTTTCTTTAAGGACTGTGGTAGCCTACTTTCTGAAGGGGACAACCAAGGTTGCTATCCTCTAGACGGACACATCCTTTGCAAGTCTTGCAACTCTGCGCGTATCCAGGCTCTGACTGCCAAGTCTAGCACCGACCTGTGAAGAAATAGTAGCTCAGTCTCAATATCATCCTCCATGCTTCTTACAACTTTTGTCAACCCAATGGCCGCTTGTAGATCACCAGGCCATTATACTATCTATCTTGATCTAGACCACTGTCCTATCCTCTGTAGCACATTGTCATTACACCACAACTACCGGTACTTATTTTAATAAGTAGTTATATTTAAAAAAAAATAATAACCTAAGGAGTTTCTTTGTGCTCTACTTGTTTAACAATGTGCCCTTATTATTTAGAGACCTAATGCTTACGTTCTGCAACCCATTTAGCTTACGTTACAAATGATTATCGGTCGATAAAATAGAAACAATTGTTTCTAAAACCGCAATGGGCGGCTATAGGTTAGATAATTTTGGTTGTTCCCCTGCCTTAGCTACAGCCTCCCAGTACCATAAAATACACAGAAAGCCCTCTGTCATATTCAATTATGTTCATCTGAGAGAAGCAGAGTAGAGATGATTTGGTCTGGGCATTGGGGTTTTAAATGATCTTTAGCGTCCATATTGAAAAATGCCTTATATTAACACGTTAGAGGGTGTTTTTTTGCCTAGGATTTTTGGTTCTTGGCCCTTGGATCTTTGTTTTTCCTTCCATAGCTTTGCTCCTTTAAATAGCACATTATTTGGCTGCTGCTACTGCTGGTAATGGCATTGTATGTATGCAACGGGATATTTTTAAAAGCAAATTTATCAGTGCTGCGTAGTTAGGAATATGGAAGCACAGACACTCACCCTTTCACTGGTACACTAAGTTGCTAGAGCACAGAGTAAACACAATTTGAAGTTCTGACTCTGATAGGAGACTTAGTGGAACGGTGTAATTAAGAGAAATGCAAATGTTAACTATGTGCCTTAGCATTACGTTGTTACTGAATCAAGAAGTTCAAAGTGCCCAGACAGATATAATGTAACTCTAGGATGACATCCAGGAGCTCTAGTCCTGTTTTAACTATTGCCTAGAGACACCAAATGCAGTGCGTTGATGGGTCACATACTGCAGTTGTCCATTAGTATTTATATTGTGCGTGATATTTGTTATATGTAAGGGCTTCTACCCGCATACCCATATTGATTTTGCTCTTGGCAATGTAGGTAAAATATCTAAAAAAAAAAAATAATAGTAGTAATAAATAAAATAAACTTCTACAGATAAATTCATTATTAAAGTTAATTCTCTTGGAGTAGGAAGTGTTCAAGTTATTGTAACTACGTTGCTAGCTAGGAATTATTCATAGAGGGAGCATTGCATGTTTGTTTCCTTATAAAGAAAAAAGTATAATATATTTTTTTGTATTCCATACTTTTTTTTATATAAAGTCAACCATAGTATAGGATATGTTACTTAATGATTAAACATACTGTAAGTGCCAATACATTGGAGGGTATAGTGGTTTTCTAATGGGCTTGTCCCCATGCCATTTAGCTACAATCATTACTCTTCTCATACTGTATCAGTCTCCACACATCCAATTTTAGGTGCCTGCGCAGCAGTGAATGGTACTAGAGACATAGGATATAGGGAAAGTGATGATAAAGGCGTTACTCCAGTGTGACTCCAGTGTTCAACAGAACATGAGTATTCGTAAAATGAACACATTTTTCATCTGTCTGGACTTTGATGGGTTAACAAACTAGAGTTTTGTGCCGCTGTTTATCTACACATTCATATAACCACAACAGGTAAATTATCTATCCTAAGCCTGTTTGTTTTTCACTGACAAATATCAGCTACCAAAAGCACAATGTTCATTTTAAGAGGCATGTACTGCACTGCACAATGCATACTTCACAATAAGGCCTTATTATTAATCATCAATTTCATTCAAATGCAAAAATTCTCCATCCCGCCATGCACAATAACTGCGAAATGGACAATACAGCCATTTGTATATAACAAAAGTCACGTCTGGTTACAGATGTTTAATTTCTCGCTTGTTTTATCTCTAAACTATCACATGGACTGCGGCTGTCCAGCCAGTGGACTACAGAAAAGATACGTTTATATATGCCTTGCATATCCGTCACTAGTCCTTCATGTCCTCTGAATAAAACCCAAATAACCAAACATTAGAGAGGGCAAAGAGCTGGCACTTACTACGGCCAAAGACAAAAAGGGCTTTACAAGAGAAACCACTTCCCAGACTTTTCATTTTTATTAGGCATTTATTAGTGAGTGATAATTTGTCACTCCCTCCTATCATATCTTATTCCTACAGAAAAGAGCGTTTATGGTGCCGCGCAAGTAATTTCTGGGGAATAAGATTGTGTACTTTCACATATCTTTAGGTTTTTGTGGATCCGTGTATGTCTATAGAAAGGGAATCAAGTCCTGTCATGTGCCACATGTAGAAGGCTCGGTGATGAAATAGCCTTTTGTAGTATATTGCCAGTCCTGATGCTCTACTGTGCCATGTGTATTTATATCCTCATTTGAAAAGAAATTGAGACTAATGTTATTAATCGGATCGCTAGAGTTTGTTCAGTTACTTCAGTGTGATTTACACGGTTATAATTCATAGTTGCTGGAAGACAATATTGTGCTGATCCATCCCACCTGTGAACACAACCGTTTCCACCCTGTCCCGAAAGCCGATGCTATAAAGTGCCTGATTCCTTACATTTCCCTGCCCTTCCAGTGTGTGGGTTTACCAGGTCCAAGCATTTCCCCAAAAGTGTCTTGAGGTCAGACGTTGGCCTTCATCTTTTTGATTGTATACTGAAGTGTCCTTATTGTGACATATAACAATCAGTTCATTCCAAACTATGAAATACTACCTGCAGGTACATGGTTTCTTGTGTGTGTAACTATGTTCTTCATTATGGCATCTCCAGTGGGATTTCATACTGGAAGGTTTTTAAAAAGCAACACACTATAGTTTCCAAATGGAAAAGACAAAGTTGGGTTCCTACTTGATTAGTCCACTGATGGCACCAAGAAATGCCAACACTTCTTTATAAACATGAGAAACTGTTAATTACAGGAATGCTTCTTCTACCCAGAATCAATGGTTTCTGATGTTGTTTTGAGCCAATGCAATCAGTATTTGTACTCGGTTTTTCATGTAGTAGGGTCGTCTTCATTTCTCCAAATGTGAATATAGTCTGTTTCCTTACAGTTTAGCAGGCAGAGTAGGAGGGAAAATACTTGAACATTACAAACCTCATTGTAGACATATTAATCCAAAGATGATCCCCGACGCCAAAGATAAAGGAAGTGTCTTGGTAGTTTTCTTGTCATTAAATCTTTTAGTGTGTTAACATGTTCAATGACAAAAGTGCATCTTTATCGGCAACGGGATGAAGATTTTGATGGTAAAGGACACTAAATGGCACCCTTATTACAATTTGCTGAAAAGAATTCAGCAGTGCACATAATTACTTCAAATCTTATGTTAATCAATGGAAGAATAAAATGTACAATCTGTTCTCTTATTCCTGTTCTAATTTGATTTTATACTCAATTTTTTTTATCTAAAAATTTGTTTTCTGATATAAAAAATATGCACACTGCTTCACATTAAAATTTCTATTTGCATTACCAGTTGTTGTGGTTTTAGAATGAGTTGTGTTTTTGTTTATTTTTCTTTACAAGATACAAGTGTGTTAACAAGTATGTTTTATTCAATGGAAAAAAACACCTATTTCAGCACTTTATTTCTATAGGCTCCAAAATGTTGATGTTTATTCATATAGCACCATCATATTTCAAAATGCAGTGCAATCAATGCTACATTTTAAGATTATTATGAGTGGAAAGTCTTTGTCTACGCAAACGTATCAGAGTTCTTATTTAGGGTCTGGATAGTTATTCAGAAAGGACACAAGCAATGCCACCCTTAAGCAGGGGCAAGCTGCTTACCAACCTCTCCCTGAAGCTCATGGTCTCTCCACATCTGATTATCCTTGAGTTCAGATTCTCTCAGACCATGAGTGGGAGCCCCTTTGCTCTTTCTAAAAAGCAAAAGGGTTCTGCAAATTGTTCTGGGCCGTGCAAACCTTGAAGGCAGCCCTTGACATGAGTGGATGGATAAATGAATGAATGGATATTTATTCATTTAGGGCTAAAGGTTCGTACTGATCAGGAGTATGGAAGACGCAGACGTCCAGACAGAACAATGTGTACGACTCCACAATTTGCAAACGTCTCTCTACAAAGCTAGATTGCAATCTCGCATATATTGGGAAATTTAATAACACTATGCTAGAGTATGGCAGGGAATATACAGTAATTTTGTACAGGCTCCCCATGACAAATATGTGCTTGTTAAAATGTGGTCACCTTTAGAAATCTATGTTTGTGCTATATAAATCAATAAATATCTTTCCTTCAATAAGAGATAAAGTAGAAAGAAAACAGTAAGTTTAAGAACAAAATGTTAAACATGCCCTTTGTCCTCCGTATCTAACTGTTCATCACATAGCTTGGCAAATTCTGGGATAATGGAGAGTGAAGCTGAGCAGATGCTTCTTGTCTAAGGTCCTTGACTCCTATTCTGTATATATTTGCACAATTTACCAAGCGTTTCTTCCATCTGAAGGTCAGCTCTGGGCAATATGAAAAGCAAAGTGTATTTCCAGAGCTGCATTTCAAGCTAGGGCAGTGTGAGTTCACATGTCCACAGTGGGGGTTTTTATGTCTGGGTTTTTATTTTGTAGGCATTGTATAAATGGAAGGTTAAACTGTCTAGTGAGATGATGATGGCATAAAGAATGTGTTACAGGCAATTCCTACATAACAGGAAGGCTGTAGAATCATTGACTTCTTTAGAAAATAGTTTAGCAGGAAAATGCTTCTAGATTGTAAGCTCATTTGAGCAGGTCCCCTTGCCTTATGTCCAATTGTTATGTTATACACTATTTACCCATTATACAGTGCTGCATAGTATTCATTTTCGGAATATGCGAAAATGAATACTAGATCTGGGTGAATAAATTGAGACATATCCAAAAATGTAAACATGATGGCTGCTCACATGGGGTTTTATTCAGCAAAGGTAGAGTTGCAGTTTCAACTGCCTTGCTTCATTATTCATTAAGAAGGGCCAATACTAGCAAGTTTCTTAAGCAACGTCCTGAGCTAGCCCTTTTATAAAGCCGAATTCAGTGGGTGAGGATACTGAAAAAAATCTCACTGATTAGCCTATGCCCTTTTCATGATTTTCTTGCGAAAGCAGCTCACTTGAGGTTGGACCTTCACAATGTATAATGAAGTCAAGAAGTTGAAACCAAAACTTTCCTGGCAACTCTCCCTTTAGTGAATAAAGCACGGAGGTGTCGTATGGTGATTCCCGTACATCACACTCCTCATTATTGCAGGAGTCGGCAAAAAGCCAGCCAAACAACTTACTATTTTGTCCAGCTTTAGAAAATGCATTGAAGTTTTTACTGCTTCCAAGTATTTCAACATGGAAAACCATCAAGTCAATATGAGCATGTCCAAACCAAGTCAGGCTCTATATCCAAGCCTTGCAAAGTGTCCGATGCACTCTGGAGGATCTAGGCAGAGATTTGCAGAAAAGACACAAGCTGCGTCTCTCTGATCATTCAGCAGCATCTTGAAGATCTGATCGTTGCTAATGAGGTAAAGTAAAAGCTTGTCTGACCAAGGAAAATATTCTTTTGCCATTTGATAATCTTGAGTGGTTGAACCCACGTGAGTACTCCCATTTTCATCTATATTCAATATTTGACCTGTGACACCAAGTAACTGACTTGTCGAATGTCCCTGACACCCTCGCTATGCATATTCTTCCAAAATGGAAAATAGAACACCTAACACAGAATTTGCAGTCATTCTGCAAAATCTTTTTTTTTTTTCTTGCATCATGATCTGATGTCAGTGACAGAAACAAACTCCAATTAATTTAATTGGAAGTACTGGCCTGCCACTGATTTGCTGCTTAGGCTGTCAATCAGTGGCAGGACTACTTCCATTATTGATTGGGAGTATGTTTCTGTCACTGACATCTTAAGCAGCCAATCAGTGGCAGGATTTTTCCCCATTGAATAGGAACACTTTACACGTGCACAGCGTTCAGGAGAGCCAGCGGTGGAGGTGATTACTTAATGTGCAGGGAGATGCATTTGGCCAAATGCATCTCCTGCAAGGCATTTAAATAGAAGCGTTGAAAAGGGCAAATATATTTTGTAAATGGACAACATGTCATATCCCGGCGGTGTTTCTTAAAGAAGCATAGTGCCTTTCATTGTACCAGAAATCCAACCACAAACATGGAGGCAATCGGGGAGAGCTGGCCTAGGGTGCACTCAAAGGTAAATATACCCCTGGTCAAAGGGGACAATTACAGGGTATCTCCCTCCTAGTACAAATTTCAGGCAACTGTGTAACAGTACCCTTTGCTGGCTGGAAAACTCCATTCTAGCGGACCCTAAATTTTATTCCAACACGCTAGCGGAAACAGAGTAACAAATAGCTACCTGCAGATCTGAAATATACATTCTCCAGCACACATTAACCTTGATTCAAGAAAACAATGAAACCTTGGAGAATAAGCTTGAGTCAAGGATTCACCACTTTCTGATGACAGAGTGGACCCACGCATTAGCAAATAAAGAGCATGATTGGGCACAATTCTATAATACATTTTATTCTAGGCATGCAGACAAGACAGAACATTCAGATGATTGCTGCAAAAGATGAGCAGGGTTCACTTCTTTGGTCAGGTGGCATACATTTTGGATGTGTGTAGCCGATGCTGTGATGCCAACAGTCCTGAGACACATACGTATAGGCCTGTAACAAGACGTTAAAGGTTAATTGTTATGTTTCACGTTTTCTGCGGCTGTTTTCCAGCACTAATAAACACCTCTTGGACAAGTTCCAGAGGGCAGGAATGTCAGATATCCCAAAGATCTTGGATGCATTTATAACTCCTCTCCCTTTTTGATCCGCTTAATGTGCTATGATATGAGTTCAGACATGACGTTGTCCATTCTCTGGATATAGGACTGTTGAGGGTGTGAAAATTGCCCTGCTTCTTTTTCTGCTCTGTTCCAGTATGGGACAAGGTAAATCAAAAATACAGCCTCGTGTTGTTATGGTCAATAAAATGTTTTGTTTTAGGTTCTTTAAAGTGGCATTCTGTATTCTCCCAACAGCTTTTAAATGTATCCTCCTCCATCATCTCCATCAGCGAATGCAGTTACAGAAAAGGCTGCAATGGCAACAGTTTCTTTTTAAGTGGAACAAGAAACATAATCTTTTTTTTCCATTATTATTACAGTAATGTTATAGGAAGGTATTCATTGGTAAACCATGTAACCTTCATGAAAAATCAGATCCAGAATGAGCCAAGCATTGTATGAATGTTCAACAGACACCGAAATTACAATATCATTCAAAACCTTTGGGTCACTTTGAAATTTATGACAGAAAAGCAAATTTTGTCCATTAAAGTAAATTTAAATGGATCAGAAATACAGCATAAACGTTAATGTTGTAAATGACATTGTAGCTGGAAACAGCTGATTTTTAATGAGATATCCCAACAACTTATTGGCATTAGGGTCACTGATAAGCACAATCAAAATGTACTGCATTGTATTCGGGATATGTGTGTGATCTCAGCATATACTAATTAATATATCATTTTTGTAACTGTCCGGCGGTTTCAAGCAGTGGGGATTACAGGTCGGTGGTGAGATCCCAACAGGCCAAGGGAGCTGTGAAATAGAAGGAGGTCTGTGCTGTTGTAGTACAAACCTCGATCACAGCTCCCATGTGGCCACCTGACAACGGTCTGAACCCAAACACTGCAAAGTGGCTCTTGGGGTATTTAGGTGGGCAGCCCGAGCCTGGCTCCAATCTGTCTCTGCTTCCAGCCACATACCCCAACAAAGGCGTCCTTGGTTTGGACACAGGAAATGTTGTGACATTATCCGTGAACATAACCCACTTTAACTGGATTGCAAAGAGTCATCTGGACGCTGCTTGTTCTTGTGATGGAAGATCTGAGAAACCAGTTACCTAAAGTTTATAGCTCTGAATGGTTCTGGCCTGTGTCCTTTTTGTCTCTCAAAAGGTTAGGTTGACAACGAAAGGAAAACATTTCTTCACTGGAATATTTCTATTGCCCATGGAAAGTCAGATCATGGGGAAATGATTAAGTAAAGATCACACAGCTAACTGGGACAGCATGGCTGGACATTTCCCAGGGACCGCAAGAGTTTTGTTTAACATGTGGGGCATGTATTCTATCACTGCATTGTTGAAGTGGGGCTTCTTAATGCTATGCTTTATCTTCTTCTTAAAATGTGTTTCAAATGAATGAATTTTTCCTTTTAGTTTTTGTTTTGCCAAGAGTACCCTTCACAGTCAACCATTTAACTGTGTAAACAAAAGTTCAACTTTAAATAGTGGTATTGCTTGTTATTGATTTATATAGTGCCTTCATATCCCGCAGTGCTGTACAACGGATAAACCGGACGTAATAAGTGCATCACATAACAATTTTAATTACAGAAAAAGGTAAGGAAGGCCCTGCTCCAATGATCTTACAATCTAGGATTTGGAACCACAAAGTATTTTCCCAGTCAGGTATTCACCAAGGGCTAAACTTCACATCTGCTATAATACAAGCTTGCACACGCATAGTAAAGTTCTTGGCTTGTATTGAGATGGTTTGTTTAATTTGTGTGTTCATTATGCCTTGAGCTTTAATGATTAACTCACCTTGTGCAGCAAGTATGCATATACACACTGGACGTGACTAACCAATTTGGACTCGCTCAGAATAGTGTTGTTATGTAATAATGTGTAATCCATGGTTGTGTATAGTACACCAAGTCTTTTTTTCAATAGGAGGCAATGGGGTGAGGTTCACGATAACAGACTATCATAAAGTTAAGACTTTTGAAATCAATTCTCTTGGCAAGCAGTGCTGTAAGCAGAGGTAGATTAATGTGACTGCAGTCCATCCACAAATCCTACATTGCAAATATTACCTTTATGAAAGCTGCTCATCATTCTCCTGCCCTAATTAATTCTAAAAAAAATCCCTGACTTGTTTTCTAGTCAAATACTTGAAATAACCCCAGCTATCTTTGGGGTTCCCACATAACCAATTAACATTATGGAGAACTTTGTGAAGCTGGCGTATAGACCATTGTGCCATGTGCTTCCTTCTGAGCTGATGGCCAGAGCTTAGTAGAATAGACAGGGCCGGGATGGGTGTAGCACAGTGCCAGATAAAAATATACAACTGTCCCCTCTTAAGTAGATTTTTCTTTTCTTCAATTTAGTTGTTTTTGTGCATGTTTATTTTTAACCATTCTGAACCAGCATTATCTGCCTGGACCTATGTGTGCTGTAGTTGGGCGATTTTCCAGAACCTGCCCAACAGGGAGGTTAATGTTAGTGGACATTTAGTTTGGCCAGTATGGGTTTAAAAAAGTATGGGCTAGAGGGCTAGGTTGTTATGTTGTTATTATTTCTTGTAAATGTATTTATTTTCTAATGTTTCAAATATTGCTGTTCTTGAGTCATATTACCCTAGAGGGATGTGCTTTGAGACCAGGAGACATGATATTAGTGGCCCTCAGCTAATTCTGGACATTTCCAAAATGTTTGGTACTTTTGTACTTAAATAGTGGCTACATTTAAGTCCTTGATGTCTTAATGTCACCCTCTGTACTTGAGACTGGATGTCTTGATTGTCAGTTTTGTGTATTGTCAATGTTTGTTAATTTTCTCTCTCGCTAATTGTAATAACACTATGGAATCTGTTTGCCCTCTATAAATAAAATCTAATGTTTCATGGAACAAATCAACACTCATATTTTAAATAAGGATTTTACAAGTATACGATATATTCAAGACAAATAAATATATACAATATGTTGGCAAGTCTATGTAAAGCAGAATACCCATACACTTCAAAAAGAAATAATGAGATTAAAACAACTCACACATTTAAAGTCCCCATTGATTTAACAGTGGATCCCGCATTGTGAGGGGGCCCCTATGCTAGAACAGCCCTCCCAAATCCCACCTAGAGCTGTGCCTAATGCTAGGCCAGAGAGCTGCGCTCCCTCAGTCCCCGCGCTCTGAATATGATGTCATTCTCAGGAACTCTGAGACGTAGGCAGCGTATGAGAACCCAGATGGAGCAGAGGAGCTCTCAACATCTGGCAGACAACAAAGGTGCGGGGTGGTCGTGTGTATGTGTAATAACTTGTGTGTACACGTGTAAATATGTTACTGTATAAGTATGTTACTGTGTGAGCGCAAATTTGTGTAAGTGTTAGTATGTTACTGTGTGTGTAAATGTCACCGTGTGTATGTAGGAGGAGCTTGGGGCCCCCACCTTAAGTCTAGCAGGGGGGCTTTTTGTTACGCCACTGAAAGTCTTGTAACAGAATCTAGCCTATAGAATATAAGACTTACTGTAAATGACTTGTAAGGACTAAGTATACACGTTTCTTTACATAGATAAACCCTACGCTCCCATTCTCTCCCACCTTCGCTTCATTCCAAAAATCTGATCAGTGTATTCTAAACACATTTTACTGTTGACAACAGCCCAAACACTGAGCTACAAACAACTGATATTTAAACTCTCTTTGGGCAATGTAAAATATGGAAAAATACAGCTCGGATCAGCTACCCTGAGAAAGGCCAGTCGCTGTTGTTTTCCATGCTCACAAATGAATAATTTCTACATCTGACCCACTTCCTAACACTGCCAAAGGAAAGTTTTTCAAATTTCTCCTGACACATTGTTTTAAGGTTTACTCTATGTACTAAGTGTGTCATGCCAAAGCAAAGGAGGAGTTTTTCATCCTATGACGACCAGATGCTCAATGACTTTGACTTGATTTTCCTCCCCATAAATATACTGCATACCAAACATTAAAAAAAAAAAAAATGCCCAAAATGTTCTGTTTTCTCGATTACTAGTGCATTAGACAATGATAAGTAACCTGGGGCTGGAAAAAAGAAATGTTGTTGGCTCTGGCTGAGTGTTATAGAATTTTTAGTCCGATGGCAGCTGACTCTGGACAAGTGCATTGAAAGAGTTAATGGCAAGTGTAGTTTTACCCAACCCTTAGTTTACATTTGTGTTTAAATTGTTTTGGCAAAAAGTTATTAAAGAGAAATGGTGAAACATCAATTAAAAGAAGACCAACAATTAACAAATATTAGACCGTCAGGAAAGAAGGTAGCAGTAATGGGTGTCTTTTCACACAAGCGCTAATGCCATATGAAAATGTTTACACCCTATTGATTAGTCATTAAGTACAATTTATCCTCTATTCAGTGCAGCAAAGCTCAAGCTGATCTGCTTTCTTTATCCCCACGGGGAGCAGACCACAGACCGTATTTTGCTTTCTTAGTAATTACAGATATTTAATCCAGGAAAACAGGCACTTGGTTATCATGCAAACTCCTGTCTTCTCGTAAGCGAATAACTGCATAGCCATGGAATGTTCTTGTTACGTTTGCTACATCTCTGGGGTGCATCCATTGAAAACACTGGCTTTTAATATTATCATTTGTACAGTAATAAAAATACCAACCATGCAACTTCATAGACACATAGAATAAGAACCATTGTGCCCATCCAGTCTGCTTATTTTTTGTGCTTTAATGTCTTAAACCTTTAATCAGTCCTTGATCTTGTCTTACGTTTAGGATAGCTTTATTACTATCCCGTGCGTGTTTAAATTCCCTTACTGTATTAGCCTCTACCACATCTGCAGGGAGGTTGTTCCACTTCTCTATGTTACTGTCAGTAAAGTAAACTTCCTTTCGTTACATCATAGGAAGAAATAAACTCCTAGGTGCATATTCCTGAAGACTTGCTTGGCAGATGTGTCTGGCAAGTACAATGAAAACACTTATGCTGATTACCCTAATTAGAAAATCTGAGAAATAGCAAAAGTAGCAGTATTGGAATGCCAGTCTGTATATATCTCTACTGTCTTGCTGACCAAAAATATATAACAAATGTTGGTGAGGAGAGTGTTATTAAAGGAGATTGCGTGGAGCTACAATGTGATCCTCCAGTGGACACCACAGCCTGGCCGCCATCTACTAAAATATATCACTCAGCTGCACTTTAAAGCTGCATCATCTTATCGTCTTCTAGGGGCTTTTATAATACACATACACTATTTGGACACAAGTATTGGGACAAAACTCTTAGTAATTTAATTCAGATGTTTCAATCAGACCCATTGTCAGAGGTGTATAAAATCAGCCACCTAGCCACGCAGTCTGCATTTACAAACATTTGTGGGGAAAGAAATTGTTCCGAAGAGCTCAGTGAATTCCAGCATGGTACTGTGATAAGATGCCTCCTGTGCAATATGTCAGTTTGATATTTCATCCCTGCTAGATATTCCACGGTCAACTGTAGGTAGTATTATAGAAAGTTGGAAAGTTTAGGAACAACAGCAACTCAGCAATGAAATGGAAGGCCCTGTAAAGTCATAGAGTGGGGTCACCAAGTGCACCTGCTGATTCCATAGCTGAAGAGTTCCAAAAACTTCCACTGGCGTTAATATCAGCACAAAAACTGTGAGGCCGGAGCTTCTTGGAATGGGTTTCCATGGCCAAGCAGCTGCATGCAAGCCTCATATCACCAAGTACAATGCCAAGTGTCAGATCGAGTGGTGTAAAGCACACTACCACTGGACTCTGGAGCAGTTTAAACGTTCTGTGGAGTGACACATCATACTTCTCTATTTGGCAGTCTGATGGATAATTCTGGGTTTGACGGATGCCAGAAGAACATTACCTGTCTGACTGCATTCTGCCAACTGTAAAGTTTTATGGAGGAGAGATAATGGTCTGGGATGTTTTTCAGAGGTTTGGCCCCTTCCAATGAAGGGAAATCTTAATGCTTCAGCATACCAAGACATTTTGGACAATGCTCTGCTTCCAACCTTGTGGGAACAGTTTGGGACCCTTTTCTATTCCAGCGTGACTGTGCAGTAAAAAAGTAATATGTTGTTTTGGGATAACATGATATTACACAGTACAAAGCAAGAATTCATCGAATATCATTTCAAAAACACCTATCTAAGGCATACATTTTGGAGATTGCCAAATATTGACATATTTTGCTTAGCCTTCCACCACATTAAAGTATCCAAGTTTGGGGGGTCCTACGTAATTATTCATGGTTATATTTCTTACCAATGAGCTTAACCTAAAAGAGACTCCCAAGCAATTTAATCCCTTCAGTCCCCTATGGACGTACCGGTACGTCTAAAAAAACGCATCCCAAGAATCCCCTATGGATGTACTGGTACGTCCAGCCCTTCTTGCAGCGTCGTTTGACACCCCTGATCTAAACTGTTGCCACTGTGTTTCATTTCTTACCTGCTAGTCACTGTTATGTTTAATATCAATTACATGCGCAAATACCTCTGACCCCTTAGGAAAGTCACAGCAATATGTTGTTATGGTCTGATATTCCCAAGAAAAACAGTGCAAAAGACTGACAGAATACGTACATTGCTTTGTCTAACCTGGAGAGACATGAGTGGGAGGCCTGTTCCACATCAACAGTACATTTCATTTAGTCCAGAATCCTTATTTTCAGCGCTAGCTCAAATCAGAAACACATAATCTATGCTGATTACTCCAGGTTCATAGTATCAAAAATGATTATAATGATTCAGTTAAGGGGGAACAAAAAGCATTGTGAATCTGCAATCTATCTTTGATGGTTCCAAATAATGATTACTTCTGCTAACAGAGAGAATGAAATTGGAGACAGGAAAGAGATACAAGTTTGTGTACAACGCATACATATTCCTGAATGATGTGAATCCCATAACAATAGTTTTAATTGGGACATATAATAGTTTGAAAACGAAATTAGTCATTACCAGCATTAGCCAGACTTCTCTGGTTGATAGCCCAAAGTATTTGGAGTCCATTTTGACACAACTGACAATGACAATTGTCAATAATTAATTGTGACAAAACACACATAAAGATGTTTGGTGCCGCTCCGATTGTCCGTTTGTAAGCCCTCTTAACTCATGATGCACTGTAGTTTCCTAATATCACCAGATCTAAAAGATGAACCGGCCAGCCCCGTTAAAGTGCTCAAGACCTATCTGTACGCTGTACCCTGTAGCTACCTTGCAGAACTCGGTTATAAAGTCTCAAGAGGTGGCCACATGGAAGCTGCAGTAAGACACAGATCTTCGTTGATATTACAGCTGTGTGTATGTGTTTGTCAGATTCCCCCTTATATATACACATTTTTTCAGTATTTCTCCCACACGTAAAAAAAAACCCCTGCTGTACAAAATATTCAAACTTCTTTTGTACTAGTATTATATCCTAAGATCTTTTGGGCCATGTTTTTTTAGGATGTACCATAATAGTGCATTAAAAGAGTATACAATGTATAAATGATGGATATCCACACAGGTAGAGCATTATCAAACGTCACACAATATTTACAACTTGATACATTTTTACTTGTTTGCAAAACAGAAACATCTCGGAAACTATCTTTATTAATGAGGCCAAAGCAGCACAGAGCCAGATCCAGAGTTAGAGCAGACCAACTGATCAGACACTGAAAGGTTTTGGGGTTAAGCGGTAAATATTTGTTGTTTTTTTTAAGTGATGGATGTTAGGCGAGTTGTTTCCTAATTATAGAAATGTAAGTTCACTTCAGTGTACGTGATACTTCTCCCTCTAGTGTGACTGTCAGATTAGATGTTCATCTGGTGCCGAATTCCTGGGCAACAATTGGAATTCAATACTGCTTTCTCATAGATGGATAAAACGCTAGTTTAGCTCTTCCTTCCTGCAGGGAAAAGAGTAAGCTACTTACAAACATAATCTGGGGAGAGATTTGTAATATGTGCTATACATTTAAACACATAAAGGGCCGAGGAGGTAAGCCCCCCCCCAAGGAGGGTAAATGTAACAACAAGAGGTCATAGTCTAAAACTAGAGCGTCAGAGGCTTATATATATTGTAAGAAACCTTAACTTCACTGAGCATGCGGTAGATAAGTGGAAAAGCCTCCCAGTAAGAGTGGTAGAGGCTATTCCAATGTAGGCTTTGAAATGGGCAGAATAGATGGGACAAATAGTTATGTGCCTTAAAACTCTATGTTTCTATGTGAGGTTACCACCTAGGGTAGGGGCAGGGGCGTAACTAGACACCTCAGGGCCCCGGTGCGAGAATCTGTTAAGGCCCCCACCCCCACCCATCTATCCCTTTCTCACGATCTCCCCTCATCTCCTCCCTACACTCCCGCTTCTCCGATCACCCCTCTCCACTTCTAGACACCCTTCTCACGATTACTACCACTACCTCCTCCCCTCCTTCTCAGTCTACCCTCCTCTCTCCCTACCCCCACCTTCCTACGACTACTCCACTCCCTCCGCAACTCGCCCTTTGTAGGGTCACTTACGCGTCAACATGTCAGTGTATGAGGAGCGTGAGGCGTTTGGTCCGGGTGCCGCGCTTCAATGACTGAAGCGACGGCATAATGAGCCATCATATGCCGGCGCCCGCACGTGAAGACGCACGGCACCCGCACAAAACGGCTCACCGCTCCCACAGTGCCTGGGCAGTGCTGGGCTGGCAGCAGCGCGGGGAAGAGCAGAGGAGTCCTGATTTCTGTCAGTTGGACAGGGGGCCCAAGAGGTGCCGAGCGGTCGTTTTCAGCAACCGCTCGTCACCCCTTGGGCCCCCCTGACTGGCAGAACTCCAGGGCCCGGTCGCAGTTGCGACCCCTGCGACCCCGGTAGTTCCGCCACTGGGTAGGGGATAGAAGTTTCCTAGTCACCCCTGGGCCACCATTTTACCATACCTGGGAACTCTGCGGGTGTTGCCTGGAGACTGTGGGTGAAGAGCCGGGTCTCCAGGGCACCAAGGGGAAACTCCGGGTTGTAGGAGCAGCGGCTGGACTGCTCACTGACATCAGTGGGGCTACCCCCAATGTCAGCGGGACCTACCAAGCTCATCCAGCAAGGGAGGGTTCCCAGGTATATATCCCTTTCATACACACTACACAGTCCTAGCCAGAACAGTCTCTGCAATCAATTATAATTGGCTTCACCCCTTACAATCCATTTTGGTTTAATAAAGCTACATCCTGATTATGATTACTCGGCCTGTGTAAGACTGCCCAAAGGCCATATCTGGGAATAAAGCTAAGACAGAAGAAAAAATTGAGTTGATGGATATGGATGGCTGTCATTCTGCAAGAAGTATAATTAAATAGAGCTCTCACTGCTCTAAAATGTTCACCGATGGATAAATTTGTGCTCAAAAGTAATAATATTCTAGTGTATTTTTATGACGGTTATGCTGAAGTTTCTTCCAAGATGACAGGCCAAGTGTTCTTCATCTGAATCAAGAAAGAATATTGAATGCTTAATCGTTTCCCGCTGTCCTCCTGCACACACGTCAATGTCAAAAGGAATATGGACAGTACACCGACTCAATGTTTGCTGTATGTTTCTGTAAAGCAGGACATACATATCCGAATTAGTGTCACTTTGTATGTTGAACAGTGTTTACTGTCAGATATTAGTAACCGGCATATGTCTGGATATAGAGGGGCTGATGGAAGCATATCACGGTTATATGTCTTTTTTACAGTAGGAACCATGTTTCATGATGCATATAGTGCTACTAGATTATCTCATATTGAATTTTCCATATCATGTTAATAGATTATTCGGCTACTAAAATACTGTCATTTTTTTTATACTTTATCCATACTTTGGCATTCTAAAAAAGGAGTAAACTCTTGAACATATGAATACATTAAATACTCTTAATGACCACTTAATTTCACCCTTTGAGTGTGAACAGTCAGCATACATTTTGTTTAAGGCAAATTTGAAAAAATAAATATTTAGGTGACACTCTTAACAAGCAGTTTACACTTTACTTAGGGAAAACTAGTTTTACGGCAAAATTTACACCAAATTGTGTGACATTACGGTAAATTATTTCCATTATTTCTCCCTTAGTAAGTTTATGTAAGTTAAAGTGTTCATGTATGTGTGATTGCATGTGTTAGCATGAGTGTCTATGTTTAAGTGTGTGTGCTAGCATGACTGTGCAAGTGTGAGTATGTGTGTGCTATTGTAAGTATGTGTCAGCCTGAGTGTTTATGTGTGTATTAGTGTAAGTTTAAATGTGAGTGTAAATATGTGTGCCAAAGTATAGGTTAATTACAAGGGCAAAGAGCCGATGGGGCCATTCGTCTTTACCTGGCTCCCGGTGCAGATAGTGCTCACCCTCCCCTGAGAACGAGAGCCCCAGTTAAGCTTGGGCCATTAGAAACCCATGTGGCAGTTGTTATCTTCCATTCTGTTCCACGCAAGGTAGAATTTGATGGCAGTGGGTATCTTGGTATCCACCATGTGGCATCTTTGTAGCATAGCTTGGACCTTAGGCATCTCCTCCTCCAAACATTTCCTTTAATTTAAAGGAGGCCTCACGGTCAAGACTTAATCTAGATAATAACGATCAAGCAAATGCAATCTTTTCCATCTCTTGCTTAATGTAGAGCAAAAAATTTTATCAAGACATGTACTGGCACACAGGTGGGCCGCTGCCTGAGATCGCTCACGCGATATGCCGCTCTAGTGGTTTTTACATACTGCTGATCAGCATTCATGAAGCTGACCTTCTGTGTGTACAGTTAATAGGTGCCACCTGGAGGCTCAAGTGTGACACTCACCTTATGGCACCCGGGGCAGCTGACTGTCTTGACCCAAGGAGGATACTGTCCAAGATTAAGCTATACATTATACAGGGCCAATTAAGCTCTTCTGGCAGGATAAATCTGCTAGGGCTTGCCATTCATACAGAAACTCTTTACTTTTAGCAAAAAAAAATAAATTCCCTTTTTTTCAAAATAAGTATCTTAGGATCCCAGAGTAAATAACGCTAATAAGGCTTTACTTATGGCACACCGATCCACGCTAGCTTCAGTGCTCCAAGGATGGTGGAGACCACCGTAAGCAACTCAAAGGATTTGACTCACTCCAGCAATTGAAGCTTCACAGCTCCTCTGACACCTTCTATGGAAATCTGTATGTAAGTTGCCGGCAACAGTCCTTACAATATCATTTTTTTTTCATAATTTTTTCATTCATAAACTGGGTGAGCTGTAATGGAAATGAGGGATTTTGACCTGTGTTTCAGCGGCTTCTGTTTCACAACATTTCCTCTTTTGTTTCTAAGAATAAAGGAAAGACCTATTGATTTCTTTTGATTCTTTCCCTTAGGGGCTGTTTAACCTCCTGGCTGCTGAACAGTTTTGTGTTCTAAAGACCTTGGGGTTAGATGCGAGTGTGTTTCTCTGTGTGCCTCTGGCTGGTCCCTAGCCCTCCTCCCCTTTTTGTCGCATTACACAGTAATCGGAGAGGGTTTGGATGAGCTCCAGGGAACAGGATGTACTTGGCAGGCAGACACGGCCTTGATGTCTGCAAAATGTCGGGAAATGCAGCCAAGAGCTGCTAACTGGGTCATTAACCTCTAGAAGAAGAGCAAGTACTCTAGTCCTGTCTCTCTTCATTTCACCAATAAAAATGCTTGGGAGTGGGGAGGAGAGAAATCAACCTGGGTTTCTAGGATCTGAAAGATGACCAAATACTCCAATCACCCGCACCTCCTCCCTGTCCCAGAAATAAGCTTACAAGTGATCCTATTAATGGCTGCTAAGTGATTCCCACAGGCGTTAATGCCATGCCTTTTTAAGGAAAGTTTCCAGGAAATACGTACTCAGAAAACACACAACCACATCTATAGATCAATTAATTAATATATAGCCCCTTCCTTCCTTTTCTTTCTACATGGCTATACGACTATTGCAAACTGGCTTTCGGTTTTATAATCGCCACTCTAGAATGTTATAGCACAGTATTTATTTAGAGGAGTTCTATGGCTGTATTTTTAGAAGGGACATTTTACGCCAAAAGAAGTGCTGCTATTTTTAAAATAGGCAGTCTCTATGGCGACTATCTTTTTGTGTTCATAGTTACAATCTTGTTTACAATCTAACAAGGTGATTAAATGATGGGTATATATTTCACTTAAAGGAGCACTCGTGCCTATTTGGTCAAATATATAAATACAGATCCGCACATGCTGGCAGTTGATCTATTGATAAATCAGCTTGTCAATATGGAGGAATGATTGTTTGATCCCTGATAACAGGCAGGGATAAAACATTATGATGTGGCACACGTTGAAAAACGTTATGAAAACACACTTTTTTAAATATACATATGCATTTTTTTTTTATTAAAAGGGCATTTGAGCTCTTGTGGACTATATTTTCTGTTAGCCTAAGCCTTAAAGGAGCTGTAAACCAGAAAAAGCTGGTTGGGGGAAAATGTATCTTAAGCCTATATTGTGTGTATGTGTTTACCATTATGGTACACAAGTCCCCACCTTATGTGTGTTCACCCTGCCACATGGTGTATACTGTTACCAATATGGGCTTCATGTACAATCACACATATTGTATATATTTGCCAAGTTTCAGACATTTCAGAAACATATTTGATATGTTGATATTACTTTTATTGTTTCCTTTGGAATATACAGAGTAATAATGGCAAATACCGTAAATGGCACCATTTTATCTTTTTGTTTGGGTTTGTATCATTATATCATGAGGTTTGCCTTTAACTAGGCATTTATGGATAGTTGATCTTATCTTGAAAAAGTAAAGGTTGTGTTGAGAAATGGATATGGAAGATATGGAAATGGATAAACAAGATCTTATACAACAATAGCTGATGGCTTGTGTGCCAGGTGTTGTATACTCAAGGATTGGAAAGGAAGACCTTGTTCATTTGAGGAGGTAGTAATGTTAAGTTCTTTTATGAGATGGCAAATTTGTCAGCCAGGTGGATGAGAATAGTGACCAATTTGGTGGCCCTAGGTTGATTGGCCCTAGATTGACTGGTGTTGCTTGACATCTCCAATAAAGCAAGCTTTTCAGAGGAAGAGGGGAGTCCTTGAGCACTTCCCTCTCTCCCTTAAACATGGCTTAGAAATGGAATACATCCAGGATTTAAAGGCCAGCAGCCAATGCAACAACGCATCAGAGAAAGAAAGCAGGGTGCTGGGTTGTTTAATGCGAGGCATTAGTAGCACAAAGAGAGGGAGGTGGTTCTGTCACATTACAGATCTCTGGTCAGATCTCATCTAAAACATTGTGTACGGTTCTGGAGACCCCTTCTTTAGAACGATATTAACAACCTGGGGTTTAGAGGAAAGCTACCAAAATGATGAATTGTTTACAGGATAGAAATTATGATGACAAAGTTCAATAAATAGCTTGGAGAGAAGAGAGATGGGGAGATGGACCAAGGACTGAATCCTGTATTTATATCAAGAGAAAT
Organism: Spea multiplicata; assembly: GCA_009364415.1. Lineage (NCBI taxonomy): Eukaryota > Metazoa > Chordata > Amphibia > Anura > Pelobatidae > Spea > Spea multiplicata. The sequence goes on from VKOC01016157.1 coordinate 130,816, forward strand.
TGGTAGACTAGATGAGCTGAATGGTTCGTATCTGCCATCAAATTATAGGTTTCTACTTTTTAATGGTTTAAATTCTTTACGTACATTATGCATTTTATGTAGTTCACATGTTCTGTCGTTTGCATTTAGTTGGAAACATGATGTATACACAGTGATGTAGCAATCTATAGTGATCACGATTTCTTAATGTTTGCTCATTCTTATAGTTTTATAATGCCAAATAATAGGTTCTGTGAAAAAGCTCACACTTTCTCACTAAAGAGGAGACATTGACCTCACGTGTGTGTCGTACAAACCCAGGTGTTGATTCAGTAGGTTTATCAAACACACTTGCCTTGATTCTCCTAGAATTCTACCTCCTCACAGGTTCACAATCTAACCCTTTAACCAGAACCCAGCCAGTGTGTCTTTGAACAAAACCTCACGTAGAGCAGACGGATAGTACAGATAACAATAAAGAAGTGTTCAGGAGTAGAACATATTATCCTCACTCATGTGTACAGCCTTGATGTCTGGACTTAAAAGAAATCCATGCTTCGTTGCCAGCAAAGCCAGGTATGCTAAGTCTCAGCAGTGCCTGGTGCCATTAGGCTGGCATATTTATGACCTTGAGGATGTGATACATTTCACTCAACTCCCCTTAAATTAATACCGATACACTGAATTAGTCACCTGTGTGACGTCAGGATGAGTTCAGTGTTTTGTATTTCTAAACCTTATACAGAAAATGGGTTACTGTGCATATTACATATCTGTCGATGTTGTTCTCTCCATTGCGTCATGAAATCTCTTTTTTATATAACTGTGGAGTGTTTCTGATTCATCATCTTCAACAGGGCTCAAATTCTTAATAAGCAAGATCAGAGTAAAGAAATAATGCAAGTCAAGGTGAATATTAGTCAACCAATACATTCATTAGGTAATGAGTAAAGGAAATGTTTGTATTCTGACAACGAAGTAAAACTATCCATCTTGCCAGGAAGAAAGTTATTAACCAAACTTGGACTCCAGCCTTCCAAGGATTTTTTCAGTCCTTCAAGGGTAAACGTCAGGAGATATATGCAATGAGCACCCCCTAGTGGTGAGATATAAAATACATTTTTAAAAAGTGGGGGGTGGTGGAAAGGGGGGGTTCTGAAGCACAATTGTTTTTCTTAATATTTTGCTAATCATGTGACCCATGTCTGCTTCCTGTCTTCTAAAAGCTACTGTTTCATCTCCATGTAAATGTAATCTGACTGTGCTGTTAGTAAGGTCCAGGTTTTTTGCTATTTACAACACAGTCATATGACTGTTGGGTGGTTTTCTCTCTCTCTCTTTTTTTTTTAAATTTTTTATATCAGAGTGGTAATATGTAATATGTTTACAGTTTACAGTAAAACTATGCCTGAAGAAGGTACCTCAATGTCCCAAAAGCTTCAATAAATAATGTCCTCTCTGCCATTAGAAGTATTATTTCTACTCCACTTTTGTGATGTCTTTCATTCGAAATTACCTCGACTCCTGGTATATCGGAGGGGAATACAAAGAACTAAACACAAGCAGTCTGTATATACTACTTTCGCCTGGCAGTGAATGAGTTAACAGATGTGTAGGTGAGGTGGAAAATAACATGACATTTTTTTTTTTTAATTTTCCTTTCTTCTTTTTTTAGTAATCTGGGACATAGCAGATGTCAACATAGATCCAGCCGATACCATGCAGGGTGTGTAAATAAGGCATAACAAGCACAGCTCACAGCTAGGACATTCTTTGCCTCTGGCACTATTACCTCAAATTACCTGTCCTAGAAACACCTGGATTCATTTCCACATAATAAAAGCGCGGCCATTTCTGTTGGCACAGAGACACTCCGAAGTATCCCAGGAGCATGCGTTTCCTCTTTTCTAAAATACTGCCCAAGCATTATGGGTCATTAACAAGCAGCGGAAGAAAAACAAGGAAACATTGCTGCTTTTTGTATAAAGTAATCCGAACTGCTTAAAAAAGATTTTAGAATATTGTATTCCGCTCCCCTAGAAATGTATTCTTTCCAACATTATAAATTGCCAATGGAGGGGCACTTTTGTTTTTGTGGTTGTGCAGTGTGTAGGGGCAGGACTTTTTATGGCACTTTAGGACCTATTGATAACTTAAGGATGTGTCTATGGCGGTTAGAAGAATAATACATTTTAATTACACAAATTAATTTAAAAACCCGTCTAATGTTCATCCACATCATTGTAACATTTCGAGTTGCAGAACATTATACTCACTAAACATTATAAGCGCCTAGAAAAGAGGTCCCTGGTGAATCCGACATAATATGTAATATGTATAAGCATTATACGGGATTGGCAGCAGCCTTTAGGTTGTTACGCAGTTTGGAAAATGTTATATACAACCTGCTAGTTGAACTGGGTTTATGCGGAAGAGATATGAAGCTCAGCAGTATAGTCCAGTGAGAGTCTTAATATATATGAGACAAAATGCTCTATACGTGGAAATTTGAAGTTATTTTTTTGTGATGTTTTTTGTTCTCAGAAGTAGTCACTAGAAAAATATTTCAAAAATCCAGTAAAGAATCAGGAAAATGTTTTCTAGCTGTTTCTGGTTCAAGGCACCTGCTGCGAGAATGCCACCATCTCACACCTGCAAGAAAGGGAATTCCCCAGTTTATATTTTCTTAATACTTTTAACGTACGACTTGTAGAAACCTGCCCTTAGGCATACTCGCTACTTTTTATACTGTCGGATGCCTTTTATGGACTCTGGGGTGTGCTTTGAGTCAACAAACGTCAGTCTTTTGCACTGGGCCGCTCTCTGGTGTTACCACTGAAGAACTGTAAATGAACCAAAGGGATTATACAGAAATAACTAGCCCAGTTTTGCTGGTGGAAAAAAATCCTGTTTCTGGCACATTGTACATAATTACCATTACCCAGGAATAGTGCAAGCTATGGAAGGTTAACTGGTTTCATTACAAAACAGATATGCAGAAATGGCGGAGATCAGATGGCGACAGACATGGATGATGCTTATACCACAACATTTTAACATTAAACAAAGAAGAAGGCCAAATCACACCAACCACCCCATACTACTACTCAGACTGGGTTGTAGTCTACAAATATATAGGTTCTGCAGTTAGAGAACCTAAGATGGTCCACCAAAATATAGAATCTATAGAAAAACCAATGATCCACTGGAAGCACTATTTTAGATAATGCAGGTAATGAAAGAAGTTAGACAAGCTTGTCCATAAATGATTGAATGTATTATTTGTGTTGTCCAGATGTCTGATATAGCAAGAAGGAGGGCTGATATCTTCTGGCCTGTGGTGCAGGTAGAGCTGAGTGGCCCCCTGGCCCCTTGCCCAAACACACACTTACTATGGGGCACACATACACTCTAAAACATACTCATTCCATCACATCCCTGTCTATTATGTAATCATACCTCACTCTGTCAATCACACTTCACACTAATAATCACACCATTACCTTCTCTGAAGCCCTGAAGCGTGAATGTGGAAGTGGCCACACCATTACCATTGCATTATGTGACCCCCAGCCCTGCTTGAAGAATTTAAGACCAGCCCAGGGGGCAATCCTGACACTGCCCTGTGCCAGCCGGCCCACCCCTGGCTATAGCAAATAAACAAATCTTTTGATGTAAAACGTTTCAAGGGCACTTGTTTGTGATTCCAGTAGTTATACAATGCTCTGTAACCAGGCACCTGGGGCAAGGTCAGACGTTGCACCCCGTGCTGATGCCACTTCCAGAAGCAGGGGGAACACAAGGGAGCCCTGGGGCATCGCCACAAGGCAGCTCAAGTGACCCCCTTCAACTTTCTTTAAAATTGTTCATATTCCTTAAATGTATGAAAATACATGAAGAGATATTTCTAGAATAACCTTTGTCAATAAAAGATTAAATAAAACAAATTTTGAATTGTATCTTATACATCTAATCAGTTTTATAGAAAACTGACATTGTGACACATCGCTCTGTTTTTATTCAATAGTTTCTGGTTTGAATAAAGCACCTTTTAATTCTGTCTGGTAAATGCTTAATGGGAGAGATAGACAGTAAGGGTGGAAAAAGACACTCTCACTGTGATTCAGAAAAAGAGAAACATACACCGACATAATCTGTTTAATCTTCTTAATTGTTTATACTTTGGATTCATTTCAGCGTTCCGGATGACAGTTCATGAAATCTGCTGCACGTATGCTATTCATTTAATAATTAAATCGGAGTGTACAGTAAAATAGTAGAAATGTCTGTCTTCCAGAGCCATTCTCATTGATTGTTGCCTTTGTTACATGATTAGTAGGGAAAGTATGGAGTGCTCTGGGCTTAGCTCTCCTAGCATAGAGAGATAAACATTTCAGGAATGGGTTTTTCTTCCTTCAGAGCCACGATCATTCTAAAGCGTTGCTTTAGAGCACCAAAAAAAGGCCTGAAATCGGTGTATTAATGCTGTTTCAATAGTAATATTTTTAGAATGAAGTGAATGGGCATTTCTTTTGTGACCACAAGTCATCTGCTTCCCCTCAATAATGTGATGGCCTCAGTCACTGGAACTGTTTGCTTTTCTTGTATTATTGAACCTACATAGAAAATGTGAGAAACGTATGCATCAGCAAATTTACTGTGCACTAGAATGCATGTTTAAAAGAGGCATTATGTTGTAAAGTCTTAAAATGGACTTTTTGTTTGAGTCACTAGTGGAATATTCTTACCGATTAGACTGGTTTTTTTGTTGTGGGGTAATTTTTCAAAGTTTGCACCAGTAATGCTTTTTATACATAATACCCACTGTATCAAATCTCACATAGCAGAAATTAGGGCTATTTTGTTTAAAACCTTACGTACATAGATAAACATTTTAATTTTGTTAAGATTAAAACAGAAACTTTTAGAAAATCATAGCCAGTGCAGATGGCAAAAATAATATACACTAAATGGACAAAAGTATTGGGACACCTGAGCATTACACCAACAGGGACTTTGATGACATCACATTCTACATACATAGACATAAGTATGTAGTTAGACCCCCCTTTGCTTCCACTCTTCTGGGAAGGCTTTCCACAAGATTTTGGGGCGTTTCTGTGGGAATTTTCGCCCGTGCTCTTCGGCATACCAAGACATTATTTTTTATTATTTTTTTAAATATTTCACTCTTCACAAAAGTGAAGCTATATATTATGTTTAAGGCTGTAATCAGAGAATGTTGTCATTAACCAGAATAGGTGGCAACAACTTGCCATGGTTCTTGACATACACCGGTATTTTACTAACTCAAAATTGAATTAATTGTTCTCAGAGCTTTGATAGCTTTTTTTTTAGTTCATCCATCTTTTGCTTAAAAAGACCAAATTAGCTGTGTAGGAAGCAACAGTGAAATCCAGTGCTTACACGTCAAATATGCCAAGGGTAAAAGGCAAGGGTCATTTTACTTTTACTGAGATGACGCAAACCCGATTCTACAAATATCATCAAAGGTTGATCCTAATGTACTGGCTGTGTCAGGTAAGCTGTTCACCTAACTGCTAGGGTAAGGTAAATCAGGTAGTCACCATTGGATTACATATTTTAGTTATTTCGCCTAATCTTATGGTCAGTGACCAATCAGCAACACCCTCAACCCTGAGAGGAAGTCTCATATTTACACCCAATCCCAGTGTGGGGGATTCCCTGATGGTTCCTGCAGACTACCATGTGCGGCTGATCCCTTCACTGGGAGCCATCAAGCTTTTTAACCAAAAAACAACTATATTCATGACATCATAGTACATCAAACTCTTGAAACCACCAAAGAAATAATATGAAAGTAAACTTTACTTTTAACAATTAAGAAAATGTATAAACAATGATATCAAAGTTAGGTTTGCACAATCATTATCTTTTGTCTTGAGTTCTTGCTGGCTGCTTCCTTTTGCCGACAGTATAGGTACCAGCAGTGTCTATAACGTGGTGTCGGATCTGTACTGTGGACAAAAGAAAGTAGGTGATCAAAGGGAAAGTGAGGCTGTTTTATTAACTCAAACACTTAAGATAACAATTAGGCAAATATATTTTTCATTATAGTAAGGTCTATTTAATTGTTTTTGCTAGCAGACTCTGTAGCTGACTCTGAATCCTACTGCAGCATGTTTTAGCCAGCAATATGCACTCAGGTAGTACAATTATGGCTGTGGCTCTACACACATAAAACAAGGGTAATAATACTGTAGTGCTTTGTACCATTGTACGTTTGCATCTGAGGTAGAGAAGACATTGCGATTTACAACCGTCGCTATACATAATGAATTATAATCCCCGGTAAATGTCACCATTTGGAAGGGCTCGGTTTGCCTGGTTACATTTGCAAAAAGACAGTCTACAAACATTTTGATCTATGATAAATAAACCCCTTTTTCTGTAAACTTTTCAGGGAAAAGGGAGCTAAATGTAACTTTTTTTAAAATCAGAAGTTTTAAACAGAACAAGTACTTAAGTTACCTTCCAAAGTACATATTTTTCCTTGTACTGATATGATATGCCGATGGGTGGTAATGAGGTTTAACAGCTGATCAGAGAACATTTCTGCCATTCACAGAACACAACAAGAATGATATCCTCTGAGATAATAGAACTGAGAGCCGTTTATTGCTCAACGATGCTAAGAAAATAACCCACTACAATACCTTTAATCTTATTTGCCTTTCACAAAACCAACAGGACAGACTGATGCATTATATATATATATATATAATATATATATATATATATAATATATATATATTAGAGAAGGAGAGAGAAGAGAGAGAGAGAGAGAGAGAGAGAGAGAGAATAAAAAACAAAAAAAAGAAAACTGGCTTTTAGCCTCATTAAATAAAGATGCTTCTGGTCAGCATATGGTTGAATGTCTGCTGACACATTATAAGAACCTAGTCTCTCATTGAATACACTGAAGGGATACACAAAATGTTTTATGTTGTATGCACTTAAACAGAAAAAGGTGCGCAGCTAATTTTATGTAGCTTCCCGGCAACAGATAAACCACTGGCTAAGACTAAAGGCACAATTTTCACAGATGTGTTTACAGGGGGTTCTGATATACATCTCCCGGGGAAACCATCCTAATCTCAGCAAACGTAATAAATTTCCTTCAAAGTGTCAAATTGTGGAAAACAGCTATTGATTTTGTAAAGTGTTATAGTTTATCTTATCATTACACAGTATTGAAATATGTCATTATTCCTTTTTGTTTTAATAATTAGCAGCTTCTAAACAGAGTGATACTATGCACTATTTAGTAGCACTTTGTGTAGACTTATGGTGGCTACACTGGGGTTTATTCACTAAAAGGAAAGTTGCGTTGCAGCTATTTGACTTCACTGTACATTATGAAGAGTAAACCCAAGAAGTGAGCTTCTGCGGCTGACTCAGTTTAATGTACACTTAGCAGAATAAAACGGGGAGACTGATTGGTTCCTATCTGTTTTCAAATTCTATAGTTAAATCCATAAAATTCTTCAAACTCTCCCCACTTATGGGTTATACAAAACCAGCTTAGCCCATGTTGCAGGAGGAAGTCCTGTCAATTCCAACTTTAGTGAATAAACCCATTTTCACCCATTTCAGGAAACATGTTTGTCGAGCCTCTGCTAGTCATGGATGGAGCTGTTTTACACCATTGTAGTTCTCTCTGTCCCTTAGAGACACAGCAGATTAAAAAACGCAGGAAGCTACAGTTACTCTTCTTATGCTAACTCCATCTGACAAAAAACGTCCTCCCCTACTCAATAACGTTTTTTCTTATTCACAGGCTTGTTATTGTTTTATTATACTAGTACCATTTCTCTTGTTCATAACCTGTAGATAGATTCTGATGCCAGATCTTGCTAGAACTGGTTCCTCTCAGCGTGCATCGGAGATCATTTAAGGCATATTGTACATCACATTTCATACTCCATTGACCATTACAATATGTGAAGCAGGTAAAACTGAATCATGCCATGGTGGCTTCCACAAAACAACAGAGAGAAATAAAACTAGTTCCTGTAAATGCATTCTTAAATGGAATATTGTATAACCAAGGTAAAGTGTTTCAGCCTCTTCTTTGATGCTGTGGAACTATTTCAATATTACCTTGGTAACACAGAGTTACAGCAAGTTCATATTCAAGTCTCCTTCTGCTGAGAGAAGGTTGCTAGAAACTCTGTTCCTTTTTTAAGGTTTTGAAATTATTTCCATGTAAAGGGGAAGATATGTTGTCTATCTCAAATAGAAGCTTATGTAATTTTTCTATGGGCAGTGTATTGCATGCCATGACGAACCATGGCCAAATGTGCTTGCAGATCTGCTCGTTGAAGACCTCATCCCAAGTCCATGGATATTAATATGGAGCTGATACCCCATGTTGTATCCACTCTTCTGAAGGGCTGGATGTTGGAACTTTGCTATGGGGCTTTACCTCTATTCAGCCACAAAAGCATATTAGGAAATTGGGTTAATTTGTGTATGGACATTACTTTGTAATGCTAAAGCTGGAAAGGGTCTTCCTTAAACTATTGCCACACATTTAGCTGCATAGAATTACCTATAATGTTTTTGCATAGTTTAGAGTTAAAATGTCCTTTCACTCGAACTAAGGGGCTTACCTCAAACCATGAGACATGGCCCCAGACCAGTATTCCTCCAGTTGGCATTGTGTAGTCCGACAGGTAATGTTCTCCCACAGCCACATTTTAGACTGCCAGATGGTGGTGGTGATTCAAGACACTGTTACAGAGTCTAATGGCAGTGAACATACAGTTCAAACGACCCTTCACATGACAATCATATGCTTATGTACATCAGCCATGGAAACCCGTTTCATGAAGTTAGTAATGATCAGTTCTTGTACAGTGCTTGTACAGTGGGTATAGCTTATCAACACAAAACTGGCCGACAAAACTTAACATGAAACAATAAGTGGAAGCTTATCAAATATAATTGGCATACTGACACCCATATCAATCCCAATATCAATAGGCTTGTGCTGTCCAACATATGCATGCACTTATTAAAATGCACATAGAGTCCAGGACCCCAGTGCACAAATTCCCCTGGGGCCCCAACTTCACCAAGCAACATGTCCCACAGTGCCAACTTTGCCCCCAAGCATCTTATCAGAGCCATTCTTACCTCTAGCTTATCAGTGCTCCCAAACAGCGTATCTGTGCAATATTTGCCCCAAACAGTTTGTCTGTACCTTCTTTGCCTCCCTTTCCCCCTCACACATACAAACATATGTAAACACACTTATACATATTTACACACGCTAACACCACTTTCACACCCTATATATATATATATATACACACAGCCATGTTCACTCACAAACACAACACATACACATTTATTATAACACACAAACACTCATGCTAACACACATTCATGCTCAAATACACTTCTACATACACATTCATGCTCATATACATACAAACATACATACATACCCCCTCCAATCTCCTGTTCATCTCTGTGTATTTTCTAAAATGTCACCTACAAAAACTCAACTTTTTTTCTGCATCTTTCACAACCTCACACCTGAACTCTCCCTCTGTGTAAAAAACAAAATCTAATTGTCCAAGTCACTTTTCTGTCACTTTTGACCTTGGCTATTATATTGTCTCTTGTATTCAACACTCTGGTTGATTAGTTTACTTAGATCAGTCATAATCTATGACATAATATATAAAAAATGAAATTTCTATTGGTTTCAAATCTAGCAAACTCTAGCAAAACTCACATACGCTTATGCATATACCTTTTATATATTCATTGTTAATTCCAAATAACTACAACAACCAACAACCTCCTACATATCTACAAGATTGTATTATTGCTCCAACAACCACATAGAAGAACACTTAACATGTCTCAATACTCTAACCTTCAATAATATTAACAACGCTATTCTTTATCTGACATATTCAACCAGTCCAGACAATGTATTTTTCACAATGCACAAATTCTCTACACATTCTACTTTTCTTGACTAAGACAGCACCTATAATAACCTTGCTATAGGTTGATCACATTATATAGACATTTTATAACTTTGTGTATCAGCTTACCAGTCACCCCAGTAAGGCTTCCGACACCACTTATTTCATTTGTTGAAACACTGTCACATTTAAATGTTTTCCCCATTATGTAACAAGATAGTAATGGTTTTATACATGAATATCTAGTTCTTATTTTATGTAACACTACAAAAGAACAACCTACTTAGAAAATAAAGATTTCCAAATAACTTTTCACAACAACACATTCTTATTACAGATCATCATATCTGATAATGACAAAATGTTGGCCATCAAGTTGTTTACTTGGACATACAAAACTTTAAAGGCTTTAACAGCATGAGCTTCAGAACCTATGATACTTGATATTGAAATGAAATATGGGAAACATCTGGGCTTAACTTAGTGAGCGGGAAGTGAGGAATGAAAATCATTTACTAGTGGATCCAAAAAATGTTGGATAAATTACTGCTAAAATTTGGAATATATCACTGGGATTTTGTTTTCCAGTGTATTTTCATCAGAAAATTCCCCAGACCATAAAACCAACAAAATATGTTTTATTGTTAAGTGCATGGGAATTGTTGGACTATTAAGGTATTAAGGATTTTCAGTGTAAAAGAAATAAATTCACTAATGGCTGAGTTGGCCCAAAAATAGCCTCAAAGCCTTTCATCTTGTGCTCTTCACTAATGAGTTTGAAGGGCCAATATAACGCTTCTCATGGGGAGCTCACTAGGTTGACTCCCTACCTCTGAAAGCCCAGAAACAACATATTTCTTAGAACATAACCTTTAATTCTAATATTAAATCTAGGAAAACAATCCAACTGTATCACAAATCTACCAGCCTAAAAGTTGGATGAGGGATTTTTCACAAACCAAAGAAAAGGAGGGAACTACTTCCATTGCCTTGATCTTCCATATCAATAATAATGTATTAAGGTTTATGACAAAGGTTACCTTTTAAGAAATATTTTCTTTTCATTTTGAGGTTTCTCTTGTTGAATTTTTGGGATTTAATCCATGCTGTGTCAACTACTAAACAGCGAGTCATTTTCTGTGTCTCCCTACCACACACCCTGCAAGTGCATTAAAACTGCACTGAGAAAGAAGCAGGTAACTGGAACAGCCACTCAATAGAAGATGGAGATGTTAATAGAGTAAAGGAATTTAAACATGCATTGATCAGCATTAGGTTATTCCTGAATATACGACAAGTTAAATGACCAAATAAAGTTCGAACTTTTCATAAAAAATGTTGAAAAAAGTAGGCAGTGTAGACGGGCCAAATGGTTCTTATCTGCCATCAAATAATATGGGAATATTTCCTTGAGCTGTCTGCCTCATGGGAAGTGTGGAAGCATTCAATAATACAGTCTCCATTGAAATCAGTGGGAACTGAACTCAAAGTAACTTGCAGAAGCTGAGTGTTTACTCGTGTACCATGAGTTAGCATTGAGAAAATGTGGGGTTTAAGGAAAAACAGCTAAACGTTTTGATGATCATGTTATGGTACAGTCATTTTCTAGCCACATGGTCGAGGTATGACAGTGGGCCTCTAATCCAGTCTATGAGACCTTGGGGTTTGTTAGCTAAAGGGAGAGTTTACAGGAGAGTTGTGTTTTTCCTGCCAACTCTCCCTTTAGTGAATAAACCCTTTGTGTGTTGATCAGTTATCAGCTATAGTATTACAGGTAATAAGGAAAAAGCCACACGCACGTGTAGATCACTTGCATAAAGGAATCAAAGAGATGCAAAGACACCGTCTAATCTAGATAGTTATACTAAGGATGATGTGAATTGTAGTCCAACTGGACAACAACTGCTTGCCTAAAACTGATAAAGTATCTACCTGCTTGAAACCAACAATGCAAAAATATGCATAAGCGTCAGAAGTTTTATGAGTTTTTAAAGTTTATGTACTTGTGGACTAGCAGCAGAATGAGAGAAAATGATATAGTGCACTCAAATGAAATGTCTGTGCTTTGATACATCCCCACTAGAAATCATTTCTACTACAGAGAAAATCACTTAACCACACAAAGGCTGAGCATTCCTTTTATAAGTACTTTCCATCATATAATAACTACTATAAATGTCCAGTTTTGTTCACGACATGACTACATTGCTATTGCTTCAATGAGACAAGGTAGTAGGTGTTTTAAACGTGAATAGAAGTCAAATGACATCAGCAGGAAAGGGACAGAAGTATTGCGCCAGAAACCATGACAACCCTTGTTATAAGCCCATCTGAGGAACTTTTCAACTCAAGAATATCTATTTACATATAATTTGGACAAGGACACTTACATATGCACAATAACTTTAATTGTGCTGCGCAAACTAAGAATGTTAAGAATGACCGGCGTTGTTTACTTGCTTTTTTTGGTAAGTCCCTGTAAAAATAAATGCTTTGAATAGAGTTAAGTGACTGAACGTAGATAAAGAGTTTCAGGGAAAACACAAAATAACAATCTCTGACCACCGTTTTAGTTCCTATTATTGGTGATATTTGTTGTAAAAAGAAAAGAACTAAAAAAAAAAACCAAAAAACTTTCTATAGTCTTGAAAAGACGCTTTCGCTCCCTGCTGCTGGCATGCGTTTTGAGTTTGGATGGATTTTAAATCAAAAAAATTGATAAAGTTAATAATTATACACAAAGCAAGTGTTGGGTAAGCCAGATGGTATGAGCCAAGACAGAAAAAGCTGAAGTCATCTATCATGCTGGGAAAGACTTCGTTCTCATCCTGTATGGATGGAGGGTCTGACTCAACTTTGGACCCTTCGATGTTTCATGAGTTGGGCCTAAACCTGACTCAAGCAAATCCAGACTCATCCAGCTATAATGAAAACTTTTACAACCTAACAGTTCATGGAGGGTCTCTGTCTAGTTACTCTAGTAGCACTTAACATCAGCTGGATGGCCTTGGGAGCTCTAGATTCCCCTACTAGCTTGCTTTTCGCAGACTTACCTGGGAACTTCCCAGGTCAGGCTACCTGGACTTCTCCCTTTTAGGGGAAGTGGCTTAGTTAGGGTGGCCTAGCCCTGCCATATGAGTTGCACAGAGGAACTTAAGCAGGCAGGGGGTCGGAGAGGAAGTGGTCGTGGGCAAACACTGCCCCTACTGTCCTGAAGAAGGTGACCTGGAGAAGGAGGGCTTCAACCGGAGACTCAAACCTGAGGAGTTCTGGTTACTTCCCAGGCTGTCTGAGAGCTTCTGAGTTTTAGACCTAACAATGTAAAACAAGCTAAAAGATACTTTTCACCCGTGTCTCTGGACTCCAACCACTGGGTGATGTGCTCACCCGCTGATGGGTGATAATAATGGCATGTAAAGTATGGCATGTTCACTCTGGGATTAATACAATGCTACAAAGGAGTCTGATTATTCCTGAGTAGTTTACAAACTGATTTTAAGAGTATATATATATATTTTTTTAAAGGATTACTTTAATTAATACTGGTATTTTTTTAATGTCATTTTAGATTTAAACACTTACATTTCAATGTCTGAACTGAGACAGAATAAAGTTTCATAACTTTTCATGCAATTTTTCAATAAATGTCGAAATCCTAAAATATTAACAAGCAGAAGGTGGGTGGAATATACAAGGAAAGCCATATGTTATAAGTGAAGAGACATTTGTACTGTGCGTGTGAGATTTGCTGACAAAAAAAAAAAACTTCTATTGACATTATTTAAATGTACATATGGTGTCAAAATAAAAAGGTCAAAATATGTGTAGATTGGCAACATATTACACCCACAGCTCATCTTCTGTAATCCTGCTTAATATTACTGACATGGAAGGCACAAAGAATGAGAAGAAACGACAAGATAATGGCAGTAATATTTCTGCAATTGCTTCAAAGAATCTGCAGAGCACTCGAAAATTTCTTGTAAAACATGCTCTAGATTGTAAGCTTGTTGGAGCAGGGCCCTCCTCACCTGTTGCTTCTGTAAGTCTAATAGTTATGTTATATATACCTCTTGTGATGCTCTGCCTACCGATTGTACATCGCTACGGAATATGAAGGCGCTATGTAAGAAAATAATAATAAATATGTGGGCTACCATGTGATGCCTGTAATGGCACCCTCCAGTACTCTTTTCTAGAGCCTACATGAGGCCTCGTACCCAAAAACCTTTGCCAGTCAATAAAAATGATGATGCATAATTGCTTCATTTGATTGTTGTATGTGGATATGGTTTACAAATGTTTTATTATTTTGACGTTATATCTAGTTGATGTGGCAAAACCAAGTGTCACGGAAGCCACCGTACCCTGGGCTCCTGGAGAGTGCCAGCCTCCTTCCTACAGACCCTGGTACAGAGTGCCATGTTTCCCAAAGTACCAGAGACTCTAAAGACTGTGGAGCTCGGAAACAGATTTGGGGTTCCTGCATTTTGGGAGGGGGTTTATGGGTGTTTTACTCTCCATCGGGTCAGGACTTACAGGACAGAGACCTCTATTCCGCAAATATTCGCCCCTTCCTGTCTTTGGTTCGGTCGAATATTCGTGTGCATTCTACGTGTTTGCTTTTTTCTTTGTTTTTCCAATTTTTTTTAGAAGGGGTTAACGCGGTACGGACCACTCAGCAGCTTTGCCGCCATGAGTTTAAATGTCCGTATGAGCAACTCTACTGGTTGCCTGCAGGGGCCTCCTCTGCCATCAACCAATGAAGTACACTTGTACTTCATTGGTTGATGGCAGACGAGCCCCTGCTGGTGACCAATAAGGTCGTTTCTACAGACTTTTAAAATCCTTTCCCAGCAACTTGGCCGGCAGAGACCACTGGTCTCCCTGCTACTACAGTTAAAAGTTCGTATGAACGACCAATAAAGTCGTTTGTACAGACCTTTAACTGTTATAGCAGGGAGACCAGTGGTCTCTGCTGGCCAAGTTAACCCCTGACGGCGAACCTACGGATTTCCGCTCCCTTTATCTCCGCAGCATTGCAGTGGTTAACGAGAGCAGAAATCCGTAGGTTTGCCGTCAGAAGTTAAAAAAGGCTGTGCGAGTGAGCCTATTGGTCGCCTGCAGGCTCCTCCTCTGGCATCAACCAATTGATTGATACCAGAGGAGGACCCTGCAGGCGACCAATAGAGTCGTTTGCACTGCTCCTTAACCCCTGACGCGGAACCTACGTATTTCCGCTTCCGTCAACCCCTGCGATGCTGCGGAGATAAGGTAGGCTAGATGGGGAAGCGACCAGGGAGATTAGTAGACGAAGGCGAAGATTCTTCACGTTGTGTTTCTTCGTCTTCATGTACGTTTTACGGCCGCTATCTTCGCTTCTTCTGGACTCTTCGTGTTCGTTTTCATGTTCGCCTGAAGACAAATGCACAAGTCTAGTTGCCATCATACCCCAAAACGGGAGAGAGTTACACAAATTCACGCCAGTTTGCTACAATTCGTTCTTCTAGAGTAGCTTTTTAATCTTGTAGGGTTCTCATAATAATCAACTGTAGGCTTCAGAAGTTATTATTTATCTGTGTCCTGTGTTACTGCAGATCGGTCTTCATGACTCATCCCCGGCCCAGATCGTGTTCACTGACATTATGAACACGAGTGTTTCTTTCTTTAGCTATCCAGCCAGGCTTTTGCGTGCGCTCAGAGGGAATCCTTGGTTGTGTTCCAAATGTTTACTCACATTCTGCCACATAACAGAATTTAAATCAAAGAAAATTAGGCCATGTTTTTACCCAGTGCTCAAATGTTTTTGTTTATTATTTAACAGATGCCTTATAATAGTCAGATTCAAGATATTCAAGATATTCTTCAAAACAGGACACATTGCTGGAAACTAACCTAAAAAAGGTAGAGGCTTACAGCAGGGCCAGACTGCTGAAGTAAGTGGGACGTAATTGGTACAGCCGGTGGCCGCATGCTGCTGTGCACCGGAAGCAGAGGGGTGAGTACGGGGCGCTGTTGATGAGCTCCACACTAAGTATTTGCCCTGTGTACCAGATGGCCAGTCCAGGCCTGGCTTACAGTACGATACAAATAAAAATCATTAAAAGAAAAGGGAAACAAACCGAACTGGGGGTGCAATATTTTTCTTCTAGCTGCCAGCCATATAAGACTACAGCCTAGAGATGGGTGGTGGACTTAAGCAATCTTTTTATTTCATTAGTTTTCTGATGCAGCAAAGATTATTTAAGGAATTAGGCCATTTACATTGGTAGATGGAAGGAATGAGCTGGTTTCTTGTTTGCGGGTGATAAAGAGGGGTTGCTCTAACATACCACAATAGCAGTCAGTAGTGCAATAATATAAACTTGGCAACTATTCCCAGTATTTACAACACATCTATATTACATATTACTAATGTGCGCTTTATAACAAAAGCAAAGTAGCAAATTATTAAATTATTATAAGTATAGCATTATTTTAATTACTTTTTATAATTATATAAAGTAGCAGATTATTATTAAGGATCAAAACGTTAGGACATACTGGTGCAGAAGAAGAGGGCCCTGCTCTCGTACCATTCTATGTTTTAGACTTAAAGGGGAACTGTCACTGTTACTAAATTAATTATCTGTAGCATTTTTGTAATCCATGTTTCAGAGATATTTCATTTAAAGGGGTATAGATCTTGAGATCTATAGCACAGGACGATACAGTTGAACAGCTAATCAATTACTTGTACATTCTCTTCACCCCAAGAGCTGCATTACCTGAATCATGAAGATTGTTAAAGGAGTGATAACAATGGGAAGGAATAACTATACAGATCCTAAGGACAAGTCACCGGTTCTATTAAGTCATTAATAGAATATTGGGGTTCATTCACTAAAGTAGTAGTTTTCAGATGGTACTACACATTAGGAAGGGCTAATCCCAGTGAGCTTCTTCTGCAAGAAGGACATGGCTGGCTTGGTGTATAATGAAAGATTCACTCACTGGTTATGGTATACATCGTGCAGGGCCAGTTTAGCCCGTTTATCAGCAGGCTCCCTGTAACTTTCTTGATTAAACAATTAATGGTTTTATTTTCCATAAGGTTAAGAGAAAGTAATCATGTGTCTTTCATTCTTCTTTTGGCTAAGGGCACAGTTCCATCTCTTTCTAAATCACCAGCTGTGTTGTGTATATAGCCTCACTGCCAAAAGAAATACATTTTTTGGTGCCCTATGGTTAGGTTTTTTTTTCAGCTCACCTGTTCTGTGTCACAGCAAATCTAACAACTGTTTCATCTATCTGCTCCGAGCTGACACATGCTCGAGTATTCATTAACTGTCTACATGGAGTCGCTTCTAAAGATACGGAGCACTTTGCTGAAAACCAGTTGGCTGAGATACTAGAGACTCTAAAACTAGGTTGGTGGACTTTCCAGACGATGAAGTGCCAGTTTCTTTCATTTATATGTGAAATGGTTGGAATGACAGGTAACGGTTATTCAGGATCCATGTCTAAATTGTGATATATAGGTGTGTGTTAAAAACTCAATAGCAATTGAGACCCTTGCGTATTTGGATCCAATTCAAGTCAGTTTGAGACAGTTCATCCAGGGTTTGACATCAGAAGACACCCATAAAGAATACATTTTGTATTTAAATGACTAGGGTTCCCATAAACACAGTTCACTTAGGGTTCCAGGGGAACCGAGGCCAGCACTGTTAACTGTGTGAAGGGGAATTAGATTTAATAACAAATATTTCAATTCAGTGACACTGTTTTCATGTTACGCATTCTGATCCGTGTTGGCTTTTCCCTAAAATAAAACTTTTCTGCAATGTATATTTTCCATTTACTATAAATTCCCCTTTCTTGTTTAAACTCAGTGCACATATATCTGGAACTGTTTAATAAATATGCTTGATATGTTGAGCCTCCTGGTTAAATGTTGCTAAATAGCTTGCAAAACACAAACACACATGGTCTTTGCATATAATCTCAAGAATCTATATAAACAGGGACGTTCTAAATAAACAGGACACCGGGTCAAACTTCCTGTTTCTTTATTATCCTTTCATATGTACACCCATCAAAGGATTCTACAGGTGGGTTAGCCGGCCATTGCGCAGAACTAGCTGAGCCTGATGCTAGGTGGGCCGAGCCACATGTGCCAACAACAGAAACAGATGCAAGGAAGGGGTGAAGCCAACAGCGGCTTGTCCAGTTTGGGGCTTCATACAAAATTATAAGCTAATTGCGCTTGTTTCCTATAAAATAAACATTAGGTTAAAGAATGTCATGCCATAGAAAGCAGCCACAGGGAAAGTAAATGATCGGTTTCCTAAGTGCTGCTTGTTTTGCGCTTTTTATCACTCTTTCTCGTGAAACCAACCTTTTTAAAACACTTCAAAGTAAAAATGCCAAGCCCTACAAAAACTATATTCAATTCATACCGCCTGCACAGTACCAAATCTCAAATTAATCTAAACTCATTTTGAATAACTGTTTACATAACACATTTAATAATAGTTTAATAACTACACAACAGGGGCATGTACTTAACAATAACATTTGAATAAAAATAATTAACCACAATGGAGGGGTATACTAAAACACTGCTGCGGAAATAAAAACCCCAACATGATGTTTATTTTGCATGTCTTATTTCGGGTATTTTATCGGCAGACAGTAACAGGAGCAACAACACAGCTTAAGATAAAACTTTTATGGAGGTAATATCCTTGCGATCACATTTTTTTTAAGCAAACGGATGCCATGCTCACCATGAGGATTTCATTCTGGGGTCAGGATGGGTCTATCCACTAAACAAAGAATTGTTAGTGAAGTTCCTAGGATACTCAGACTCGCGCAGCGACTTACCTATTTACAAATGCTTGAGTTGATTTAAATGCTATTAAGTTGGACATAGGACGTCTTCTCTTTAGTTCTGTCAACTTTCTTTACTTGACAGCTGTTGAGTTAAGTCTGAGCTGGCCTTATGAATCAAGTTAGTGGACAAGTCTGGCAATCTTATTTAATTTAATGGAACCCTTGGCCAATTTGCCTCCTCCTCTGAGTTGTTGGAGCCCTGTTTAAAATTAACTTATCTACTTGGCTCAAATATATTGAGAAGACAGCTCAACTCCTTGCCAATATACCCCAGTCCCCAGGGTATCATGCCTTTCACTAATTAGGACATGTAACACTTTGTATCCACACAGAGAATATTGTACATGTATTACCTCATCAAGTTTATATCAAGAACCTGCTCTGTTACCTTGACAGTTAAAGTTTGCGTTATGGTTGTCTGCAGGTGTATATTTGTCTCCCATGGTGGTATTGCCTGGCATGTAAGCTTAAAGGGACGTGCGGTACCACCAGTACTTTACTATACATTTTTAAACCTGCGGGATACATTTAAAAAAAAGATGAGGAAAATATGAATCTCTGGAGCTGCAGAGCAGTAAAGTAACTGCACCACTTGTAGTTACTTGAACCAGCCAGTGTGTGGCAGAAAAGAGCACCCATAAGTGAAATCAATGGAGATGCTTTCTTTGCATGTGCACAGCGGGTCTTCTTAAACTCCCAGGAACACCAGCATGAGCCAACAGTTGAATTGGCTGGCAGTGAGTATAACACACCTTCACTCTGCCAAGCATCTTCACTCTCACCAAAAATGGCTCTGTGCAAGGCGAGTGTGTGCTACAGTGAGCGTGGCTGTTACATACCTTCCAACTTCTACCCCTCGCCAATCGGGATGCCAGGAAGTGGAACTTGGGAGTTTGAGTGTCACTTAAACTTGTAGCACTACTGTGCATGCACACAATTCTGTCCCAGACACTGGAGATTGAAATCGAGACCATGGAATTGAGGTCCTGAGTCCTGCTATCCCATCAACCACTGGATCTGCCCCTAAATCAGGAATGTCCTGCACAAAGCAGGACAATTGGAGGCATGGTGTTAAAGTAACTGTCTATATGTGTGTGTTAGTTACTGTGGAGGGGGACTTGGCTTTACACATCCCCTGGGCCATATGATGCCAGCCTTCACCTGACATTAAAGTACATACAATGGCTGGAGAGTCTCTTATATTATTTTCTTTATATAAATGAACTGAATGATCGTTGTGATTTTATAGACCATAATCATTAACATAAAATAGCATCTAGCCCATTGTTTAACATAACATATTGACCACTTGCATCATAATCACATCCATTCAACCACTAGATTTTTTGCCTGTGAGTTTATTATACTGTGTTCTTGATGCTTTGGATGGTATTTAATAACATTATCCAATGGTTAGCTTCTGTAGTGAATAGGCATATTACAAGTAGGAAAGAACATACTGTATAATGGAGTTTTGGCATGTCAACGATAGCAGATGCACGAAAATGAAATTGTGAAACAAGCTAAATAGGTTTTTCATAGGATTCTTCGAAAAAGCTGGGAATGCGTTATCTCAAGGAGAGACTGCGATAGAGTTTGGATCAGATGGTAGCAGCCGCTACTGAAAAAGAACTTTGTGTGTGCATTAATTAGCTGGGTGATAAGTTAAAGAAATGTTAAGGGAATTTCTGGATGATAACAGAACCCTTGTCTGACTCAAGTGGGCAACGTGCCCTAGGCTCTTTTTGATGCTACTGACACAACAAGAAGGCAACGGGTAATAGTAGCACAGCCTTTACAAGCATCAGCCTCAATGGAATGGAAAGTGACAAACAGTATTTATAAGATCAACCTATTTGCCCTGCTTGCTCCAAAAGCAGTGTTTCGGTAAGCTATGGTAACTTGCTCTGCTGCCATATACTAATATGCTTCTTGATAGAGAAGTTAACATTTTAAGACAGGGGTAGCAAAGGGCGTGATCTCCTGCTATTGATCAACATTGCCCATCCTCCTTAGTCTGGCATCCAATATCACAACAAGAAATGCACTTCATTTCAAGTGCTCCTTTCCTAAAACCAGCATGGTGGCAGTCTGTAGGCCATGGAATATAGTAAATGTTTGCATTTAGTATATGTATACCATTGACAATAAGTACTGATACAGCCGCAGGGTGTGCGCATACACAACCACGATGCTGTACCCGAATCCATATAGTATTTTTTCCAAAAGAGAGAACATTCTGGCCAGGCTTTCCTCATCTATACGTGTGCTTGTGATTTTGCTTGGTGTTAAGATATAAGTTTATAAAGTATCCGGTGAACACCGGGTCTCAGTATACAGCCTTCAGTTTGCACTGATGGCTCGATTTATAATGACAAGATGTTTCAAAAAGCAAATTAAACTGGCAACCGATAAGATCATGCGCTTCTCAAATATTGGGGAAAGGCGGGCTGGCGTAGTGTGCAGAACATTACAGAGAACAGTAATCAAGGCTAGCGTTATAAATAGACTGATCGCTGTATGGCAAGGCAGAGCCACCTGGTTATTAAAACAAGCAGGCACACAGCTGGTAAAATGTGCGTCTTTACACTGTGGATCATGATGAGACGAAATCTGCAAGTGGAGAGCAAAAATTGATCTATGCATGTGCAGGTGTCAACTAGCAATTTAAAAAGCCCTCGCTCGTGTACTAAACATCGGAAGAGTGCTTTTCTCTGATAGAATCACTCCTTCTCCCGTGCTCTGAAGAGCAACATCTTTTTATGTATTGCCAAATAAAGTCTCTTGCCAATAAATAGGAATTTTCACTAATAAAACCTTAATGCGAAATCAATCTCTCATAAATTGCCAGCACAGAATGTTAACCTCTGTATTGCCCAATGTGTGATGTCATCAACTTTACATTGTACGCAAGTGTAGTAGCCTTTAATTCATGATTTTGCATATAAGGATAGGATACATTATTATGTTTGGAATGCTAACAGAATAACAATCATTGTTTTTTTCTCTTTACACATGTGATTAGTTTCCATTAAAAATAAAGTATCAAAATGTATCTATGTATGGCTACTCTATTTCTTTTAAGTAATGTCTTTATTGGTTTTCCAAATTTTACTATAACATCATATATTCTATGGAAGCGAATAAGCCAAATAGTGAGTTATTTTATTAGGTGCAATCATTCAGCTGTTAGAGTGTGGATCATTCTGTCTGACATGATGTTATGCACACATTATCCACACTATATCTGTACACATTACTCCATCGCGAAGTATCTTGAAGACTATTTGCACAGAAGCTGACTTCATAGAATGGAAACCCCCAATATATGTGACACAAACAAAGCAAATACATGTCATTACTTACAGTATATATATATATATATATATATATATATATACAAAACATAGCTTTCTGGCTTGTTCACCCAGTTCCAAAGCATATCTGTGATATGTTGGTCATCTGTGGTCCCATAAGGGTTAATCTGTAGTGGCCCCATTGGTAGTGAATGTACTTTAAGTTATGTTACAGTTCATGATGGTTATATTTAGTTTTTGAAACCTACTCCTTTTTTGACATCTACATTCATTTTCCATCCCGCATTAATAGAGTCATATCTATCACATTTCTATCTGATGATAAATTCACGACTGTCCTTCCCAGAAAATAGAAAGAACAAAAATAAAACATGATAGTTTGTAAAACCAAATATATTTCATTTTTATATATATGTATGTCTATTTTCTTTTGAGCAGAATGAAAGGACCTTTAAACATTGCAATATAATAAATATGTGATGTGCTAAAGCTCATACCCACAGACTAGTTTAATGCCTGCATATATAAGATTTATGATGTGCAATAACCCTGTGCAAAAACAGAAGCTGCATATTGGATGTTTTGCAGTAGACTCCTCGTTACCTCATTTCACCTCTCACATACTGTACGATCTGGACCCCCTGCGGCTTTCTTTAAGTTGGATGAGCGGTTTTGATCTCCGCAGAAGTAGGTCACCATGTCATATAAGGTATCCGAGCATTAGTGCACAGCCAGCAGAGAAGAGGAAACCTGCCAGATTATAGATGATAAGCAGCCAGCTGTCTAGATGTGCAGACATAAAATATTTCATTAGATTACATTATATTTATTCATATAGCACTAGCAGATTCCGTAGCGCTGTTACATTAGGGGACAGTGAAAATATTTAACAGACTATTTCAAATGACAATACCATTAACACACGTTAAAACATACTGGTACAGAATGACGAAGGCACTACTTTTGCGAGCGTATAATCTATTATTTTTTTTTTTATTTACTATTATTTACAATGTATTATTAAACACACAAGAGGGGGGGTCTTAACCCTTTCACTGCAGACTGACAAGATTCCCTGCAATAGAAAAGGGGGTAGGCTGGCTCTCTGGTTAGTTATTTTCCTTTTTGAGATATATTGCAGACAAACCTGTTTGTTGGGTTTTAAATGCTATTTCTAGTCATGTACTTTCTAGTGAGCACAGACATGCAGACAATGTATTTATGAAAAGCTACAAGCACAAGGGACTTAACAAAGGCATTTTTTTTTCGCAATATAGAGATGTGGTGTGGAACAGCGCACCCTAGTGGCATTTGGCAAGTACTGAACAATTGTGACATGCCAGGGATCACTGGATGTGCATGAGGTGTAACTGGCATACAGTCTGTTGCATGATACTCCTAATTGTTGCATTGCATTAACTATAATATATGATGAAATGGTAACACTTTAGGAAGGCAGGGATTTTTGTTAGAATAAGATGTATAGCAGGGCACGAATAGAGAAGAAAAGTAGCCCTTAAAGTCAGTGGCCCCTGGCTGGATGCAAGCAACTGCTATACCGTTGCACTCTTGCAGGATGCAGCTGTGTGTATCCAGCTAGGTCTGGACTAGCCATTTGACACGCAGAGCAAATGCCTGATGGACCACTGGCCGACAGCATTACACACTTATCTGATCTACTGTTCATGCAGCAGACCGGGTGCTACAGTTTGCGGCAGCAGCTTCATGCCCGGTCACACACTATATTACCATAAAAATGTAGCATGCGACTGCGCATATCCAGCCATTGGGCACACTAACCTCATCAGTTGGCCGCTGGCATAAAAGTGCCAGGGTCATCCCATCATCACCGGTCCGACCACTGCCACACAGTGAAGGATCAGATCTGCTTCTTGAGCAACAGCATAGGTAAGTGTGTGGTGCTATTGGCCACTGAGTGTTTTCAATGTTTACCAGATATCCTGGGTAGCCATATGCCTTTCCCATGCATGTTTTTAATGCCTTCACCGTATTAGCCCCTACACCTTCTGCTGGGAAACCATGTTCCATATATCTACCACCCTTGGGTAGACATACCCTTGTAATGGTTTCAGAAACACAAAATATTTAATAAACAAACATTTCTCATGCAACATAGCAAAGTGGACCGCACCACACCACATCTATCACTTTTCATTGGTATTTTATAGAAAAATCCCAATGCATGTAGTAGATTACAAAAACCTGAGAGTGTCAGATGTGTATTCAATGCATGGTCTATCTGTAGGTGAAAATAATGGTAATGATGCTATAATAGTAAAGCCCTTTTTTTCTGGCATATCCCGTGGTGCCTTCAATTACGGAGAGGATTAGTAATGATCGGCGGCAGGCTTCAGATGGTATTTTTCCGCTGTATTTTTCCTGTCTTACTGCAGATCTGTCTGCATGACTCATCCCCGGCCCAGTTCTTGTTCATTGACATTATGAACACAGAATGTTTTTCTCTTTTTAACTATCCAGCCAGGCCTTTGCAAGCACACTGAGGAAATCCTTGGTCATATTCCAAGTGTTTACTTCTTTTTGGACATTAACCAGGAACAAGAAAAAAAAACACAGCCCAGACTAATGTTTATCTCGGAACGCACAATTGTTTTTGTCTGTTTAACTCATGCCTACAAAAACTCAAGTTTTTGTGTGAATTATTGATTTTGAGTTGTGTTTTAGTGTTTTGCATCAAAAGTGGAAATAGGATGAAGCGATTGTGTGTACGTCTACATTGAAAAAAAACATTGCACTGTTCATTTGTTCTCTGCAGTCAGAGAAGACTCAGTTCACATCAATGAATTCATTGTTCATTATGAATGAGCACCACCTGGTCAGTTATTCCTACAAGAAAGCTTGAGTTAGCTCTGCATAATGCATACTTATAGACAGTGGACATTTTGGCAGAGGACAACCCGGGCAGTAAGTCTAGGGAGGTCAGAGATGCTATAGAAGTCTGTACCTGGCTGATACCAACCACCACTGTCTCTCTTCTTCCCTAGGCTGCATGTCCACATGAGTCTCAGTGCCAGGATTTGTCATCATGTCCCTGTGGTCAGCATAGAGGACATGCTGGTCATGGAAGTCACTTTTAGAGGTAGTTTCTATATATAAAGAGCCTGGGGGGTTGGTGTAAAGCACATAAAGTCATCAGCACATATAGGACCATGTCACAAGAGATTCTCACTGGGGCTGGTCCTTCATAATGTATACACCAGATAAAGATTTTATACCATAATTTAGTAAATAAATGCAAACAAGCCTAGATCTACTCTTAATGTAGAACAAGGTGAACAAATAATGGTTTCTGATTAATGAGTTAGGTTTGTTGATGAAACCTCTAACTTATCTGTGTAGGTCCTTTTACGTAGGGCATGGTAGATAAGACTACCAGCAGAAGTCTTAGATGCTGACAAAGTGAGAATCTATGACAAGACCAAGATTAAGGCTTGAATCTTTCCATCAGGAAACAAAGATGGGCAGATAAGATGGGCTGAATGGTTCTTATGTGCTGTCAAAAACTATGTTTCTATAATAAGTAAAGGCTGGGGCATCTAGCAATGGTATGTTGGGTTTACTCTTATAATGAGATGAGCTGCTAGCTGAGAATGTACCAGGGACACTGGCATGTATCTGCAGCCACCAAAGAAAATAAACAGCATTTCTCACTTAAAATGAAAACCTGGTTTGCTTCTCTAGTAAAATAAAATGGACATGACTATGCCTTTAAAGGGATATCAGAATATTGAGCATATCAGTAATTTTTTTTTTGCAGAGGTGGTATGTGCTATATTTAGAAACTGATTAAAATTTAAGTAAATATTTCTCCTTTTGAGTGACCATATTTGTACATCCATAAGTGAGGAAGTAGAAAATACTCTATTGCAAGGCAACGTGAACCATCACAAACTAGAACAACCCATAAACTGCAAATTATTATGCATTACTAAGCAGTGAATATTTATAATACTGATGGTTCAACAAGAAAGAAACCCAACAAAAAAAGTGTAGAAAGTCGGGGAAGGGGCATTGGAACTGAGTGGTATCAGGTACCTTCTGTGGCTTGAAATGTTCTGCCTTTTTCTTTAGCTGTGAATTTGGCATCCTTTGTGGCATAGACACCAAATAACACCTACTAAATTGGTAAAATATAGACGTATTTATCAAAATTGTGCATTAATCAGTGAAACCATCTATATGTGGTGCCATCAGCATTATAAAGATATTTTAATTTCTATACACATATATATATATATATTTTATATACATTTCCAACCACGCACCTGATTGTAAGGCTTTGTAATAGTTTGTATCTATAGTTCATTTAATCAGATATTCATTTAGAAAACAGGTATTAAAAGGAGGGGTGGATGCAGAAAATGCCCATTGCTTAAGGGTCTCGTCAGCATTCAGATTTAAGTATATTTGTCAAAGCAACTTAAAAACAGCTGAGCCTTTTGATAACATATTTAAGGAACGTTTAAGCAGGTATGTTTACAGGACATTTTCTTGGTGGTCTAGTTGATCATCTGGTTAATCAGATGGTTAATCATCTTAAAGTTTCCAATACAACTGTATGCTGTCTGCATTTTACACAAAGTGGGAGAGTCACGAAGACAATGTTCCGTGGGACTTCTGTATGCCAAAAAAGAGCGTGACGGTCACTTTGCTACATTCTAAATCAAACCAAATGGCTGGAGAATTCATTCTTTTTAAAAACGGGGAGCATCCCAGGGCGGTTGAAATGAAAGAATTTTAAACAGTCACTTGCAGATAATGAAGTAAGAAGCTGCTAAGACCAGGACCATCGTTATCTTACGGCAAAAGGGTCAGCTGTCACAGAAGGAAACTTACTTTAGGGCGTAAGTCTTGTCCAGGGCCCCATTATCATTAAACATGGCCTGGGGTAAGACCTAATGCAAGTGTCATGGAGTAATGTGGCGTGTTACAATGATTAACACTAAGATGGAGACTTGCTGACATGTTACCTTTCCAAAAGGGTTAAGGAGTGGGCACCAGAATTTTCTTTTTTGACATTTGCTATTTCTGCAAAGAGAATGAGCGTGAGTGCCAGTAGACGCCTCTGCTATTTAGCTTCAGCACCAGAGATTGTTGTTATTTGTTTAGCTTAATGCCACTGTTGGCTGTCACAGATGGTGGCATTCCACCCAGCCATCTGATACAAATAGTAAAGCTGCCATCCTGTATTAACCCTTTCCATGCACAAAGGAGCAGTGATACAAGCACAGGACTTTCCAGTCTCTGATTAATACGCTCCTGTAATTAAAGTGTCATTAACGAACAATGAAATAAAAATATTGTTTTATTTGTTGCTTGTTCTGTAGGTTTTTTTCTGTTTTATTGTACTATAGAGATTAATTCCACGTTTATAAGGGTTTGCAAAAATTATAGCTTGCAATGTTTTAGTAATTAAAAGGATATGAATGATTGTAGAATACTAGTCACTAAACACTTGGTTTATAGGCAAATTCAAAGGGAACAAGCTGCTTAGCTGCTTGATGTGAGATTGCCCTGAGCAGAGAAGCTATTACAGATGCTGTTAAACTTAAGAAGAAAATACAGAGTCAAAAAACATGTTAAGCTAATAAACCCTAGCAGGTCTGTTATTTTATTGTTTCCTCTGAAGGTTTAATCACATTAAAACAACACTTTTTATGAACCCTTTTCAGTTTCCATGAAAGTAACCCTTTTAGCTCTTGCTTTGTGCCCTGCGTCACTTAAGCATTCCCTGGAAAAAAAATACGAATGAAGCATTTGATTAAGTCAATTTTGGGTGACATTTTCAGCGTTCAGTACTACTAGGAATTATGTTTCTAATGCTCTATTTTAGTTAAAGTGTTAAATTTGGTAGAGCATAAGGAACACTTTCTATAAGGTGTTATTACATTTTGCCATGGTTTTTTCTACAATGGTAAACTATGGTACAATATTTATAGCCAGTTGAACATGTTTCTTAATGATGATATGCTTTTTTTTTTAATCTAACCCCAGAATCCAAGCTAAAGGTTCTATTAATGTGCTCTAATGACCAGCTTCCTTATGATAGGGGTATGGGCAAATTTCCCGGGCCTGCATAACACTCTTACAGTTAGTACAAGACACCAAGCTGGATGAGTGGCATATAACCTGGACTTGATCTAAATTGTTGGAGATGCGGAGCAGAGATGGTAACATTTCTCTGTGTGTGGTTGGAGTGCGGGATGTTGCAGCCCTACTAGGTAATTGAGAGGGTGACCGGGAGTCTTCTCTCTTTTACCGCGTATGGGGTGCCACACCATAATGTGCAGCAATCTATTTGTCTTACAAAAGCTGGCTGACTAAACACCTTCTAGACACAGCTAAATGTCTAATACCCATTTGCCAGAAGAAACCCTCCCTGAGATAAGGGGTTAGGAAAGTAGATGAGGTTTTGGAGGAACTGATAAACATCTCCACCCAATGTCACCCCAGTCTTAGGGTAGAATTGGCAGAGTAACAGTCTAGAGGTGACTATTCTGATTTAATGTCTGATGAAAGCTAAAGCTTTGTATCACAGATGTAATCTCTGTTTGAATACAGGCCACTTCAACTGGGGACATGTAATGGTGTTCCAAAGGATCAGCATTGGAACTATTTGGTTGCCGTCATTACCAAGTCTTCTCAATCCAATATTGCAATGGACTATTAACATTTGGTTCATTTAGAACCTTCCTAGGTATGTTTCAAGCCTTTTTGTTGTATTAAAGGAGATTTAGCCTTTAATCCTTAAGGTCTATTGTCTGGTTATTGAGGACAGTTCTGCTTTATGGGTTATATAACTCGCATAACCCCCTGGGTGCTGTTCTGTAGTACACAATATAAATAATTGGCAATGATTAGTGTGCTCGATTGAGAATGGGATCACAAAGTACACCGGTTTGTTTGATATCAGGAAGTGCTGAGCAGCCTACCTCTCCTATTTAAACATTTTAGCACAAGGTTTCCTGAACAGGGCGTCCAGTTTGCTGTACACAACAGCTGCCTCCAACGTGTCACTTTTTATGTTGCTTTGGACAAAAGGTGCTGACACGACGACTTATTGAGTGTCCAATGTAAAAGGTAAATGGGACAAAGATTTTGAAGTCTGATGTAAAAAAATAAAAAGCATCAATTTTTTTTTTTTGCCTTTGTCAGTGTACTTGGAATGTTGTGCTGACTTGTGCATATCTGATTCTTACTAGAACAGAATGTTCTGCTGGTTTATGCACAGAGGGAGGGGGAGCCGCTCTGGATTATACAGTTGTGGAGCTGCTTTTGAGGAACAAGCCTTTTGCACATGGTACACGTAACAATGATTCACCCAATGCTGAAAACCAAAAGTCAGCTTAGCCAGCAAAAAAAGGAAAGATTTATGTGTATATATATTTTATCATATAATCTGGCATTGTTTGGAAAAGGGCCCTAAGAATGTAAATGTATTTTATGTTTTCTAAACATAACAGGTCAAGTGAGGGCCTAATGCATTTTTTAGTCTGGAATTAATGTGGAAGTATACATTATCTAACATGAATATTTACTAACATGATATTATAATTTTGTTCCAGAATACTGTTTAGAATTATGCAGGTATGGCCAATGTCCACTAGAGGGAGCATCAGAGGCAGTGAAACTAGCAAATTGGTCACCACCTCTGTATATTTTCCTCTCTGATTTATTTGCATTTCATAGAAACCTCTTTAAAAAAAAACATTTGTCTTCATTATCATTAACGCATAATGTCACATAAAATGTGTGTAAAATACATTTTAATTTGTGTTTAAAAAAATGCACGAAAAAGAGATCATAGAATTGTGAAAGAGGGATCTCAGACAGACAGGTATAGACATTAAACTAATGTGTCTAGCCTATTTCTAATTAAGAGAGTGCTTGTAACATTCATGCCAGTGGGGAAGCTGAAGCTAAAGCCTTGAAACCAGTCTCAAAACATGAAGCTAACAATGCTCAACTTATACAATGCTGTCAAATGCACAGAAGAAATACAGTCAGGGTGTAAATGCTGCCTAACTCCCTTGTTACACTAGACATCCTGGTGGCTACACATGGAACTGCATGCAACACATAAAAAGGCATCCAGCAGTGGCCTGAAACCTTCAAAGCAGAGCAACCCAGGGGCAGTTGCACTCCTGCCCCCATTGCCACCTCCCCAGTTTATAAAAGCAGCTTTGCATGTTTTCAGTCTTTTCTGCTGAGGTTATATATACCAACATTTAACTGAAATCGCTATTTTTTAGTTAGTTTGCCTCCTCAGGAACGAGAAGACGGTAACTGAAGGCATCATTTGTATATATTAGTCTTTCTCTGTGTCATATCCTTGTTTTTCCACTTTCATCACCCACTTATCCTGCAGCTCTTGGAACAAAAGAACTTATTGAACCTGACAAAAATTGTATGTTATTTTCTGGCCTAATATGATTACCTTGATGCAATATCACACAGAACCAACCAATCTATGAAACAATTCATTGTCACCCAGCTTTTCACTTTGCATGAATAAGCTTTCATGTGTCTGATAATGTATCTGTTCCCTGGAATTGTTACTTTATCTCTCATTCTCAGGAACTGCAACAGCGCAGGTCTTTAGTTTCCCCTCAAGTAAGAGCAGGTATGTTTTACTGTGAAATATTCTATAAGGCCTATATAAATATATACATTTCCTACTGAATTTGAATTGTTAGTCATTTGG
Organism: Spea multiplicata; assembly: GCA_009364415.1. NCBI lineage: Eukaryota > Metazoa > Chordata > Amphibia > Anura > Pelobatidae > Spea > Spea multiplicata. Next base: position 161,721 of record VKOC01016157.1, read on the forward strand.
GAAGAAAGGTTTGTGTGTGTGTGTTGTGTGTGTGTGTGCGTCAGAAATACAAAGACTGCAGATCCAGTTGAGCATGACACTAATGCAATTCTTAAATCCATACATTAGTGCTAATACTTCTTACTATTAAATGTGTTGCGGGTATTATAGACATTACAATTTCACGATGTTCACGATGTTAAATAAAATAGGAAATAAAAGTATCCGTACATACAAAATTCACAATCATATCACACCTTGTGGCAAGTAGTTTCAAAATGAATATATATGGATTGATAAAATAATTCATCCAAGGCAATCTGAGACTACACAGAACCTTAATATTAGCAAACAATTTATGGTCATCTTTTTTAAAACCACTTGCGGGTTGGAATCCACTTACCACGCTTGTGGAGGGCTGGCATGCACGTCATCTGCCATGCAGGCTAAAAGGACAATGCTATTATAACCATTAGCTGATGAGTCACATGGAAGTAAAGTATCTTTCTCAGGTCGCCCTGTAACACATATCAATTTATAGATACCAACCCTTGTTCAGTAACAGCAAGCCTTTAAAGTTATCACGGATTTTATAAAATGTAGTTGGTGTTTTTTTCTCCACTGGGAAATTCAAAAGGATTATAGAATCCACAATAATCATTCCTTTGTGTAGGGATATGAAGGTGATAGGAGAGGTGATTTGGTATATAACATGGAAATATATGGCCTTTAATAGCTTGCATGGTTTGTTCCTATTGACTGCTTATTAGCAGACTTATGGGATAGGATAGGTTATTCACCGAACTATTGGTGTGCAGGTGAATATGCACCATCTCAGCCATAGACAGGACTTCCTTAAGGTAATTCTTTGTTAAAAATGCATTAGACAGTCCTTAAAAGTTCATAAAATGGAGCAGCAGCCCACTTGCCAATGTTTCCTCTTCTTGATTGATAGCAGAAATTCACAAAGGGGGTAGTGGTTGAGCTTCAGCAATATAAAATAGAAAAAAAGAAAAGCAGCACAACGGTGTGGTATGTTTGTACACTGCTCAAAATAATAAAGGGAACACTAAGATTACACATCCTAGATCTGAATGAATGAACTAATCGTATGACATACTTTCATCTTTACATAGTTGAATGTGCTGACAGTCTGTGGTGCGACGTGGCGTTGGTGGATGGAGCGAGACATGATATCCCAGATGTGCTCAATCGGATTCAGGTCTGGGGAACGGGCGGGCAGCCAGTCCATAGCATCAATGCCTTCCTCTTGCAGGAACTGCTGACACACTCCAGCCACATGAGGTCTAGCATTGTCTTGCATTAGGAGGAACCCAGGGCCAACCGCACCAGCATATGGTCTCACAAGGGGTCTGAGGATCTTTTCTCGGTACCTAATGGCAGTCAGGCTACCTCTGGCAAGCAAATGGAGGGCTGTGCGGCCCCCCCAAAGAAATGCCACCCCACACCATTACTGACCCACCGCCAAACCGGTCATGCTGGAGGATGTTGCAGGCAGCAGAACATTCTCGATGACGTCTCCAGACTCTGTCACGTCTATCACATGTGCTCAGTGTGAACCTGCTTTCATCTGTGAAGAGCACAGGGCGCCAGTGGCAAATATGCCAATCCTGGTGTTGTCTGGCAAATGCCAAACGTCCTGCACGGTTTTGGGCTGTAAGCACAACCCCCACCTGTGGACGTAGGGCCCTCATACCACCCTCATGGAGTCTGTTTCTGACCGTTTGAGTGGACACATGCACATTTGTGGCCTGCTGGAGGTCATTTTGCAGGGCTTTGGCAGTGCTCCTCCTTGCACAAAGGCGGAGGTAGCAGTCCTGCTGCTGGGTTGTTGCCCTCTTACGGCCTCCTCCACGTCTCCTGATGTACTGGCCTGTCTCCTGGTAGTGCCTCCATGCTCTGGACACTACACTGACAGACACAGCAAACCTTCTTGCCACAGCTCGCATTGATGTGCCATCCTGGATGAGCTGCACTACCTGAGCCACTTGTGTGGGTTGTAGACTCCGTCTCATGCTACCACTAGAGTGAGAGCACCGCCAGCATTCAAAAGTGACCAAAATATCAGCCAGGAAGCATAGGAACTGAGAAGTGGTCTGTGGTCACCACCTGCAGAGTCACTCCTTTATTGGGGGTGTCTTGCTAATTGCCTATAATTTTCACCTGTTGTCTGTTCCATTTGCACAACAGCATGTGAAATTGATTGTCCATCAGTGTTGCTTCCTGAGTGGACAGTGTGATTTCACAGAAGTGTGATTGACTTCGAGTTACATTGTGTTGTTTAAGTGTTCCCTTTATTATTTATTTGAGCAGTGTATTACAGGTATATATAAAAATAAGATACAAATGTGGTACTCAAAATTTTTGGAGCTATCCCAGCTCCAAAATGCACGTATGGCCGATACAATCCTTGCCTAAGGATGTAATAGCAGCAATGGTGTGGTACTCCAGGTGTTGGTTAAAATCGTGGTTAAGAGCAGTTTAAAGGTTGCTCTTTCCTATGGTATGATCCCCACCAAGGATATTGGAACAGCAGGTGTCCTTCTTGATAAAAAAAAGGAAAATGGTACTAGAAGCAATGTAAAAAGGTTATTTATTAATACTTTATAGTATATAACAGCACACTAAGCTTTTCGCCTTTGCTAAGGCTTTTTCAAAGTGTTAAAGATCTTCATGCAGTACCTGACCACAATGAAATCCAATAATTTCACGTGACACATTACACTTAGATATGTAACAAAGGAAAAGAAGTAATTCTTTAAGCACCTTTAGATGTAAAATTGCCGACTCCTCCCATAATACTTGTCAAGTCCTTATCTTATTTCAACAAAACATATTTGCGTTAAATTGCTCTAGGTAATGTGTGTGGCCTTATTTTTTCTAACCCCACTTCCACTCATGTTTATCTTGTTTAGATTTTGACTTTATGTTTGTAATGTTTTAGCTTATGTTTTTTTCATTACGAGAAAAAAAATATACCGGTAGTGATTTTTTTTATATGGTGAATTTTTCACCAGGTACCAACATATAAATAATTGATGCCAGAAGATCGGTAGGAAACCAGATTCTAAAGAGTAATCATTTTAAACAAATTAAAGTTATATGAATTGATCATTTATTGTAACAGATTAATCAGTTTGGCCTTTGCATAATTTTGCACCAAAATAGCGAATGACTGAAATTCTAATATCTGATTGTTCCATATCATTGATTTAATAAAGGTGAACATAAATAAAGTAATTTTGTAGCTGAATGGCTCAGGTTTATTTATGTTTCACTTTGAAAAATCAAATATATTAATATATATATATTATATATAACACATCAAATTATTCTTTCAGTTGTTAGGCTGATTTTAAATGACTGACTGCTTTATACTGTCAAAATTACATTTTTTGGAAAATGACCATTAAAAATTGAAGTGACATTATTATCTTTTATTAATATAGAGCAAACAATTTACGCAGAGCTTAATACAATATATATATTTTCAAGGGGTATGACAAGACGGGAATTGACAGACTAAGACAAACCGATACATTAGGTGGAGAGAGCCCTGCTCGCAAACTTACAATCTAGAGGGAATGGGGTGAGGACAAAAATAAAGAGCAGAGAAAGGGTGAGATGTAGTGTAGTCTAGTCTTTGTATCAATGACAAGGAACTTCTAGCAGCTAAGATGTTGCGGCTTCTCTGAAGAAGTGAGTTTTGAGATGTTTCTTGAATGTTGGGAGGGTAAATGCTAAGCCCATGGGAAGAATGTAAAGATTGCGTAGGAGAGTATTTGTTTATGAGTGCAGAAATGATGCACTCATAAATGATGGTATCTTCTTTGTTAGATTAGACGTTACTCCTATGCCTCCAGCTGTCCCCGCCAAGGCTGCCATCCTTATTGCTCTGTGTTTGGATGTGACATTGCCTAATAACAGAGTGTAAATGGATTGGTTGAGGGAATCAGAGATGCTCCTGAATCCATGTCATCCATGAAATTACTTTTGAATGACTAGTCAGGGGCCTCTGAGTAGCCAGTATTCCATGGACCTCTACCACAATTCTAACAATAATTAGTATTACATCATGTTTCAGTGAATTAAAATCCTAAACATTCTAAACAAAGATCACTAGACCACTATCATCATCAATTCCAGGTAAAAATTATCTAAGCTCTGCTCTTTTAACTGTTACGTGATTGTATAGAAGAATTTATATCAACAGGCAGCTCTATAACTGGTGCGCCAAATGAAGAAGAAAACACAGTCAATGGATATAAGGGATAATGTATTAAATCATCAGAAGCAATGATATGAAGGGAAACAAGTGTTATAGTTCAAAAATAAAGTGTAGACTTTTGTGGCCAATGTTACAACGGTTGCTTTAAGGAGAAATCTCAAGTTTTTCTTCATAGGAAAAAACTTTTTCTTCATGGTTGAATGTACCGTATTGAATAAACAAGGCAAGGAATCAGAACACACCCAGCAAATATATAAAGGGCATTCAACAAAGAACAAGAGGAAAATATATCTAAAAGACAAACAAAAGCTTTAGATGTAATGTAAGGAGGTTTGCAGCTTGGACAGACTAGATGGCCATTCTTATTTGCACTCAATAAAATCACCCTTAACGTTAACTGTGGGACAGAGGCAGAAGAACCATGCATCTAAAAATACTACAAAGAAAGGCTCTAGACAAATAATTTTGTTAACTGATTCGACATTTATATATGTATTAGACGTGTGCATTGGTTTTGTTCAAAGTTTATTTGTAACTAACATTACCTGTTTCATGTGTTCGTACAAATCAACGATAATGAGGGTGATCCCCGACATTACAAGCCATTTTGGCGCCATTGCATGTCTTTTTGGCGCTCCTTTGGTGAGGTAAAGTGGCAGGGACTGTGTATAGGATGGTACATATCAATGAATGATAGGTAGAAGTAGCCAAAAAAACAAGAGGTGGTCTCATTGATGGTAATGGCTGTGATTGATGGGTCTAACAACCTGTGGGAGTTTTACCTTACTTTTTTTTTTTTTTTTTTTTTTTAACTCTAGTCAGCATTTACAAGGGGAAGGGACATGCATTAGATATATAAATGTGCTTACGCCATTTTAATTTGTCAGTAGCAGCAGTTACAGACTAATAATAGTTGGAGTGTGAGACAGTGACAGCTTCGCAGAGACCAACATTAATGCTCATTGCTCACCTACCATACTGCAAGTTAATAGTTTATTTCAGTTTAGAAAACGTACTGTTGTAGGGTGGATTGGAGAAGCTGTAGTGACTACTGTAGTGTATTACATGGCCTGCAGCATACATTTTCCCCTCTTCCTGAGTGGTGTTTAGTTGATTAAGACAGTTGCCCCATTTATGCTAGTAACCAAACCAAAGTGATAAATAAATATTGGTGACAGTATATAATATTGGGGAAATACAGATCTGCTCTGTATTATTTTATCATCTGCCAGTGTCTGCCTGCCCAGGCCCAAAGCCTCACTACTGCTGCTACACTCTTTGACCGTCCTTACACTGGGAGAACCTTTTTGTGTAAATTTCTTTAATGAGAGGCGAGTCCAGCCAGGAAATTAAATAAATTGAACTATAATTTCATCCAAAGTGATTTTGCCTGCCGTGTGCACGTCTAATATGTGTATTTCACATTTAATTCTCACTAACACATCTTCAGAATGCCAGTACCAAGAAATACCTATTTTCATTTTTTTAAGTTAAATTAACCATTGCTGTTTACTCTGCATGTGTAGTAAATGGTTGACTCTAATAACTCTGTAACTGCACATCTAAATGGCTATGTATAACTTTGGAAGGTATGGTGTTCCATGTAACCCTTTTATAGGCTGCTATGATTTATGCCCACTAGATGGGGCTAAGTAATATAAAAAGTAACAATGGATCATATCAAGCCCATTTATTTGAATGAAAGGGCATTTCTTTTTTTTTTTTTTTTTTTTTTTTTTTTTGAGAAAGGAACTGTATTAGCCTCTGATGTTAAGAATATTATTTAGGTTGAGTCATGTTTTTGATGGACTGACTCATTACATATGGTAACAAAATAATGTCATAATCCTTGCAGTTTCATTCAAATGTATTACATAAAATGGCACAAATTGTTGCAACCTTGGCTACAGGGGTTATAATATATCATTTGGTTTAGGGACAGGACTACAACAATCATATTCTTTAATAAATTCTAATTCCTTTTCAACACTGCAAATTATTGTTCTGTTACGAGGGGCAGCACAGGCAGCGGTGACAGGCTCAGCCTTAGTATCCAGATATGGATGGACTGTAACAGATCATAGGAGTTGTAATTTATCAGGATGAGGTCCACTGAGGATCAATGGAATTTTGTTATATAAACCTATTGTTTATAGGGCTGTTGAGGCTAAAAAATATTTAAATTAGCACAGCTGATAACATTAAGTGACAACCTGATCTAATTCCCTGTTTTACACACATCTGCCCAGCAGAGAAGGGGTCTGCGGCCATAAGACTACATCATACCATAGCATATTTCTGAAGAGATGCTCAATCACACAGCCCCGCTTTTCTCAATTTAATCTAGAGAATTAAAAAGACTTGGAAACACTCTGCTTTGCACACAAAGCCTCCAGTGTAAAGCCTGAAATTGCTCATCAGCAAAAGAGACCAGACATGATTTGAGATGGTTGTCTTTGAATGAAAGCAATTAACTCAGAAAGAACATGCAGTACCTCCTGCCTCATGCAGGTAAAACAGATTTGGTATCCTCAGGCACACACTTAAACTTGTTCTCGGCTATTAGCTGTTGTAAGCAGCGGACACGTACTGTCTTAGCTGTTCAGACAGAATCAGTCCACGCTCCACCGGACTGAATTCCAACAACATTTACAGAAGATTGCAAGGGACCTGATACTGAGTTAACCTCTTCACTACAGAAGAAACCAGACAGTTATAACTGGCATTAATTGACAGAGCTTTCTACCAGCCTCTGAATTAAGTAATACATTTGCAGAATTATATTTAAGCCCTTGAATCTCTAGTTTTAGAGTATTGTCCTAGCATTTAACCTCACTTTAAATACATGTACTATTTCTTCGAGCCTATTGTAATGCAATGTGTCTTACCATGGAAAGGTTGGAGAAGTGAAAACATCTCTTCTTGCCAGTCTGTGCCACCTTTATAGTTGGGAAAAGGGGCAACTACTCTCGCCCCAGGTTCACTTTTGACAGCTGTCCTTGGGCCCCTTAACACCCACTATATGGAGGAGGCAACTCATCTGAAAGGTGAATGGGTTCTCTCTGGGTCACAGAGTCTTTTTAGAGCTATCTGCTACTATTATTGTATCGTTCAAATGGAATTTGTTTGATGGGCCAATAACTCCACATATGTTGATGGCATCTCCTAGAACAATAGCGGGCCTATAGGCAGCTGCTTAATTAGCTTACAGGGTAGTGATGCCCACACTGCTTAGCATCATGTAGAACCCATACACTGTTTGAATGAACCATGTATGGCTGATACAGTAACTCCAAACTACTGTATACTGCAACTGCCATGACTGTCAACCAGCAGAATGCCGTCTGAGCATCAGGGATGTAATAGGGCTCAATAGCTGGATTTCTGAGTGTTTTCAATTGGCTTGTCAGACAGGACTGGACTGTTAGTATGGCACCGTGGAACAGTACACAGGGAAAACTCACTTTTGTTTGCATGAAAGCGTCATGCTTTATCTGAGGGTTATCTGAGGGTTTGTGGAGCTACCTGTTAGAGAACTCTGCAATAGACATCAAGTTTTAGAAGTACTTTTTTGATGCCGTATAGAAATGCCCAAATACACTTTGTATATTTTTTGTGCTATGCATATTTGCATAACCAAACCTTAGGGTGACCAAACCTTAGAGTTGGGGAGCCCCTCCTGGCTCACAGAGAAGGCTTTACATTACTTAAGTGTCTCATTTGGGTTAAAATGCCATGCAGTCCCCTCATGAACTGATGGTCAGACAATCTTCTTCAGGATTTTGGGGTGGAGAGCAGAATTCAACATCACTTTGATCAATATCATTTGTCAGTAATATCTGATCTGGACATTATTAACATCATCAGCTGGCAAACATTCTACAGTGAATCACTGATATGATCAGACACAAGCAACATTTCATGTATATGTTTGTAAATTAATGTAATAGACTAGTTATCTTTTGCTTGTTTTACTTTAAGGCAGCAGATAATGATAAGTATGTTTAAAAACACTCACAGTGTGTCTCCATACAGATGCCGATGTGGCTCTCTCTAAGGTAGGTGTTGAATTTTGTTTTGCATACATCACTCTCTTACAAACTCTGTTAATTTAGGAGACTGATTAATGTAACAATCATTGACGTTAACTTCAGAAAGCAATGTTCAACATCAGTGTGATATCACGAAAAAGAATTGTAACATTCACAATTTTAGAAACTAACTTTACAGTCCCTCTTGGAATCCATAGAGAGAGAGAGAGGAGGTGACAGAATATCATTTGCAGGCTTGCTAATGTATCACAGAGCTGTCTGGCCCCTACAATATGGATCTTCATAATGTCTGGCATATGGCTGCATTTAATACTGTCTCTGCTGAAGCTCTCTTCATTGCCACCTTGTCAGCCTTCTCAGAACATGGGTTTCATATGGAAATATTTGCTCATATTTCTTTTAAGAGAACTGCCTTAACCATTTAAACTCAAAACTGTGCACTCAATTCTGCTATGAAGCAATCCAAGTAAATTAGCTATGTAGAAAAGGTGGAATGGTTGCTGCTAAGCAAGGCCATTGCTTAACATGACCCCCTATATGCCACTCTACCTCCCTGACATTCCTTTGAACTCGCTACATGGCAATCTGCCTCCCTGATATACTTTTTAACCCCTATATGCTACTCTGCCTCCAGAAAGCCCTTTAAAGGCACCCCATATGCCACTCTTAACCTCCCCCGACTTACCAGTGCTTCTTTAAACTTCTGCCCATGCTCCAGATTCCATAGTGTCTAGTGGGGCAGCTGGTGTAGGACCCGAGATGCTGCTGCCGGCACTTCACCCGGAGCTTCTATGAATCAGCACCTTAAGGTAATGTGATGTCATAGAAGAACCGGCAGAAGCGGAGGTTGCAGACGCCCACCGGCTGCCGGAGAGGAGGATCCAGGTCCCCTGCAGCGCTGCGGGGGATCTGGATCTTAGTCTTATCGTCAGACCTCTATTTGAGTTCTGATTAGAACTAAAAAAAACTTGTCTTATAATCGAGCAAATATGGTATATACACACATACACACACTCATTCATTCACTCATTCATGCACACATTTAATATATTATTCATATTACCTCCCACACCACCTAACCTTCCTGGCAGGAATGGGTAGAGCCACTTGTAGCTCTCAGCTGTAGAGCATCATGCATTGGCCACATGACCACTGATTTTACAGCAAAAGGTGGAATGATTGCTGCTAAGCAAGGCCATTGATATTGGGCCATAAAAATATACCTTTTTCAACATGGTTGACAATCCATTTTAACATTTCGACATTGAAATAACCAACACAGGGCTTAGCAAAAGGAATTCAGCGTGGACTTTAGTGTTTTGACAAAGTTTCTTGGTATTAAGGTAACCATTAAGATTGGTTTAAACCAATTTACCCTCATGCTTTGTAAATGTGATTTGTCACAAATATACCGATAATGCTCCATTTGTGCTTAGGGCCAAACTATCATTCGTTATACTGGGTTTTTTTTTTATTGATTCCCAAAGGCATATTTGTTTTTCATCTGATAATGCTTGAGATAACCAGATTTCTAAAAAATGGGCTGGACTTTCTCATTTTCAATTTGTTTCCTTGGAAAATCTAAATCTACTACTAAGCCCAGTGAAAAAGTACACCAGAGGATATTCTTGCTAAGGGTGTGGTAGCGTGGGAATAAAAAAAACAGTCCCTGCAGTCCATCCGTGGCTGATGGAACCATAGTAGACAAAGCTGCAGAATCATATACACATGGTTTGATTGTAGCAAGTGAGATATGGAGAACAGTGTTTATCTTGAAGGTGGACATGGCAGTTTGTTTGGTGCACTTTCACATACCTACAAACAAACTCATATAAACTACATGATCACACTTCATAATGTGGAAGTCTGATGGATGAATCTGAGTTTGGTGGAGGAGGGATAATCATCTGTTCTCGGTTTGGGCTAGGCAATTAGTTCCAGTGGTTAGTAATGCTACAGAATTAAAATACATTTTAGACAATTGTATGCTAACAACTAGTTTGAGAAGAGCTCTTTCCCATTCTCCCTTTTCACAATGCAAGGTCCATAAAGACATGGTTTAATGAGTTTGGTGTGGAGGAACTTGAGCCTGCACAGAGCACTCACCTTAACCCTATAGAACACCTCTGGGTTAGCCAGCATCATATTTATGCCTATGTTTTTGAAAAAGGATGTCCAACACGCTCATGTAGGTGTAATGGTGAGGTGTCCACATACTTTTGAAAGGTGTATATTTAAACATACATTCACTTTAATGCCATACATTTACACATTCTCGCAAACGCTTACAAACTACTACTTTCCTGAAAAGGTTCCATCCAACTTTCCTTTTTTGAATAAACCCCAATAGTCTGGATGGGGAGATCACCCATGAAGCCTCCTTGCAAAAAGGAGGAATTGGTCTGCCATCCCTATTAATATTCACTAGTACTGTTGGCACCATAAGTTTGGATTGAGTTCTCAAATGCTCGGAAAATGAATGTTGAAAAATATGTATTATCTTGACTTGTGTGCCACCTAGTGGCTCCTTTGAACTATACTTATATGCATTATACGGACAAAAGTATTGGGACACCTGACCATTACACCAACAGGGACTTTTATGACATTGCATTCTAAATACATAGACATTAATATATAGTTGGTCCCCCTTTGCAGCTATAACATCCTCCACTCTTCTGTGCTTTTGTGAGTGGTTTCTTGTTGTTGGAATTTGTGCCCATTTATCCAGTAGAGCATTTGTGGGGTCAGGCACTGATGTTGGAAAAGAAGGACAAAAATTCCACAGAAACACTCCAAAATCTTGTGGAAAGCCTTCCCAGAAGCGCAGAAGCTGTTCTAGCTGCAAAGGGGGAGCAAATACATTTGCTATGGCTTCTAGCCCCAGATCGTTTGCAGACCTAGTAATGCCCCTACCTATCTCTCCTTTCTGTATAGACTTTTTCCAGTCTCATGGAGAATGCCATTGGAGGAAACTTAGCACCTGTGTTAACTAAAGTAAGCCTTCCGATCCTAAGAAGCTAATTCATCGCTGTTCAAACCTGTCGTAGGCTGATCTTACTGAAAGACTATTCAATTATCTAGCCATTAAATTTTGATTCAATAGATATTGTGCTGCATCACAATACAGTACTTGCATGTGTATGAACTGCTTTTGGTGTTTCTGGTGTACTGTGATATATATATATATATATAAAAATAAACTCAATTAAAATATATTTATAAATCTTAGTGGACAGGGCAAGCATTGCCTTACACACCTGGCGCTCACTATCACGCCCTTCATCCCAAAACTAAAAAAAACAAAAATAACAAAAGTGCATTGATGTCACCATATCATCAGAGAGGTTCAAGTAATTATACAAAGGTTAATAGCTCCTTATATACAATGCAGTAGACAAATGAACTAAAAAGCCATTTGATATCCATCAACCTTAAAGTATATGGGTGAAAAAAAAACCAAGAAAAAAACCCCTGCAACGACAGGAAGAGTATAAGAGTATTTCTGAATACTTTCCTTAGTCCCTGGCCTTATCTTATATCTAGGATAGCCTTATGTCTATCTCATGCATGCTTAAACGGTTTCACTGTATTAACCTCTGCTGGAATGCTACTCCATGTATCCACTACCCTCTTAGTAAATATGCCCTGGTATAAAACTTTAAAACCTTTGCCCCTCTAATTTAAGACTATGTTTTCTTGTTGTGGTAGTTTTTGTTCTTTTAATATACTCTCCTCCTTTTTTCTTATTGATTCCCTATGTGTATTTTAATGTTTTATTATATCCTGCTTGTCTCATCTTTCTTCCAAGCTATTCATGTTAACATCCTCTAACCTTTCTTGGTAAGTTTTATCCTATAATTCATGAGCCTTCTCTGAACTCTCTCCTATACCTACCGATATCCTTCAGGATATACGGTCTCCAGTACTGTATACAATCTGCCAAATGAGGTCTCACCGGTGCTCTATACAACATCATGAGCACTTCCCTCTTTCTACTGCCAATACCTCTCCCTATACAATTGTACCTTTAATTCTACAGAAATAATTACAACTAAATCCCTGCCATCAGATGTTGAGGTTATTATTATTTGTTTATCTAAAGCGCCATCAAATTCTGCTGCTCCATACAATGGCTAGGAATGTATCAAATATTCAATACTCTGCCCTTGGGTTTTTATGCATTACTTTGCATTTATTGACATTAAATGCCAGTTGCCGCAGTTCTGACTATTTTTCTCCTTAACCTAAACAGTTGCCATTTGACTTATCTCTCCAGGAACATCAACTCTGTTGCAAATTAAAAGGCATATTATGGTCTTTGTGAATTAACCCCCTTCAGGACCGGGACGTACCTGGTACTTTCTGGTCATGTGTCACCACTAGACGTACCAGGTATGTCATGTCCAAAAACTGTCCCCACATCGCCACAATCGTGATCGCGGGGGAGCTGCTGCTGCTGTCTGCCCAGGAGTCTGGGCAGCCCAGCAGAGCCACTCCAAGCCTGCCCCCCCGATCCTGAGATCACTCCCACGGAGTGATTCTGTAGGCTGAAAACGCGATTGCAGAAACTCCTGCAATCGCGTTTCCAGCTGCCACAGGCAGCTTCAGGAAAGGGGGAAGCGGCATTGAAGGGGTTAATTCCCATTTTGTACGGGGCTTTGCTGCTGGTGGTCTGCCTGGAAGCCCAGGCAGGCCAGCAACAGCAAAAACGAGCCCCCACAAGCCCTTTCATGACTCCTGCAGGCATGGAAGCCTACAGGAGTATTCAAAGAAACTCCTCCCTGCAATGGCTGGTCTATAGACCAGCAATTGCGTCCCAGCTGCCAGAAGCAGCTTCAGGGACAGGGGGAGAGGGTTCTTTGGTCTCCACATGAGTGTGGAGACCAGCCCCAATCCTCCCTTGCTGCCTAATCGCTCCATGAGAGCGACAGTGCAGCGTTAACCCCTTCAATGCCGCGATCGCAGCATTGAAGGGGTTAATTCCTGTTCTTCTCATAAACATATACTTTTATAGGGTAATGTACAGTCGGGGGGCTTCCAAAATGTCCCAAATGAGATATGGGCCCAGTAAACCAATTTCTAAAAAATTGAGCATGTGCTAGTTTTGGCCTCATAGCTTCCTCAAAAAAAAAAATGCATGAACCATGCATGTGAGGCCTTTTTGGAATCAGGGGTTGTTGGTGAACAAAATGAGGTGTTTTCTTCCACTGTTGCACTTATGGTGGGCAAGAAATTCAATGCAACATTGAAATTTATGAGTTAGAAACGCATTTGCTCTGAAAAAAACCTCGTCGTCTATAATCGAGCAAATACGGTATTATACAGTATTATATATATGCCACTCTCCCTCCCTGATATTCCTTTTAACCCCCTATATGCCACTCTGCCCCCCTGATATTCCTTTTAATAATAAGATTCCTCAGTCATAGAAGCCCCAGAGGAAGTGCTGGCAGCAGTCTGATTAGAAGACAACCTCAAATATATGACAATGGTTATTTTTGACAGCATTTGCTCTGAAAAAAACCTTGTCTTATAATCGAGCAAATGCGGTAATATCACTTTTCAATGTCATTTTAGGTAAAACATGTGTCCAGATTGCACCCAGGGTGCATCCACAGGACTTGCTCAATACCCAGATTAAACACATAGGACTTGTCTCGACCTAGATTGCATTCACAGGACTTGCAAGCAACCCAATTGCACACATTGGATTTGCCCCAGCACCCAGATTGCATCCCCCTTTCTCCTATCTCCCCCCTTTCTTATTCACTTACCTTGCTGAAGTCCTGTGGTGGGAGGTCTCTGTCTCACTGCTCCGTCGCGGTGCCCACTGCTTCACAGCTGAGAACCGAGATATGACATCATATTCAGGCACCCAGCATCAAGAACCTGCACTGCAACCAAGACAGAGGTCTCGTGCGCCCACCACCGCGGTCAGGGGTGCACCGGCGCAGGTGGCGGCTGAGAGAAGAGAGGTGAGCGAGCGGACGCTGAGTGGTTGCTAAAACCTTTTTCAGAAACAACCCACTCTCTTTCCTCCGCTCCCTGCCACCTGGGCGCTGTGCACCCGCCTCGGGGCAGCCCTGCAGTGGGGTACCCCACTGGTAACATGGCCTTCCTCTGAATATACTCCATTGAATACAGCCCTCTGTTCCCACGGCCACTCCCCAATCATGGTTGACCAAACATTTTGGGAAAAAATGCCCCAGTATTTAGTGAAAAAAAATACCCTTGCCATCAAGGGGCTAAATTGCCAAGAAACCATTGATTCCTTTTTTAACATATAATTAAACATGCGTTGGTAACAAAAGTTTTCTTTCAAGCTTTTTATTTTTGTTTATATCATGCGCCTGTCTCCTGAGTGCCTGCAGTGCTTGTAGAAATCCATTTTGCTTTGGAAACAAACAAACCCGAAACTACCGGAAGAAAAACTAACCCGTCCACTTTAACTGCAGCCTGAATGATGTGATCCCCAGTCACTTCCTATTTGCAGTCTGCAACAAGTGATCACAAGGTCCGGGGTGTTGTTCGAGCAGCCGTGAGAGAGGCAGGGGATCTGGATACATTCTTCACGCGGAAATAAAGGGGCTGGTAAGCTTGTTTATTAACTGCTGCCTTACGTTTAATGAAGACATGTTTCCGTTTCCCAGGAAACAATCGATCACAATCAGCATACGATAAAAACAAAGCAGGAAGTGCATTGAAGCAGAGCTCACAGAAAGGAAGAAAGAGCCTCCTCCTCCTCCTAAATCTGAAAACTTCTCGATCTGAATGCCAGACTTTTAACCTTGTTTTTTTCTTTCATTTAGTTTAGCTGAACAACTGTAAGCTCGTTTGACCAGGTCCTGTTGTTTCTGTAAGTAAAATTGTTATGTTATATACTACTTATGTCTTGTTTACCCATTGCACAGTGCTGCGGAATATGACGGCGCTATATAAAATAACAAAAAAACATGAATATAATTAGCAAAGCGGTTAAAATACACAGATGTAGCGATTCAGACCATAATCAGTCCTTGGGCCAGGATAGCTTTTTTCCTATCCCATGCATATTTAAAGTCCATCGCTGCATTAGCCTCTACCACTTCTGATGGGAGGCTGTTCCATTTAACTGCCACCCTTTCATAAAGTAAAAAGATCAGCGGCATAAAGCCTTTTGATTTGTTTCATGAGAATTTACAATGTAGACTTGGCCCCACCCTTGTCCTAAACATGTGACATTGCCACGTATGTAAATATTTGTTTCTTTAATCTACAAATCTGCCGTATTACTTAATAGGTTTTTTTATTGCAAACCATGCCACACATTCTTCTAGGGACACTTCTGCAAAATATATACAGGGTGCCCTATGCATTCTTCATCCCCTTAGGACATACTTGTACATCCTTAATTAAAACCCATCACAATGTATGGGTAGGTCCTGACTTTGTTGTATCAACAACCTGGAATTTCCCCTGTTGGCAGAAGCCAGCATTGCCGGCTTTGAACCCGCTGATCGTGTATACACGTCATTCAAGGAATACCCGATCACGCGATCAGGCATTCCCTTCTGGTAGGTGTATACTGGTTATTTAGCTATTGATTTTCCTTGAAAAGTACCTAATGCATTTTTAATACTGTACTACTTCACTGTACTACTTGTTAGTATCTTAACCTGGTACTTTCCTTTGCGTTTTTCGGTGTTTGGTGAAATATGTTGAGTGCTTTGAGTGCTGACTAAAAGCAAATACTAAAGTTGAAAAAAGACCTAAGTGTTTCATAATCGATAACCTCAGTTTGTATTTTTATTGTACAGATTTATTATGGCATCTATGATGGCCTCGGCAGGGAGCATCAACAGAGCCTTAATCTCATTATATGAGCTTGACTACTGTGGCCAAAGTTGTCAACGTGCTACGTAATTTCAGGCATAGCTTTTTCAACCCTAACAAAGCAGCTGTAAATTCAGAAAGATTTGAAACATTGAAGTTTTTTTTTTGGTTTTTTTTTTTTACAAAGTTTGAAACATTTTCTTATCTCTATGGCAACTAATAGAATGTTCCTGCTATAGGTGGTCCATTGGTTGCTATAACGATGAGCCCTATCTTCAAACCTTGTACCAGAATCATTTTTAATCATACTGATTTTTCTTCTATTTATAAACAACACGATCGGCGCGACATAAAATTGACTTCCAGAAGACTTTATAAGCACAAGCACATTTTGGGGAATGTCTGTACTTTAAATCTCTCCATGCAGTCGAACATACGTGTTGCTCTCTCTGTGCTGTTCCTGGCCCTTCATTTTTCATCTGGTGCCAACTAGATAGTCTGCCAAGTCTTAAAAACTCAAACAGGACCTTTATACAACGGGGACACCTTCTGCACACAGGTTAGATTTCACATCGTTGTTTTAACGTCTGTCAAACACAGGTGTGGAACGAAGCTGCCCAACCCTTGCCTTGCACTGACTTTTATTTAATATGCATGTTATGGTTCTGAAAGCTGTGATAATACAAGCGCTAGATTTTAGTGCTGGATTCAATTTTCATTTTATCTCAGAAGCGGTAATTCCACTTCAGTAGGGGACGTTTTTTAGAAACTAGTGATCCTACCATTGTAGAGAAATTTGTTGAGAGACGGAGCAGGCTTTTTATCCTGCACAGCTACAGTGAAAAGACTGATAGCCTTAAGTGTACATATTGGCTAATGGCAATAATTAGAATTAGGGTAAATCATCCATCTGTCTCTCCATGAAAAGTCTTTATGTAGAGCAGGACATGCTTGAAGCACAAGTACATGGTGTTTTTTTTTTTTGTTAGGACGAGGGGGCAACTGTGTAATTTATCTTTTCATCATATAGTTCAGGTTGACAGGTGCTGTGCACACAATATGTTTGGCTTCCTTTTGTACTTAATGCATCACCGCAACTAAACAAATAATAAAAAACGAAGTTCGGTGTGAGCCCTAGTGGAGCAGGCATGTCATGTCTCAAGACATATTAATGTTGATAGTAAGTGGGGTTGTTTCCCCCACAATTTCAGCTTTGCACAGAAGCTTATGTGGTAGCATTCTCTTTTACAAAGCTAGATTGATCAGCAACATGAACTGATTAGCATATTCATGCAAGCAGTTCTGGACAGTGGTGTACTTTAGTACAGGCCTACCCTACTGTCGGTCTGACCCAGGTAGGTGCCCTGACTTACCGCTATGGCTATTGTCCTCACTGCTGAACACTAGGACATGACATCATATATATATAGTTTGCGTTAGATGTGGGACGGTTAGAAGGAAGATTTTTGATCTCTCCAACCAGTGCATTAACCTACAGTGCACTCTTCTTTTGTGGCCGTGCAGCTGCCCCAGACCTTCTGGGACCAAAGCACCTCTATGTCATATCTTGGGTGTTGCATTTTAATGACTTGTGGCACAAGTGAGTTTGCTCTGGATGCTGTGCCAGCTAGGCACAGTCCTGCATGGTGTAAATGGGATGGTTATAAGGGAGATCTGTCCCTGGTTGCGGTGCAGAGGAGCTGCCTGCCCCCTGGAACCACCCTTTGGCTAAGTATAGTTGGCTAAGGCCAGAATATGCCACTAATTTTAAATGTGCGTTTATTATTATCTTCCAGATTTGCACTATGGCCCAGACTGTTAAGGGTGAGGATCTTCGTCCTGTGGAGTTGGGAGACCAAGATCTTTCTACAACGGAGGTTAAACTAGACCCACAGAGCACACAAGAGCCACTGGAAAAGGGACAGCTCCAGAACGCTGAATCTGTTTCTTCAAACCAGAATTTCCTGCTAAGAAAGTTCTTTGTTGCCAGGGTAAAGATTATTAGCCAGAATATTATGTCATATAAATTTGTTTGAATATTTATTCACCTCGCCATATGTGGTGGGGAACGAAAATGATATATGCAGTTATAATCAAAACTAATTGGTGATATATTATACATTTTCTAAAAGTGGTAGATGCTTATTGGTGATTCGCGGTCACTATGTGAAATGTAACCAGCCATCTTTGGCATTGGTGGCTCATCAAGAAAAAAATATTTATAGACGTTAGTAGGAACTGTTATAGAAAACACGCATGCAGTTTCACTAGATATGCATTAAATATTTCTTAATAAGTGACAGACTTTTGGCATACCGCAAAACTAGCCTTCTAGACATGTTTGAGATGGGCATTGTCTCAGGTTATTTTTTAACTAACTTCTACCTGTTCTCTAAGAGCCCCCCTTGTGGCTGCCCACTCTGCTTCTCTAGCCACTTGAACTCATTCGTCTTTTTTTTCTGATTTTCTTTGTATCCTAGTCAAATCCCCATCCCACCTTTTTCGATGCTCACACCCTTACCCTAAGGAGGGATAAACATTCTTAAGACTATGGTTACCTGTTTTTCTTCAAAAGTTGGGTCTCATCTCTGGTAGTGTAATGTCGATGCTAAGAGGTTCATCCAGGTACAGACTTGTATATCACTGCTTCCTTGTGATCCTTGACTGAGTTAGCAATGCGTAAAGCACAGTAAAGTAGATAACAAATCACTAGTGTAATCCTGCATTATGTTAATGTTTCAGATGACCACCAGGGACATGATAACCCAGAGGTTTTTACTCTTAATTAATGGCTTGTCTAGAGATTTTGGGGGAGCAATGTTACAGATGTCTGTGCCACAACAGCCACTCAGGTGATGTGCCAATCTGTGCAATGCATTTTGGAATCATAAATGAAGTGCAAGCTTTGTCTTTCTTTAATTCTTAGTTTCTGTAATAGAATTTAATATAAAATCATCATTCTAATTTTAATTCTGCTAAAAATGTTGGCACTGTAACACATACAGTATTTGTTTTTTACTTGTTTTAGGACAGAGTTTAATAATGCATGAAAGTAATGAATTTAGAAATTAAAACTTTGGCAGTAAACATCATGACACATTACAAGTAATGCTCAGCCATAAGGTTAAAAGTTAGTAGAATAGAAAATCATTACAGTTTAATTTCAACACAAAGGTGAATGTTGCCACAACCGTTATGATTCAATATCGTAATCATTGTGGTATATTTTGTAGCTATTTTTTAAAAGCCTAAAGTGCATTGGTTCTGGTGAAATGTTGTGGTCAGAATGTCCTTAGTACTCTTGAGTAAGAACCACAGTAGACCACTAAGTTTCCAGTCTTCGTCCTCTGGGGTATGACCCCCAACCCCCTTTTCTTTAATGCCCTGACCAGAAGGAGTGACAGATCTCTTTGACAACTGTCCCCAAGGAAAGAAGCCACTGACATTTTCAGGCGGATGGAGACCAAAAGAACAGCTCGCCCCAACAAAATAAACAGCTTCAGCGCATCAGTGCAACATATAATGGTTTGAAATAAACATTAAATAAAAACGTGTAAAAAGTGCCATAATTGAGGATGTAAAAATGGGAAAAAATTGCATTATTTGAATAAACCTTTGGCTGGTATTCTAAAAATGAATCATCCACCTGCCACTTAGAAGGCCATGGCTGAATAAAATAGCAGTCCAGATGTGTGTTTACATTACACATCCATATATACTGTATGTGTGTAAATAGGTATATATATATATATTATATATACACCATGGTGTACACCTCATCACATAGAAAATGCGGAGCACACCAAAGTTGGAAGTTGGGCCTCCTTGGGGTCTTAGAAGCACCTACCTTAGCTTTAAGACCAGAACATAAAAAATGTCCCCTTGCTCTCAGCCAAAAGGCAGACAAGTAATTTGTTTTTGGCTAATGGTTAAAGAGGAAGAGGCTAACATGAAAATAGTCTACTTTGTGTGTTGGCAATTTTGTTATGTTATTATATGTGATCAAAGTTTGTGAAAAAGACCCTATTGTTGTTTTTAGTTATGTTATATTTTATCTCCTTTAAAAATGTATGTATAAGTATGAGCATTGTGTTGAGTCAACAAAAACTTTTTTTTAAATTGATTTTATGAGAGAGGTGAAAAATAGTTTAATTTTGCGTGTTATCTTCACAGCCAGGAGCTTTTGACCAAGCTACTGAAGATCTGAAAAACCAAGTGGTGACAAAGGAGAAGGAAACTGTAAACAGTGTCTGGCTTTTAGTTGAGTGAGTATGCTTTTCTCCGCTGCGTGTAAATGAAGCAGTATCACTGCTTATAACATCAGAGCTGTCGTTGCAGACTTCAGTGATCATTTCCTTGTCTGCATGTGATAGAGACTGGTAAATGCTCTAGCACAATTAGCGTTTCGTGCCAACTCTGCATTGGCACTGGAATCATTTGTTTATAGGTAAATACATCCCCAGTCGGTAGCTGTTGAAGAAACATAATGACAAAAACAGTGAACCGCCATTGATGACACCTTAATCTAGAATAGAGATACATTCTGTAATTAAGGCACTGAGCAGGTGGCAGGGAACAGCTTGCAGAGGGATATATTGTACACACTACAGAGAATCCTTTCCTTTGTTAAAGAGGCAGACACGTTTAAGAATTAAAAATGAGTTTATGTATGAACTATGGAGGAAATTTTACTGAAATTTACTGTAATGAAAACGTTCTGTTATGTCTTAAGCATAATGTAAACTTTTACACACAAATACCTTTAGATTTGTATATGTCTCTTGGGGTCATCTACCACTTCTAGTCCATGGACCATCACTCTACGTGTCTGCCCACGCTTGGGGACTGAAAGCTTTGGAGATCTAGGGTAGTAGTCTACTACAGATATCTGCTTGTTTGTGCACGTAGGACCCAAGGAACCAGGTTATCATTTGGTACTCTTAAGATTATTGCAATGTGTGAATCATTGGTAAGCAGCCCTGCTAGATCTCCAGAATGGATATCTGGGATCAACATCTGGTCATGTTTCTACTTCCCCAAACCACACTGTTATAAAATCAATATGGTGAGAGTATAGGTTTCCAGTAGGGGTCTGCAAGTTAGATGTCACTGGGGTTTAGGAAAGGCCAATGTCATTGAGCTACTCTAGCTAGAAGGCAGTGTTGGTACCTCATAAAGCATTGGTACTGTGGGAAATCTCTGATAAATGAATTAACAGTCCCTCTTATTAGAGAAATGCACTAGGGTTGGCCTTTCATAATGCATCAAATGTATGGTCCCATGGATTAGTAAATGTAACAAAAAAGTGAGCTAAAAAGATAAAGCAGCAATTAAAAGAACTTCTGTGGAGGTGGGCTGCCTCTCCAAGTACCTTCTCTGTGTATTTTAGACGTACAATAGGGGGTGCACAGTTAAAGAGGGAGATAAAATAAAACATAATAGTACAGATAGCAATATGCGACCTTCCAGCCACAGTAGTGTTCAAGGGTGTGTCACAATCTAATAGGTCCACTGGTATATTCCAAAGGAGAAAGACTATAGTGTAGTCAAATTTAATACAGCAAAGGATTAAAATTGCGCAGGATGAAAAGCATAAAAAAGCTGAACACAAAACACCAGGAACACCCGCTGCTGAGGAGCATCTGCACGACACAAAGCACCACCTTGAAGCCATTGAAATCGACCATCAGGCCTCTGAGACGATCGGTAAAATAGACGTCTACTATCTGCACCCTCGGTAACTGTGCCAGGAAATTAAATAGTTAAGTAGTAGACAGGCTCTGTGTCCAACTGATTACCAGACCACTTCTCTGCAGCCTATGTGTCGCCATCTGGTGACCAAAGATTAAATATGCAGTATACTCACAATTACATTCTCTGGAACATTTTATAATGCGAATGACAGTGATTTTCAGTATGGCCTAGCTCCCCTGACTAGAATAAACATCTTCCGTTGTTTTCTTCAATGGATACGATTACTTCATCGCTCCAAGGCCCTTCATGAGATTGGGTTTATTCACTACAGAGGGAGTTTGTAAGAGAGTTGTGTTTTAAAGGCCAGGCCTGTCTAATCTCTCATGCCATAAGGGGTGACGTAGCCTATATGGATAATGTATAGTTCAATCATGAAAGGGACAGTTAATTGTCCCTCATACCCCATTAAGAAAAACACATGTTAAAGTACTATGCATTAACACATATTATTCAAAAATAAAATTAAAAAGTATTTACCTGCCCTAGAAGTTGCGGTCCTGCTGCAGGAGCTGCCCACCTGGTCTATGGTTCAACATCTCTTGCCACTGATTGGCTGCTTGAAGCAGTCAATCACTGGCAGGAAAACGCTCCCATTGAAATCATCGGGTTGACGTTTCACACATGCACACAGGGGTCTCAACAGAACTTTGCCCACGGGATTCCCAAGCCAGTGCTGTGGCAGCTGACTGGAGGTGAGTATATTACATGCTACATTCCATTTGGCATTTAGCTTCAGGGTGGGGAATGGAGCAAATGTATAAATAGGGATTCTGCAGAATTCCGTATGTATTTGCAGAACGGACAACACAAAAAAATTAAAGGGACCACAAAGCTATCATATGCATTAATGTGCATATGATAGCTTTACTGTCCCTTTAAGGCCACTTTCAGAAAACAACACTGATTTACCTATACGTTTATTCTGGAGCAACAGAGCGCCTACAGAACAAACTAGCAAGGAGTTGTCCACCGTAATGCATGACATGGTCAAGTAAGTTGAAACTGCATCCCTCCTACAAACTCCACTTTAGGTTAAACACACAGTAACATTCAAGAAGCCTTTACCCAAAATAAATGGTAAACGGATAAGGATAACAAAGATGGGAAATAGTGATTTGTAAAGAATACTTTAATTACGATTGCCTGAGAACCTGCTTTGTAGACTCCCCATGAATATTTTAATTGTAATTTTATATGCTATGAATATACAATTCTTTGCTCATTTCAGTTACTCCATTATTCCCTAATTACAAGGGGGTGGTGGGTTAGATCCTTTGCTTTGCTGAAAAACTGCCTATTTTTTTTTCTTGTTTTCATGTTCTCAAGCTCTGTCAGAATCTTTCTAAATGAAGCCCTATAGTCACTAAAACTTGTGAGGTGTTACAGTTTTATTCATAATCCAGATGGGAGATATTTTTTAAACACGTTTTCAGAATGAGTAATAACTTAGTATCACCATAACGTCAGAATAAAAAGCTGTCACAAAATTAGCTTGGTTATATCTGCGAGTTTAGGATTTTGCTGCCATCTCGAGGACGTAGACAGACTCCACATTGCATAATCCGTATATGCTAGTATAGTGAAACAATCAGATGGCTTGCTCAATGTTGTTATTGTGAATTTAGCAGAAAAGTAGCCCCCTCTCTGTTTTTTCCTTACCTGACAAGTTTCAACCCAAGTGGAAGCCCAGCTACATGGGCCAGTATATAATAGAATACAATACAGTATATAATAGAATATGGCTACATAACATGCAGTGCATATTATCTATTCCTGTTCAATACATGCTTATTAATTAGACTCAATTATGGTGGAAAGGTCCTTTATTTCTAGACAACCTAGTGGAAATAGTTGGAACTGCATTTACAACATACAAAGCTTTGTGGCTTGGAGCCCTTTAGCCGCAAGCAGCTCCAGTTTAAAGATCACCATTAGACCTAGTGTTCCAAAAAGGGGGGACCAAAAGCTCTGGCCATTGAAAATGTGTTGAAGCCAAAGCGGGTTTATACATTTCCCAAGCAAAGTTCTTATAGATTTATATTAATTAGCAAGGACCGAAATGGAGAAAGAGGAGTCAGCTCTAGTATGGTTTGCACTCCTCCATTCCTAATGAGGGAGACTGAACCAGATGTTGGGCCTGATGTTCACAACTATGATAAATACTTGTGAAAAATTATATGCAATGTAATGATTTATTTTCTCTTATGTTTATTAAAAAACAAACAAAAACTTGGCATTCATCAGCAGAGCATAAAAACCTGCCTGAAATACCATATGGCAGATTTTGTAATTTCATCCTACTGGTTGTAAACTGTGTTTTGGGCATTTATCTAAACCACCTGTTGTTTTCCACAATATACAGCATGCTACAGAAATTTCAGAAACCTTTTAAACTAACAACCTATCAGAACTTGCCTGATGAATGGGTGGAGGTATCATTTAAGCAGGTTAAATGGTCTAAGAGGTCCCCTCAGAACATGTAGGAGAGGTCAGGCACAGATTCCTTTTCAACTTGTATGATTTTAATGCACCTTGAAGTATTGTGTTCCTTTGTTTATGTGTAATTATGAATTTTCATAAATTGTACTTAAGATGTCGCACCCCTACATTTCTTTTAAGCTTAGGCCCCTAAAAAGCTACAACCACCCCTGCTCAGACGCATGTTCATGTCAACAGAAGCGACGACAAAGGCAAGTTGTTTATAGAAACTGCACATTATATATATATTTATTCTTTCTTGATTTAGGGTCGATCACTGGAATAACGAGAAGGAGCGGGTTGTTCTCTTAACTGAGAAAAGCCTTTTTATCTGCAAATATGACTTCATCATGCTTTGCTGCCAGCAGATACAGAAGGTCCCTCTGAACTTCATAGACCGGATATGTACAGGACCATTCTCATTCCCTCCTAAATCTCTTGATAAGTAAGTATTACATCACATTTATTTATAAAGCGCTGGCAGATTCAGCAGCGCTGTTACAGTCAGTAGAACAATTTATAAACCCATACAATAACAAACTGGTGCAAAGGAGAAGAGGGCCCTGCTCTTGCGAGCTTACAATCTAGTCGGTGGTTGAGGGGGGAGTGAGACAACAGGAGAGGACTGCTTGGATGGGGATGCGTTGATCTGGTTGTGATGATGTGTTGAAGCTGTTTGTTCCGATGGCTTTGATTAGGATGATAATTGGGAGCACTGAAAAAGAATATTGTACGCTTCCCTGAACAGGTGGGTTTTCAGAGAGGTTTTGAAAGTTGTGTACGAGGCAGAAAGTGCCTCGTGCGCAAGGAAGGGTGCGGCGAGGGTGAAATCCTGAATACGGGAGTGGGAAGAGGTAATAACAGTAGAAGATAGCCGCAGGGCGTGAGAGGAGCGAAGAGGGCAGGTAGGTAGTATGGAATATTTATGTGGCCTGATAATAGTCTAGTATTTTGGATGCCTGATCATTGTACTGCATTTTAATGATGCTGATCTCCTTAGATCTGTCAATTAAAGACAAGACTTCTAAGATCCTAAATAATTATGTAAACACATAAACATTTAACCTGTTATCATTGTAGACCAGTAGAGGTCTCTGGAGTCACATGAAATGAGCAGATATATTGATGCTATATTCTACTATAACCAAAGACTTACAGAAAGCTGTAGAGTTGGTACAAGATCAAATCTATACATTGAATATATTCCTTTTTAGTCTTCTACACACCCCTAGGATGTCAATCCCTAGATATCTGATAAGTCTGACAATAGTAGGGTTTCTCACTTAAAGGGGGTGATTTTTTATTATTTGTATCAGATTAAATGTATTCTTTTTTTTTTTTAAAACAGTTCTCTTTTTGCATTGTATAGTCTTTTTAGATAGCTGCTTATTAGCCTTATCTACTAGATAAACTCCTTATCAAACTGCCTGGTGTGTGTGTGTGTGGGGGGGGGGCAGATTGACAGTATAATAATAACCCAGCCTGACTAATGAGTGTATGGATGAAGAGATTTAATTGTGCAAGCAGGATTTAGCATTGGTGTTGCCATAAAGCAATAGCTCAGCATGGTGTTTGAGTAGGGAATGTCACCCAAAATATCACTGACAACAACGGCAGCCTCCAATTCTGGAAATGCACAATGTTTATAGAGCAACTTAAATTAAACCAAATTTTTGTCAATGCTCAGCTGAATTACTATATACAGCACTGTATTTCATACACAAAGTCCTCACAAAAGATGTATAGAGTCTTGATCCTGGAAACGATTACTGTTGATTATAATGGATCTACAGGCAGATAGTCCTTGAGGCTTCACCAGTGGTGGGCTTCAGATTGAATGTAGACAGCTTGGGGTGATCAAGAAATGAATAATCTTTTACCCCTGAGCTATGGTGGAAGAGGTAAAGTCAACTGTAGGCAAAGAGCTAATCTCAAATTAAACAGACATTTGACTTTTCTAGGTTACTGCAATCAATAGCCAAACTGAGACAACTGTGGATACTGTGGGTTCTGTTTTTCTTACTTGGGCATGGGGGACGCACTTTTATCTATTCATTATTTTGTATTCCTATACTTTACCACTGGTTTAGTACAGAAACCCCTCCCTGAGCAAGATTATTACACTGAAGATTGTGAATGGATACACGCAGGTATGCCAGTTACCGAGTCCCAGCAAGCCCCTGCCTGTCCCACATTCCTGGCATTGAAAAAAAGTTTTTCTTTTTTTTTTTATTCATGATCCCAGTAATTTTTGTAGAGTGTAATATATCATTAGAATTGAGAGGATGATACTGCTTCTCTTCTCAATGTGCTCCCACTTTTCCACTAGTTTACCATACATTTCATTTGGATGTTTTATCAGTGCTCAGTATTATCATTGTGTAGCGCTTTGGCATACGATGGCACTATATAAAACAATACAAATAACCATATGATCCTGCTGGTTGTTTTATTTGTATAAAAGGCAGTCTGGTTATTAGTATGGTATCAAGTAAAATGTGATTGGAAACCTGACAGAAAATGCAAGAAGTATCAGTACATTTCCTGGAGCATCTACTCCCTTGTTTTTATTTATTTATTTATTTATTTATTTGGATGTTATGTGGCTATGTATATATTTAGATGAAATTTGCCCAAACGATTCAGTACTTACTTGTAACTTAGCAAACAAAACTGCATATGGCAACATAATCAGATTTTTCCAGGTCCCTGACACCTACAGCCCCTTCCTCTCTAGACCACCTACCGACTATGGAAAGGTGGTCCGTTCTTCCACTGCTCCATTACTTGGCTCTGCCTAGAGGTAAAGAGGGTGGCAGGACATGCAGTGCAATACAGCACGAGAGAAATAAGATCATTTACACTTGAAGTCATGAAGAGATTAAGATATGGCAGAGATATTTTTGCTTTTTGTGGGTACTCCATTCGGCGGTATTCAAAACTAGGGTGACTGTAGCTCAGTATGCACATTGGCTGCCCTATTATGGTTTGTTGTTCCAGTAGATGTACTTGACTTAAAATGAACATCACAATGTATGAGATGAATAAGTATGAAAGCACAACCATATTTGTTCTATCTGACTTAGAATGTATAAATATAAACAGATTAGCTGATTTATACGTGATCTTCTGAAGCATAGACTTGCCAGAGAGTAATGGGTGGGTGCACTCTGCTGAGGTAGTACAGTGAACATAAAGGAAATCTTTAAAGCCATGTTGCCTGTAAGCATTGTCTTCTTTAATAAAAATATAATAATAATAACAAAATCAAATGACTTTACGAAGGTATAATTAACACTGCAACTGGAAATACAATATAGACGTGCGGATACATGCTGAATGAATGTAAATATGATCGGTGTAGTTAACAATATTTGGCCATTGTGATGACATTTTGCTGAACTATGATCCAGTCGGCTGTAGAGCTATTCTGCAGCAGATTCCTGTTTTGCAATAAACAGGTTTTAAGCATTATATTTTCATTATACTGTTGGATATTTAATTTTTTTTGACTGTTCATGAGATTTGGATTTTTCTACATGCACACAGTGATTTAAGATCACTGCTGATGTGTTGGTTTCTTATTATTTGTGTCCTATTATTATAGGACATTATATGCATGGACTGTTGGTTCTATATGAACATTTATTGTGCAGAGGGTGTGTCTTTTATTTGTTTTCTTTATAACATGGGGGCAGATGAAGGTAGTTGTATTTTGTTTTCCCTCTTTGTCCTATATGGAAGTTGGCTTTGTAATGTTTAAATCAATCTGGAGGCAATTGGTGAGTTTATTTTTGTTTGTTTTAAAAGTTTTGTGATTTTTGTTTATTTGTTGATTTTCACCTCTGGATATTAAGGTGGTCCAACACACACAATAATCTCTTTAATTTGCTAAATCCTGTGCCAATTACCTAAAGTAGTCAAACTCCATTTGATTCAGTTAGGATGGTGGGAAATGTAGTGCAACAATAGCTGTAAACCCACAGAACTGCCACTGTATCAATTCTTCATATAGTGGTAGGCTTGGTGCTCAAATGAAATGTAGCCGAGACTTTGTAGAATGGCCTGGTAAGGCATGCACCTTGACCTGGTATTTGTATTTAGGGTATAAGGATCCTGTGTTTTGAAGAAGGGAACTCGGATTAAAAGGTATGAGACTGAGTGGTCAACACCAGGTCACAGGCAAATCTCTGTTCAGGCTTCATTATTATTATTATTATTATTATTTGTTTTATAGCGCCATCAAATTGAACTGTTGCTCATCTTGCTAGCACTGCCAGCTGCCAATGGCAAAGGCATAAATAATAATAATAATAATAAAATAACCATTGCTGGCATTCCACAATGCCACAGTCCCTGGGGAGAGGTGCTGACCATTATTGGCAATCCAGTGCCAGTGCTTACTTTGCCACATTATTTTCCAGGTGATTTATTGATTCTTAATTTTGTCACTTTTAACTCAAATTATTGATAGCCAACTTCCTAGTCTTTAGGTTGAAAACCTACGTATTGTGTACATACAATGTAGCCAATCCATGAGAACTAAGTGAAGCAAATATATAGTATGTGGGCATTACAATGTGCTCTTTATTGTTTTGGGCGTAAACTATTTATCTTTGTGTCTTTAAGATGTTTAGAAACAAGCCATCTTTTTTCTCCTGTACTATCTGCTGTTGGGTTTTTAATACTGAGAAAATATTATTATGAAATTGTTTTCTTTTTGCAACTTTAATTTGGTGGAACATTCTTGTTTGCTTTTTTGAGTTCTATGGTCTGGGTGGCTGACATAATGACTGTTTTGTTTGTGCAGTATGTGTAACATGCTTTTCTTATTAAAATATTATTTTGTGGTCTGTTTGTATTCCATGTGCCCTGCCTTGGGATTTATTTACACCTTATTAGAGCTGCCGTTTTATAATCTCCTTAACCAGGATACGAAAAAGTGAAGCGCATATTGATCTGTCAACAGGTCAGGATTGATAGCAACTATTTAGATAAAATTGTCATCCGATGTATTGTAAGTAATTCAGAGATACATTGTTTACACCGTGGACCAACAGTGGACAACTCTATATCAAAGTTTGGGGACTTAAAAATGGACCCAGCTTTAGGAGTGAAGAAGCAATACATCCATAAAGATCAAAGTACCGAAGCACAAAAGCATGGTGCCAATGGTGAACATGAAGGAGCCATGCCTGTCCTAAGGACTTACCATGGTCTATCAGCAATATAACATTTAATGCTCAGAAAGGGTCTTAAACATGTATTATACCTTACAAGAGAATACAGCACATGATTCCTATTTAACGGCCATTAAAAGCACATAATGTAAGACATGATAAATCTTAAGTAGTTCTTAAAAGTTAATTTAAGCAATTTTGAAAGTTCCATCTTGATGTATATTCACTAACCCATTAGTTTGCATGAGAATTGACCATTTCAAACTGTGTGAGATAAATCGGTGAGATCACTTTGGTTGGCATTTAACAGTGCATAGTAAGTCCAGGGAGTTGAAATGTTCCCGGATTGATGAGCATACTCCAAAGTGCTCACATCTGCATCCCATTTCACTTTTTTTTCACAAATTTTTTTTCAGAATATAAGACTGCACATGCAAACTGACATTAAGAATTCTATGCGTTATCTAAAATATACCGGTAAGTCTATAGAGCAAGTAGCATCAAGCTGCGTTTTCAAGTCCCTTAATATAGAGGTGCTATATGTCAAGGTTAGGACCAATTAAAACTACTTGGCAAGTGGCAATTTGCACAGTTTTTTTGTTGTGCCTGCATTATTAAAATGCAGAATAAGCAACTGTTTTCTAAAATGACAACTGTACTTAAATAGTAAAGCGAATAAAGGCAATATAGCCCACAGTAAGTGATATTCATGGAAACCT
This sequence comes from Spea multiplicata, assembly GCA_009364415.1. Lineage (NCBI taxonomy): Eukaryota > Metazoa > Chordata > Amphibia > Anura > Pelobatidae > Spea > Spea multiplicata. Next base: position 191,947 of record VKOC01016157.1, read on the forward strand.
TAAAAGTGTATACAGGGACCAGAAGAAATGAGACCATACATTTATTCATTCATATCAAAAAAAGATGCTAGGCACTCAGTACTGTAACTTACACAGTACTGTCTATTAATGGTATATTGATTTTGGCTAATTAATATTGATTAATATTCTTTAAGCACATCCTACATACCGAAGTATGGTATTTCATAGTGATTTGATCTGTTAGTTGTATACAGTAGGATTGTACCCTGCCACATCATACATACGGTAATTGTCCCATACATTGAGCTACACATTATAGAGGATGAATCCTAGCACAATAGATATGAGGCTGTTAAAATATAGCAGCTGCCTCTTCCTAGAATAGCTTCCATTCATCAAATACAAATATAAAAAAAATAAGTGTTAAGCATCTCTTTCATATGTCAAATGACTGTCGATCTTCTCAGCGATAAAATATATTTTATTTCAGTTCCATATGCAGTAGTGTTTCATAAATTATCTTTATTACATAATGTATGGGTAATTTTAGTAGAATAATAGTGTAATTCTCTAATAGAATTGAGATGAAAGTTGACTTATGTATATACTTCTGTACTGAGAGCATTTTTGTGGCCTTTATACCAATAGTTAATTCCTGAATGTAAAAGAAAGCAGCAATATTAATGACAACAATATATGAATAATATTGCATGTAATAAAACAATGTGTATTATACTTACCACCTTGGTGACCATAGCCTTAGTACATTTATTAATAGAGGAGTGAGCAGTAATACCAGGTATTAATATCAAGGGAATAATCATTAAGGGCACATAAAGTGCGCAAACTTATCACTTTAACTAATATCAAACTGGTGTTCACCATTTTAATATGGAAGGTTAGATACGTGACAAAGTATCTTTAAGTCTTTGATAGTTTTCCAGTTTTAAAAACCCCTAAAGGCTGTCTTGTGAAAGACTATGCCCTAAAAGATGAGATCCGATTAAGACAGAAAGCTGCAGCGGTCATGGAAGATATATAAAGTTGATATGAAGGCCTTCCATTCCAAGGCATTTAAGTATACAAACGTGTAACATGAAGGATTTACGAGATTGACATCTTTCAAAGCCTTAACCCAATAATCAACTCGGCTTGGGAGGGTAGAAATGTTATCAGATTTCGTAAATCAGACATCCAGTAGACGTTTTGCCGCAGTCAGACTATATCAGTAACACAACAACAATGTTGCATTTGCATACCGTGAATATGGAGGGTTGGTATAGAACCTCACATATTTAGAAAGCGTGGATGGTTTCTCGTACATTTTCCATAAGGCACCCTGGGTGCAGAGCTACAGGCTGTAGGCCAGTAATCAATAAAGTGATGACAGATAAGCGTATACTGTGTATGATGCATGCTGTGTATCCTGACTTAGGGATGCTGTTTATGTATTTAATGGTAGTTAAGAGGGATGTGAATATGAGTGTCACATGAGATCATGTTCCGAATGCCGCTGCTGGGATTTCAAGTACCAAATTCCTTGGATTGTTTCATTGACCATGCCTCGGTGGCAAGGCTCCAGGAATGGCCCATGTTTTGTCGGGGTGTGGTAGGTCGAGTAATGCCCAGTGTGGTCTGATGATAGGGCCATCAAGAACAGGATTGCTAAGCATGCACTAACATTCCACACAGAGCAGCAGAAATACCTTTAGTGTTTGTATCTTTCTACTTGTCATGGTTTCGATCTTTAAGCAATAGTAGTTGTTTTAGTGTCTAATAAACTTTCTAATTTTCTTAGAAGTCCCATTATAAATGTACCATAGATGGATGCATCTTTGCTTCCTATCCTCTTCATATGCATGATAATTTCTCTCTATAAGGGGGTGTCTGCTCTATTTATAAAGGGTAAGAAAACATTGTGTCACCATTAGCCACAGCTTCACAGATGTAAAATCACCTTTTCTTTCATATCCCCAAGACTATTATAGTGATTAACATTACATGAGAGAGTGGTAGATAAGTGGAACAGCCTCTCTGCAGAAGTTGTAAAGGTTAATACCATAAACATGTATGACCAATTAAAGCTTGCGTCTTATACAGCAGTAAAAAAGGGGTAAACTAGAAGGGCCCAATGGTGCCTACGTGATGTCAAATTCTATGTTTTAATAGCAAAAGTCATGATCTGTCGGTAGCTGAATAAATACATTTAGTTATGCTAAAAACTGTGAAGGAGATTGCCCCTCTTTAGCACTTACACATTATTATACTATCTCTTCTGCCAAGATAGGAGCCGCACAATTACCCTTATCGATGTGCAGTCATTTTATTTTACAATATATATATATATATAACAGTTACCTTTTTTTAAAACAAATTAAATACATCTGCGATATCTGAGCCAATGTGTATGTACGGTACATATAGCTCCTGCAGATGTCCATTACGTGAAGTGTAATTGCCAGACTATATTGCAGGGGTTAGTTGTATGGCGGTAGTGGTTTGGCAGGAGATTAGGTGAAATAGCAATGTCCTGGGATATGTCTACTGTGATCCTCAATGTGCCGCTTATCCTAAGTGAGGCTGTTGCCTGCTTGGCAGGTATTTGAAGCACGCGGATACCTGAACGGGAGAAGCTGAATCATCATTCTTACTGCAGCACGTGTGGGGCAAATGTTTAACTCTATGGGCAACAGTGAGAAACCCTCATTAACATGAAATGCAGCTGAGCTGTCACTCATGTGCATTGTAGGATGACAGTATTTGAGTAGATAGTTATTTATAAAGTGTTTATAACCTACTCTATAACCAATACTGAATAAGATACTCCGTATCCATATACATCATGCACTAAATCTGTATTACTACTAAATTAGTGCCTGGACTGTCTCTATCTACTGTACAAAATTGATGAACAACATCAAGAAGCATCATTAAAATTCCACATATTTTTAGCCCTTGTAATTATTGGATTTTTTAAGTTTTAAATAGTTTTATTGGCCATTTTTTTCGCCAAAGGCTGGAGGACACCAGATGCCCACTTTTAAAACACCACAGCAGGTGGTGATTTCAACGTTGGTATCACCAGCACAATAGCATTGAGGATTATACTGTGCCATAGGGGAGTTGTTGGCTCTGATGTTATCTGGTAAAGAAATTCATTATTCAAAATATGTTAAATAGGAGGATATATGTAACTTAGAAACAAAAGTAAAATTCTCCATAAACCGATGGAACCTGGTTGATTTAAGCACATTTGAGAGAAAAGCTCTCCTATGCACTATAACTCATGGCTAGCTGCTGGTTGGAAAGTGCTACTGATATAACGTGCCAGCATTCTATGACAAGCCATTTTTACTTATGGTTTGTGATGTTCTAAAAGTGGCTGGAAATACCTTTTTTATTTGAGCTAAACTGGCTTCTGTGTTGTAGTTTCCCTTACAGTAATAGTCCCACTTTTCATAATCTATTGGGTATATCTGTCGTCCGTATTTGATTAGTTGTACAATCCACTTTTGTTAGGTGCGGAGTAATAACGTGTGGTTTGTGGTAGGACCATTCTAACTATTATCTTTGTAATACAAGTTTAAGTGATATTTTTTTTTAGGCCTTAAGTTTCAAAAGACACAAATGCCAAATAATAAATATAATAAAATTCCTAGCAAGAACATATGAGTAAGGCTGGTAGGATTTACCTGATCATTGTGTCTCTCTGCCTGAATAATCAAATTCATGTTATTAATTCTAATTTTCATGTAATGTACCCACAGTTGTAGAGATTTCCCTTATAATCTACACTGATTTCATCATCCGGTTTGGGCTTTAATTAACATTATACCCTAGCCATGTTCCATATGGCGTTCCAGGTGGCTCAAATTCTACCAGAATGTCCAAGACAGGCTGTTAAAAGGTTTAATATTATGAGGGTCCTCAGGGTCAACTCATTTAGAAAGTTCAGACATGGTGATAAATGTTTAACAAATCCATGGGTTTTCAGCAAGAAAAAAAGGAGGTATGTAGTCCTCAAAAAGCAATTGCTTAGCAACAATCTTAGTTAATAATATCCAATGTAGCGATAAATGTGTCTGATATTGCAGATTTAACGTCATAAAGAATTTTGAAAGAACCTGAAGTAAGACTGCCCGCTGTGTAACATGTTGGGACTGGTTGAAGAATGACATATTCCCTTTGGAATTTTGCGGGGTTCTTTATTAAAAGAAAAAAAATGTAAGCTACAGTATTTACACACCCCGGTTAAAACCAATACCGCACTTTACTTAAAATCCTCACAGACTTAATAGTTCATAAATCAAACAAACACTCTTTAACACTTTCCATTCTCTCTTGTTTTACTTTGGCAGTTGTTGTACTAGTAAAAGAGGTACATTTTAGTCAGGAACTAATTACTTGACAACTAGCTCCATATTGCTATGCAGGGCCAATCTTTAATATTGACTGGACCTTGGGCAAGCATTTGCTTTGGTCCTCCACTCCCAACACCAAAAAGTCCACACAGAAAAAGTACTTGCCGAGTCACAGCACACTCAGGGCACACGCTCAGGGCACAGGAACGCAATACAATGTAGGTCTCACAGCAAATAAATGGTGCGGGTTCTGGCAAGTGACCTGTACAGGAGTGAGAGCAATGACTGGGGCCAGCTTTGGGTGTTCAGACACCCTGTGAGGGTGCCCCCTGTCATCACCCCCAGAGTCCCTTCGTCCCCTCCTTCACAGTGCCACACCTCTCTTTTCCTCCCTCATGTAGTTCAGGTATAGATTAAATGAACAAGACATACAAACCCTGTATTTGCAGGTATTACTAAATAACACATGAAATTCGGCATTGAGGGTATAAGTCAAATAAATAATGCATGGAAACCCTACATTTAAGACATAGATCACAGGTTGAAAACCCCAAAGGCCAGCCCTGGCACCCAGATAGCACATATAGGACTTGTCCCAGTACCGGATTGCCTCCACAGAACCTGCCCGGCATCCAGATTGGATGCACAGGACTTGATATCTTTGTCCTGATCAACCTCCCTGTGCCGTCTTTGCCCCAAACAGCCTGCCTGCACCATATTTGCGCCACTTACATATCCATTCTATCACACATGCTCATTCATTCACACATGCTTATTCATACAACCCCCCACCCATACTTGCATACTTCCAAATAGGCCCACAGCATACCTCTACATTGTTTGGACACTCTTGCAAACAAATTCTCTTTTACCGCCCAGGAGAAGCAAGAACAAAGCAAGGTCATATGACATAACGTCACTTCGGCGGTACAAGAGAGGTTGCTCGCAACACAGAAGCAGCTGGCCCGTACGGAAGTGATTACTGAGGCCCTGTTAACGGGCCCTAGAGTAACGGGTCCGGTCACAGTTAGTGCCAGGGTCAACTTTTATTTCCAGTTCTATTCTCTTCATAGTGCAGTCCCGAGAGTGAGATCTCTGCTAGATGAGCACGGATCTCCTTTGTGGGCAAACATACCCATCCATATGTTGCTCTTTAGGATGGAAAGTCCCTGTATGTTCCTCTTTTTCTAAGAGCTCAGAATGGTTGGTGGGTATGAGTGTTCTTTAGCCCTAAAAGTTACAAAATGGGTTCATAAATACAAATTGTTCATATTGTTCTAAATACTGCCATACTCAATTATTTAAGACCTGCCCTTTCTCCAATGGTGCATAGATCAAGTGTTGTGTGACCCTAACATAAAAAAAAAAAAAGCTTATTAAATGTGTTATTTCTATCATGCTAAAAGCTTCTATCGCAACTAGATTGTGGGATTAACATCTGATTTTGTTTTATCACATACCCATACATTGTAGGTTTGGGGTCACAATGTCTAGCAGTAACATAACAGAAAAATGTTTTTCTAATGATCAATTAGCCTTCTAAATTTGGACTAGCTAACACAATGTGGAGTGGTGATTGCTGATAAATATCCTCTGTACGCCTATAAAGATATAAAAAAATCGCCCATTATCAGCTGCAATAGTCATTTAAAACATTTAAAGTGACTTTAATAGAAAAATGTGTGTTTCTTTCATTTCTAAGCGACTTCAAACTTTCGAATAGTGTATATGTGTAAAGTGAAAATTAAGCATTTACCACCAATTAAAGTCAACCATGCATTTTAGAGTTACACCACTAGAGGTCTTAGTGTCTTGAGAAATGCAGCATGATTCCATCTAATTATACATAGTTGTCAACAGGTAATCTCAAACTACGTTTTAAAAAAAGATATTAGAATTTCTAAAAAGATTTTATTTTCATAAAACAATGATATATCACCAAATTCCTCAATTAGAACATTTGCTGATACGGGTAAAAAATGTACACATGTCTTTATAATGATAGCACGTTGAAATCAATGTGTGCTTTTCCTGTAATGAAAAGCAGCCTTGGGAAATAGTGATTTTCTGAATGGTGCAAAAGTTGACCTTTTCATCTGTTTGATCACAATTATATGAATATTGCTTCATTAGAAACCTACAGGTGTATTATAGACATGAGTGCCAAAAAGGCCAACATTTTATTTGCAATTCAAGATTTGAGAGTGTGACCTTCCTAGAACCATAGGGCAAGTGTCTGAGCCTTTAAATAATAGGACATATGAGTGAAATATTGGAGGAAGCACTGAAGCCTGATTTATAGGATTATCACTGCAGTGTGTTACAAGCTTCTGTGATCTCCTATGGAGTTCTTCATCCTGTCAGTGATAGCCAATCTAGAGGATTATACCCTGGTCAAGCGCCAGTTTTAAACCAGGCTTTCAAACACTATGTACTGTTCATGGAGAATGAACAGTGTGTCCATAGCCTCATATGTCTAGAGAAATAGGCCGCCAAGAGTATTTTTACTGTATAATGCGTAATCTGTTCACATACTTGGAGGACATAAAACACTGAGGCATTGCTGAGAGCTGGGCTGAGGGGACCCTGCCATTATTCACATATATGGTTATATTATGGGGCAAAAATCACCAAAATAACAGGTACCCTACACATGCCCAGCAATAAACAGTGGGTAGATATTGATATATTATGGTATATACAGGATACATAAGAGGAAAAAATGAGCCACACAGAATATACAGAGTACTATAGTGAGTAAAATGTCACTGTAGCTTCCAGAGGTTTTTTTGAGAAAAAAAACACTAACTATACAGACTTGTATACAGTTACAAACTTCAGATTCGATGTATCCAATGTGATGAAAAAAGTGAAATTTGAGGTTATGTGATTTCATCATATGACAGACTTGATGTGAGAAAATATTTGTCCACAGGGTGGTTATCAGTATGGGTTTTAGGGACCACAAAACACAAACGTGGCAAACCCCTTTTTTATTTTTTAGAATGGACACTAATGTCCTAAAAACAGAATCCCTTCATGAATTTACAAGTGGGGAACAATAATTTAAAAGGGACTTTTGGTAATCATATGCATTGTAGTGCCTTTAAAGAGACTCAACATTATCTGAAAATCTCAGTATGTTCCATTTGTTTGTGAATAGATTTGTGAGGACTGAACACATGTACTGATCTGGTAGTATTTATTTATAATAAGGTATTAAGATATGTATACAGGCGATATGGGAGAAAAAAAACATTGAGAAAAAGTATAGTGGCCATGGGTTCTTGTGTTTTGGCTGCTTGTGTTTTTGTGATCATTTCAAGCAGATTTCGAGTAAATGGTGCAATAACCATGGCAGCAGAGGTTGTTAAATATTCTGGCATTTAAGAAAAGTAGCAATTTTACCTGCTACCTCAATAGGGAACATTAAGCCTAGAGATTTCACCATAGACCCATCTACCAGTGTTTAGATTGCCTGTGTAATTGTCATTTTGGTTTTGACATATTTGCGTAGGACAAAGCTGATAGCTAGAATTTTTAGTCTTTTTTCCCACACTTGAGTCTTTTCAATGTAAAGCAGTTTGCTTAAAGGCATTATGAGGTTCCATATTTTCGAATGACTCTATCAAGCTTCAGGCAGGTCCTTCGATTTAGTAATTCCATCCATGCTGGTTAAAGCTAACAAACAGTTAAGGGGAAGTAGGTTAAGGCTCAAAAACATGCTGGTGAAAAGCCAGGTGAGCAAAGATCACATAAAGGAGCACCTGCCTACAGGTTTGTAAGAGCCTTGGGGGCATGGATAGACTCGAGACACTGTGCAATGTCTGACACAGTGCCAGCGTTCTTTCCCTCTTGTCATGGAAAACATTTTATTTGAGGTCATTCAGCCAACAAAATACCACTTAATACCCTCTGTGATGCCAGCTCTGTCACTTTCTTTGTTTTCTCAAAGTAAACAAAGGAGTCACATTTCTAGAGGTGAGATGGGGGGCCTTCTCTTATAACAATGAAGGAGGCTTTCAGGAGATCGCTAAGTAAAGGCAGGCCGCGTACCTCCCTTTTTCTGCGTGCATACCTTCCCTACACACCCAACATTTACTGCAAGAGACTCTCCTTGTAAATCTCTCCTCTCCTTGGGGCTATGCTTTTATTTTGTGTGATTCTGTGAAAAGACTCCATAAAGGTGCAGCTATAATTAGGTTAAATATATGTGTGCATACACAGTACATGTAAGTAATTTTGTTCTTTAAGCAAGCAGCCCATGAAGTGTGATTGAAGGTACCAGAATAGGAAAGACGTGGAACAACTCAGACTCCCCTTTAAAAGAGAGAGAGAGGGGGAAAAATCCATTAGAGTATTAAGTTGGTCTCCCCTGGATCTTACCTAAATTACTCTCAGTATATGTGAAGTGTATTTCAATCACTGTGATAGTCGTCCAAAAAGATTATATGGTATTTTAGAATTGCATGCCTAATCACTAATAGTTATGACATTGGAAGGGAATTTATTCTTGTATCCCACAAGACAGCCTCCTAGCCCCACCTTGCTCACAGCACTGTTGTGTGTATTCACCAAGGGGAGAGTTCCAAAGATCCAAGCCCTGTGAGCTGTATGAAAATCTTGTTTGGCCCTGTGTAATCCACCGTAAGATTTCTTCAAAGCCTCCTTGCCAATTAAATCATACATTATGCAGGACCAGCTCAGCCCTTCTTGCTGGAGAAACTTGCCAGTTTTGGCCCTTGGTGAGAAATAGTGAAGTGAGCGTGTTAAAACCACAACACTCCTGCTAACCTTCCTGCCAGCAAACCATTGTATTCCTAGTTAAATGCCCAAAAACTTTGGCAGAAACTATTCTTTAATCAAGTAAAATTTTGCTCCATTCGTATTTTTGCCACAGGCTCAATAGAAATTGCAGACACTTCTTGTGATTAAAGATTCAGAGGAAATAATTCAAGTTTTACAACACCTTTTAAAGAAGAGTCTTTAGCATCAAGAAAAAATTACCTTCCAGCTCTTGATAAACCGAGCCCCTGAACATGAAGAAATAAATGCAGCAACTTACTGACAGTGGAAAACATTCCCAAATGACTTTTTATCTCAAAGATACGCATTTATAGGATTTTATCCGCTGTTTTCAAGCAGGAAATGAAAAATGCTAAGTACCTGTAGGTATTCTCCAGATTGTGTGACCCAAATCAGACCCCTCATCCTAAGAATGGAATAAATTAAAAGTAAAATAAAAATAATCATTTCTACCAGGTATGAAAATGTTAAGCCTAATTATTTCAGTGATGATTTCCATCTGGTATTGAAGGGGTTGCAAAAAAATGCATACCTTTTTATTTAAGGACAGATGGGCAAACACTGAATAGTTTGAACATAAGTAAATTTGTATAAAAGAGCACTTGTACACAAAGCTGTTAACAGTCCATTGTGCCTCATGTTTAGTGGACTAGGGCCAAGCAGTTCCATTAAACACACATACCGACGTTTCACTGAACTGGGTTTGTGTTTCCAGATACAAAGAAAACCCCCAAATACTGAAATAAAACTGTTCTCTTATAAAAGCATGCACTGAAATCTGTGTGTGTATGCGTGTGTGTTTTTTTCTCCTTCATCAAGATATATAATCTTTTAAAGAGGATTACATACAAAAATTATTAGGTTTCAACTTTCATTTATAAATGCAAATTTTTCCTTTTGGTACAATAGTTAATTTGTGCCAAGTGTCTTAAAACACAGTATAGAGTGTCTGGGTAGATGAGGTAAGGGAAGAATGTGATATTTGGTACTATTAATAAAACCACAAAATAGAGTTTAAGTTGGTCAGAAACCTAGCATAATTGTCAACTACTGGACATAATGAGAATTCCCTGAGAGGGTCTTACTTGTATAAATAATGTTCTAACAAAGAGTTTACAGGATATCTGAAAACGCGTGTTTGTGTACCAGGCACATCATTCTTAAATGATTTAAACATATTTACAAATAAATACCAATCACTAACGTGTTTTGATACAGTCGTGTGAAAAAGAAAGTACACCCTCTTTGTATTCTATGGTTTTACATATCAGCACATTATAACTATCAACTATTCCTTAGCAGGTCTAAACATTAGGTAACTACAACCTCAGATGAACAACGCATAACAACGTCATGATTTAGTCAACAAAAATAAAGCCAAAATGGAAAAGCAATGTGTGCTTGACAGCTTTTTTCTAATTGTGCTGTCATGATATTTAACATGCTGAGGCCTGTAGAGTCTGAGATGTAAATCTTGGGGTTTTCGCCATTCCTATGAGCATTGTACAGTCTGACCGTGGGGTGAATTTTCTGGAATATCCTCTCCTGGGAAGATTGGTAACTGTATTGAATAATCTTTCTCACTGTAGAATGATGTACTTTAAATAGTTCGGAAATCGCCTTATAACTCTTCCCAGATTGAAGAGCAGCAACAATTGCTTCTCTAAGATCATTGCTGATCCTCCTTGGCATTGTGTTAACACAACTGAATGATCCAGACCAGCAAACTGATAAAACTCCGGCTTTTATAGAGGTGGTCACAGTTGCTGATTATCAATTAACCAAGGGCATTACCAGCACATATCTGCTACTTAGCATCTTAACTCGTATTGAAGCTGTAAGTGTGTACTTAGTTCTTCATATATGACTTCTCCGTTGTGGCTTTATTTTTGTTGCATTCATATCATGGTGTAATATATTGTTGTTGTTCATCTGAGATTTGATTTACCTAAGGAACAGATGATTGTTATGTTCTGATATGTAAAACCATATAATTCAAAGAGGGTGTACTTTCTATTACACACTGTCTTATGCCTTATACTGAAGAAGGTACTCTGCATTTGTAGTTACTACAATAAATATACACTATGTTTCTGACTGTAGACAGGGTCAGATACAAATAAATGTATTTGCATAAATAAAAGTAGTAATTTGTGGATATTGAGCAATGATCTCATTTCCCTAGGAGAGAAGGAGAGGGACTCAGAATTTATTGGGACAAACTGCGTGAGCCATCCTTCCTGTCTCGCTGGAATCCTTTATCTGGAGATCTTCCCTACACTACCTTCACAGAGCACCCTTTGAAAAACTGCTCAGAACAATTCTCAAATATTTGCCTGGTGAGTAACCCTTAAGAGAAATCTCTAGTTTTCAACCTTACAGTTGAGGAGGGTGGCATTTGGTCCTGCTCATTCCGCAGCTCCCTCCTCTTTTAAGTCTTAATGATTTAGTGTGACATTCAACAGAAAACGAGTTTGAGGCAATGTAGGCTGCTGGGATGACTGCAACAGTCAGATTATTATGTACTGAGCTACTTCTGATCACTAAACTGCTGGAGACAATGCCTACTCACATGTTCCAAAATGTCTTCAAGTAAGCTGGTTTAAGACAATTCTGGACTGAAATTATATGGAAATGTGGATCATTGTAGATAAATACAAACATGGAGACAGGGTTTTTTTTGCAACCTAGTGATATTGTCCCATCGCCTTTTCATGTATAACCAAGGAGTCAAATCAGTATGGAGCATTGTTGAGATGTATAAAAGCAAAACTATTTCTTGTCGTTTCTAATCATAGCAAAGCCTTCTGAATTTCACTGGGGTGTGGGTGGAATAAAGGATTTCCAGTCTTACTTTTATTTGTATATGTACCGCATGACAATTTGACAAGGACAGTAAAGCTGAGTAGGTAGGTGGAAGAGGGGGCCATGATTGCTGTGTAATTAAATCACAAATATGGCCACTACAGAATGGCATTTGTACTGCTATGACAGGTGCTCTGTGGAATTCAGATCCGTAGGCTGCAGTGCGCACCCTCTGCGCTATGTAGGAGGGAGACATTTTTTTGCCTGAAACATGAACACCACAGCTTTAGTTAAATCTCACAAATAGAAACCAGCACATATTTTAAAAAACGCTTTAGGTCAAGAGTTTGATCTTGACGTCTAATCAAAAGCAACTACAGTGGACTTCTTTATAAGTCCATGAAGGGTCATAAGTATACCAGGTGTACAGAAATTACACATCACTAAATGTGTACAGCGTCTCGTCAACATCCTTGTCCATTATTTTTTTCCTGTCAGTTGCCACAACCCTTGCTGCTAAGATCCATATATATTAGATATATTTATGTATGCTTTTCTTTTCTCTCCAGTTGTCAAGCTTTAATAATCACCTTGTCAATGCCGTCCAAGCAGCACATAAGGCGGACCCAGTTCCAGGCAGAGCTAATGGAGCACTGATCCTAAACCAACCTCTTCTAATTGAGACCTATGTCGGTGTCTTGTCGTTTATTGGAAACCGGAACAAGCTTGGTTACTCATTGGCAAGAGGCAGCGTGGGATTTTAAGTAATTACCATACCCTGATACATTCGCCAAGCGCAGTGCCAGTTACCGTTACATTTTGTTTTCTAATCACTGAGAGCCAACAGAGAGCTTTCTAGCCAGTGTCAAACTACTATTCCCATGATGCTTGGCCAGCCTAAGCACAAATTTAGCAGGGCCCAAGCAACATGGAAACTGAAGTTCCACAGCAATAAGATGAAGTCCCTGCCCTACCCTTGAGAACAGTCATCAGTTGTTACTTCATAATGACTAATAATGGATTATGAGATGTACCTGTAGGCTATCTCTGCTACGGACCATTTACAGCTACTTAATGTCATCAAAAATGCAATTACTCTTCCAGTCTATTATAAGAAAGCAGCTACAACATAATACACAGTTCAGTGTGCTGGTACCATAAATACATGACACTGGAAAACACAATGACAACTTTGCCATTCTCATAAAGTTTTTTTCCATGTTAGAGCTGTATGGAGAAAGCTACTCAATGCACATGATGCACAAGAGAGAATTGTTATTGTTGATTGATGTTTTTATGCTTGAAACTGTGGTGTCTGAACCGAGAAATTAACTGCTAGAAATGAAATCCGTTTTTGGGTCGACTTCCTCTGTGACTATCTGCATTAATCAGCATCTGCTCAAAACATATTCAAGCACTGAGAATAATAAAATATACATCCTTAAAATTGGAAATCTTGTAATTTATTGATTGTAAATCAGCCTCAAAAGAAATGATCTTAATATATTCTAAACTATAATTGTTGCTCTTTTTTGTACTTATTATTAAACATACACATTCACGAGAACGCATACATACTTACATAATCATTCTAACACTTAGAAACCCATGCTAAAACTTGCTTAGACACTCACCCTGTCACACAAATTACACCATCATACCCTTACCTTCACCAGGGCCTTTTTTTGAGACCACGCTATTACTGGGGGGTCACGTAACATCCCTTCACATGACACCTGCACATTCCCGCCTCTGCAAGTGGTTCAGTCCAAATTGGATCGGACCTGATCAAGGAATTTTGGACTGACCCAGGGGGCAGTAGTCCCACTACCCAGCCTACCCTTGATGGATACTTAATTACCCTCACCAAAGCTTTAAACGTGAAAGCAAAAGGAACAATATTCGCATTGACACCTAATTGTCCAAACTATGAGTTTGCAGCACCCCCCCCATGTGCTTCAAATTATAATTTTTTTTTATATAGAAGGCAATGGTTAAATAATCAAATGAAATTGTACACAAGCTGATCTACGTCTCCTACTGTTTGGAGGAAATGTCTGCAGTGTGCTGTAATAAGGTTACATCTTCAGTAAACAAGGATTGTGCAACATGTTATGGATGTAAGGAGTCAGACCAGGATCCCATGATGCAAGTAACAGGAATATAAAATATTGCATATGTCTTCCACTCCATCTCCTCCCTCATACTTCCTTAATGTAGAAATGTTTGAGTAATAAAGATTATTGCTGATAATGTTGATTAATGGTGATTGACACAACCCTAACTTTATTATGGTTATTTCACAGGAAAAGATAGTCACGGCCCTGCCCTGAGGAGGTGGTGGGCCCCTATACACGTAAAGCTCCATCACTTTTGGCACAGTTTGCATGCATGATTCATTCCGGATTATGAAATGTTATAGATTTGTAGCTGGCTTTGCAGCGGCAGTTCTATGGACGAACGCTGTTTATCCATTGGTTGTGAAATACACATTCTAGGCTTTGGGTGGTGGTGGGGGGTGCAGGTTTCAAATGCTTTTTAGGTGAAAAATACAGATCTCAAGTGCTATACAGTTGGAATCCAGCCAATGTAATTTAACCGATCTTATGGAAGATTACATGGTCAGATTAACATCAGGTATTTGTCTCTGAAATATAGCAAAACATAAGTCACTATATTAGTACAAGCAGCTTCTTGATGCTATGAAAAATCTAGAATATTATTTATAATGGTTATTAGCATTAATCAGGGCCTCTCGTAGAATTTCTAGCTCATCTTCTAGACATCCTAGGCCAATTGTGTGTCTGGAATCCGTTTATGTATGCCCTTCCTTGCTAATTGAAGAAAGAATCTCATGGCAGTGCCCACTACCAGCTTGGTACCATAGGCATCCATTTATTAGCCTAGCTCTGACATTAATTGATAAAACAACCAGCTTATTTTTCTCTGAACTTCTTAATGTACAATCCAAAAGGCTATACTGTAAGAAAATATCAAAGGCATAATGGGTAGATAATGATATTTTTGATCAGCTCTTGAATCTGAAGACAAAAGATTTCCTCATGAACCATGTTCTACAGGTACCCAAAGAATAGCAATGTTATGTAGGCTTTCTAGAAACTGAAACATGATTTGTATGTTTTAATATGGGATGCTCTGTTAGAGAATACCGGGTTAAAAAGGGTACTCTCTGGCCTGATACTGGACTGCATTCAGATGATCATAGGCTGGCCAACTCCAATCTCTAGAGAGATGTTCTAATGATGAGTAATAACATTTGAAACGTAAAAATGAAATCATGATAATGGACTGGTAATTTGGCAATGTCCCCAGTCATATAAATGTATTCATTTTACACTAGTGAAGCAAAATGTAGTAAGAGAAATGAGTCCTCTTGCGGGCAGCAGTACTTTCTAAAATCTAAGGATGCAGTAGCACATAGTTGCTAGTATACATTAATCTTAAGATTCAGTTCCCGATATTGCCATTAATTTTTGTTATGCACAGGGGTGTCAGGCCTTCGTCAAGAGTGAATGCAAGTAATGAAATAAAGGTCAGGGTTCAAAAGAACCCTAAGGGCAGTAGGCTAAGTAAAATGGTGTGATTGTGATACTTATGTCTATGAGGGGCAGAGGAAATTTTTGGGAAAAAAAAGATTAGGTCAGGAGAGGGCTGGAAACATTCAGCCCATAGGCAAGTCATGCAATCTAGAAGTCCAAACCACATTTGATAGATGATGCACTTGATGTACACCATTCAGTCCTGTCCAAAACACAATTATGAATAATGCATAGACAACATACATTATCCATTCCAAGTTCTTTTTATGCTAGAAATGTTGGTGTCTATTTCTGAAATTTCAGATTATCTCTAATCAGCAACGACGCTGCTCTGGGAGGAAAAAAACTAATATTTAAATATACATTGCATTGTCTCAAATCAGTGCGCTTAAAAAAAAAAATCAACCCCTCATTATATAAAGAAGGCAGAAGAGATTTTCAAAATCTAGAGGGAACTTGATTTAATTAATTATGCATAAAACAAACATCATTACATATGTCTTACATATTCTGTTGATACTTATTTGGAAAAGGTCAAATTTAATACAAATTCATGAGCATGAATAGCAAAAAAACTCTCCAATGACCTGCACTTCTATGACACTGCAAGACATAGTGTTATAGTTTTAGTAAATAAATGGGATACTATCGAGCCCACCTTGTAGATATAACGTAGCACACAGGATACAGAACGCAGTTCGAGTTCGGACTTTTTCATTCTAGGACATTGCCACAGGACTGGCCCCTTGATTCAGCGACTGCAATCTCAGGAAATCCAGGACTTGTGGTCATTTTAGGGATACATACCGGTAATCATGCTAACCCGAAGAACTGTTACTGTCACAGCTTTTACCATAAGGAAATCCATTTACTAAAACCAATAGCATGTGCATTTTGTTTGTCAAAATAGTTTTGGAGATATTTGGTCTAAAATTAAAGACCACTTTTGCTATACAGAAGCTGAGAGGATAACAAAAACGTATAATTTCTTCTACTGGATTTTTTTCTAAATACTAAGTAAAATAGCAAACATATACATATGTTTTTTTCTCTTCTTACCTCACTGGTATGGTAACCAGTATCAATCACTATTATAGAAAAGTAAGTCGTTAATTGAGACATAAATGGTTAAAATCAAAGATCAGAGTGCCGTATGTTACTGCAGCCCAGAAATGAGTTTTTCTTTCATAGCTCTTAATTCACCAAGCCCACAGATTGACATCAAAGGCACTGACATCATGGAGAGGATTAGCGTGGCTAATATGCAAGGGAAGCTTCTACTTTATTGGAATTTCTTTGTGCGCATCAGTTAGATAATTGACATGATTCATTTCAAAGAGGCTTCCTTACAGACAAGCACCCCGCCATTGCTATTTTGAGCTAGCTGCTCCCTCCATGTCTAATGATTTGCGTTTTAATGAGCGCAAACTGAGCACGGCACAATACACGCGAGGGATACTTTTCCGTATCATGATATCTTAATGATTCACACCAGCTGTGTTTTAAACATCCAAACAATGAGTACATTCTAAAATAGAACCTACTAGCGGGCAATACGCAGAGTTCTCGCTGTGCCAGATATGAAATCCTGGGAATGCAAGTGAGGATTGCAGGCCTTTCACGCCTCATGCCGAATAAGCACTACATTTAAATCTTACACGCACATTCTTCCACTTTCACTCCTTGCTGCCCATTGCTGCCAACACTTTCGATTTCACTGCAAAATGTTACATTTAAAAAAAGTATTCCTGTAATTATTAACCAATTATTTTGGTAAAAGGTAATATGGCAGAATATGATTCACTTTTCAGGTTAGGTATACTAAAGAAATCTAATCTACACATGCATTGCTGGGCAGGAGAAGCTCAATGAAGTTGAATTTAAGGTGTTGGAACCACATCTCTCCTGCAAACTCTCATTTTAGTGAACAAACTCCACTGACTTCCATAAACACAGATCCAAGTTCCTACCTGCACCGTATCTCTTTTGCTGTAGCTGCAGCTTCTTGGCTGGTGGATCTTGAGCTTCCACTTACTGGCCATGCGACTACAAAAGGAGCTTAGCCACAAGCTTACTCTGCCATCACTGATCATACCGCAGAAATGGAGTCTGACTCTCTGTAAATACACCTGCAGTAGGAGAGGGGTCCTATCCTATGCACCTAGTGAGACCCCTCATGACACCCACAACACCAAGCACAACAGTACAACCATATTCCTGCTTTGCAACGCAGACAAATACATCAATTGCACTGTAGCAAGTAAGCATCAAGTGGGGGTCCATCCCCACCAAGGACCCTGGGCCAATTGCCCCTTTTGCTCCATTGCCTACCGAAAGCTGTATACATTTGACTGCTATGTTTCCTAGACCATTGCAGGCTAGGGGAAATTTCCAGTCTCTTACATCAATTATGCATATGTGCCTATATCTACATGTCTCAGTTATTTTGGTGACCAATACTCTTAACATTGTAAACTTACAAATATATTGAAACAGAAGTCCAGAGGGATTTGGACAAAATTTTAGCCTGGGCAGTTAAATGTAGTTTATCGGACGCATTCTATACGAAGAAGGATCGAAAGAAGTGAGCGGTCTTCAGTAGCTGCTACAAAAGCAAGCAAGCTGTTGTGCTGTATAAATGGCAATGAGTGTACAGAATGGGAATGGAATATAGCATCTATGGATATAAAAAATTAGAAATTGTTGTCTTTGTTATGTTACTGGCACTTATGTTTTAAAAAAAGCTAATACCCCCAAAATATTTGTTCTGTGCATAATTTAATTAAACTTAAATTACAATTGTCTGTGTGCGTTGTTACCACTGTAACATATAATTATATCAAAACCAAGCTTGTGCAACAATAAAAAATACCATCCTTAGGGTAAATGTTATAATCTCTGCCTCCTTTTCATCCAATTTCATGCATCTTAAACTACTCTCTGATACTTTAATCCACTTATGTACATTTTAGCCTCAAAGTTTTATTTTTACATGCACTCATCCGATGAATCACCTTGCCCTAAATGTCATGATCCATTGTCACTTGCATTTTTACTATGATGCTTAGTAGAGATCCTCAGTTCTGAGTCAGTGTTAGAAAAAAAATAGGGCATAGGAGTGCAATTAAGCCATTAAGATGGATCATACAGTCCATAAAGTCAAGCAGTAATGAGAAGAAGTCTAAATGTCTCCATTTACCTTTCAGGCGCCTTCTGAGCAAGAGATGATTGGAAGGAAATAATCAGTGTAACAAAAGTACTACAAAGTATGACTTGTTACGGTAAAGATAGGTATATTTGGTGATACCCTTTCATTACCCATATTCAATAACTGTATGTAATTGAGAGCTTTTAGATCATTGAGATCTTACATTTTAATGTGATTTCTTGTTCACAACTGTGCTTCTCAGCTACACAAAATATTGTGTGTAACTTTCATAATGCAATATAATCCACATTTTAGACACAGACTTGATACAAAGTTCACTGAATGACCAGTTTTCTTGACCAACAATACATTATTCTGAACACACAGTATGTTGATATTTTCTTGTATATGTTTACAATAGCTAAAAGGTCTCTTGTCATTTTTTATTCCCTCTCATCACTTATCTTTTCTAGTCCCATGTGACCAATTCCTGTTCATGACATCTTGATGGCAGGCAAGCCTTAGGCACACTATGTGCTAACAGATATGCCTGACTTAGTCAGCCTATGGTCACTTTTATTTCCTACTTACCGTATTTTGCTCGATTATAAGATTATAAGATGACCCTGCAGGGGATCTGGATCTTAGTCTCATAGTCAGACCTATTTGAGGTCTGATTATAAGATGACCCCGATTATAAGACGAGGGGCATTTTTCTGAGCATTTGCTCGGAAAAAAACTTTGATAATCGAGCAAATACGGTTTTTCAGAATTCTGTATTTAAAACTGCATCCAGGTAGTATTGTTGCTATGGCACCTTGTAGAGCTTGTAAAGCCAAATCTCACTTTTTATGTGCCTAGAAAGCATGTAAGATCCTTCCTTGGAAGCATAGTAACAGTTATGAATATCATACTTGAAAAGAACCTTAGAATCATGCACTGTTATGTGAGAACTCTTAACTTTTAAACCTTCTTGTGACAGACAAGTGAATTAGCGACACAAACTACAGAAACGATGGTGACACCCAAGCAAGGCAATCTTATCCCTGCTAGATATCACATTGTCCCTCACATCTGCTGCAAAGCATCAGGGCCAGTTTAAGAGAAGAGGAGGAGGGTGCTAAACAGGGTACATTGCCCATAGTTTAAAATGTATGCCTTGGCCTGGTACCAGTCTATGCTGCCTATTACTTATTGTCATTTGAATACGCTAAGACTAAGTCATGGGAAAATGAGTAGATTTTGTGGCTCTGAAAATTGTACATCTGAGCTTTTCACCAAAATCCTTATAATTAAGCATTTATAACTTACACACAATCGATCATCTACTTTGTGATTGTCATTTGCATATCATAAAGCATAATGAAGTACAGGATTCAGCAAATGGAAAGAAATACAATTACTTGTACAAGAAGCTTCTGATGTTCCACTATAATGATCAGTTCTATAATATAATTTTAAGCAAGTTCTTGAGAATTTGATATTTGCAATGTGGACAACTACTAAGTATTATTGATTTGGGGGGGGGGTAAAATATAACCTAAAAACGTCATTACAATGAATAAGTTGTTTACTTTGGCTTCACTATCATTTTTGTCTATAAAACGCAGAAGTAGATTATCTTGCATTTGGTAGTAACTCCATAAGCAAAAGGTTTCTTTGCACACTGCTGGCACTGAACTGGTTTCAGCTCAAATCACAGTCATTGTGAGAAGCCCTACGATTCATGCAGTGTGTTCCAAGTGCCACTTGATAGATATTGGATCTTATACCATAACGTACCAGTGTTCTGTTAAATATGTGTCAAGCGTTCCATCCAAGTATTTTGTAGCCCTGGATTAGTTTGTTAATCCCCAATGAAACACTAATCTATAGACATTTTACATGTCACATGCACACACTTTGCATTAATTATCTTTGTATAACCAGGATGATGCAAGGATGTGCTTCAGTTTTCAGAATGTTCATAAAGAACAATGATTCAAGCATATAGCTGAAAACTGGATAGTTGTGTAGTAAAGCAACCTGCACATTCTACAATGTGTTTCTATTTTATCCAAGTTGCTCTAAAATCAAGGGGCATCATTACTAAAGCAGCAGTGTGGAGGTATCTGAAATTTCAACTCTTGACTTATAAGTATGCATTATAAGGGCCAATAATTGGAGAACAATGTGGATAGGGGGGTTCTCCAGATAAGTGCATATGAAAGGGCTAACCACAGTAAAGCTCCTTCTGTAAGAAGGTCTCAGCCGCTGCCCAATTACTCCTTATATAAAATGTGTAATGCATGCACTTAGAACTTAGGCATGGACTTAATATGCTAAGGACCTATGTCTTGGTTATAGTTTGAGGCAGACATTTCATGACATCAGGGGCAAAAATGAATAGGTTACATAAACCTCTATCTATGAGAGAGTGATGCTTGAGTCAGAGGGGGGACCAGAGTATGTTAATGACATCAGTGACATTAAAGATAACTTCGCCTTTTTTTGTGGTAAAGACTATACACACACACGCACTGGTCAAGGCTGTAAAGCAAGTTGCTGAGGTTAAAGATAAAGTGGAGTCAGAGGAAATCCTGGCCATTACTTCACAGGGAAATTCCAGTATATGCCAGAAGACCACCCGTTAGTAGGGAATGCAAGTCTACATCACAGCCAAAATAAGGAGGAGATCTAGGGACTGGTTGGCCAATTATAAGGAAAGGCCACATGCTCCATTTCAGATCATATGCACTGCCAATCTTTTAAGTGACAGAGGAACAATACTCTAAGCAGTAAGACTTGATAGTAGTTTGAAGATGGCTGGAAATTGTAGCATTGATTTCCTCCCCTCCTTGTGCTGAAAAGTTTTAATTACATCCTTGCTTAACTGCCAAAAATAAAAAAAATGAACATTTCAGAATTTCAGAATAAATTCTCACCGTTCCACAATATCAGTTCTCAGACAACATGACATTAGTGGATCTACCAAGATGATTTTCTCATTGTTTCTTCTCACAACTGGTTGCAAGACCATCTGTAAAGGGTGTTTCAAGACCATGGATGGCCCACATAATTTTTTTCCTCTGTCAACTGGAAAAAGTCTTAGCTTCAACCCAGTCAGAGCATTTCGTTTCATAGGCTTCTGGAAAACCCTAAAGCTAACTGAAATATTAAGATATGTTTCAATAAGTAGTCAAGAGAGTCTAAACTAAAACAAAAAATACAAATCTTGCTTTGGTTCACTAAACAGAAGCAACCATCTGGTAATACAGTGGTATGTTAGTACAATCTAAATTACATATTTTGTCTAGTAACCTATTTAGTGGGTTAATTGGTATGTAGGGCCAAGCATGGCATGTATCATTGCTAAAAGGCCTTACTGGCCAAGAAGGGGCTGATTCAATGAACTATTAAAACTGTCAATTAATCATGAGATTGCTAGACTGGATCATATGTTGCAAATGCAGCTCTTGTTTCCACAATCAATCTGTCCTCATTTTTCATCTTAGGAGATGAACACAAGAGGGAAATAGCTGCATCAAGAAGTAGAAGAAACCAATCTATTGATAGTAACAGGAGTCTGGAAGATCTATGATAGTTGGTGGGGCAAGAATAGCCAATTCTAGCCTCTTACTTACTCTAATCATAAATTCTTCCAAGAGGATTAAATAAAGGTCTCAAGACCTTTTACACTGGAAGTCTATGTTTCTGCTATTAATGGATATTTTTCCAGATGCTCTGCTCTCTAAATCAGTTATTTCTTCAAAGCCACCTCAAGATTCAAAATGCATATTATGGATCTTATTCCAAAAGTTTGAATTTAATTTTGTCTTATTTGTTTGGTCATCCATTTGAGACGCTACCAAAACATGGTTTCCACAGACTTACTCTGAGCAGCTAGTGGCAGTAAGATCAGCCGGAAGGGTTTGCACAACGGACCATACTCTGCATTCTAAAAGATTTTGGTCTTAAACTTAGGCCAAATGTTCTAAGTTCTACAAACTCACCAGAAACGATTTCTTCCTATTATTTGTGCCAACCTATCTACGTCTTACTTTGTCTATATATTAGGAAAGTTTATGACACCATAAATTCCAGGACTGTTGCTTGGTATAAGCAGCTGGCACTGCAATGTAGTTCATTTGCCCCAAAGGCAACTCATCACATGTAAAGAGATGTCTAGACAGTCTAGTATAACTACATCAACTACATCCCTAGCTTGATCCTCCTCGATCCCTTTATTGCCACACTCTAATTCTCTGTTTATACATGGTATGTCACACTCCTGCTACCCCAATCTACCCCTGAATTTCTGATTACAATGCTCTGTAAATGCTTGGTACATCACTTCTTTTACTGTGACCACTTATTGCCAAATTCTAACCCCCTTGTCAATGAGAGTGCTGGAACCTTTTGTCCCTTTAACACAAACATTCATGCTGGTACACATTTACGCATGCACATTCATGCTCAGATATACCTACACATACACATTCATATTCAGACATACTTACACATAGACATTCATACTAACACATACATTCATGGTTAAAACCATTTACACATACATGCTCACACACATAAACTTGTACTCCAACATACATATATACATACATTCATACATACAACCATATCTTGGTTTAATCAAGATTCTTCTTTTCTATGTTTGATGTATCCACACAAATAAGACATCCTTTATCACCCATGGCAACTAGGGCTTTCTTTTATTGTCCCTTTAATTCTGGATGTTACACTGCATTTTCAAGTCATGTTTTAGTTATTGTTTCCCTATACATGTTTTTTTGGTGAATACAAAGTAAAAATCATAATACAAATCTCTAGTGTAGTTCTAGTTTAATTTGATTAAATATATGATCTAAGAAAAACCTAATATTGTGACAGATAAAAACCCATGTGTTTATGAGGCTCTTATATGGATACATATATTATTTGTATTATTTGTATCAATCGAATATGATCTCTGTTCAAATATTGTGCAACGTATATTGGCAGGAAAACCTGTATCAGCTGTCAGTTTTCCGGTGTGCATGGAAACAATCATTGTATTTAGCAGAGCTGTACAGCCAGTGTCACACCGGGTCACAGGTAATCTGACCAGTCATTTTGCCTTTCTTATTTCAGGGTAAACATGTCACACCTGTCCCAGATATGTACACCACCCTCTGAATGTTTCCACCAATGCTTACATTTGCAAAAATTCCCCTCTTGATTGCTGCCCTGCATCTGTTGCTGTCACAGCTGTGGCTGTCCTGTTCTGTCTACACGTCCTTAAGCCTAAGATCGAAATACTATGTTTTTATTTATTTGCCTTCCAGTTGTCACTGTTGTGTCTGGGTCGTTGAATAATATAGAGAGAAGCACACAGTCTTTGTCTAAAGAGTTAAGTTTAACACCTCTGAAGCATCAGAATGTGAGGACTGATAAATGTCTATAATCATTTCCTAGTATTGACTAGTTTAGTCCCCAATTTTTATTATTATTATTTTTTTAATGTGTGTTGGAGTCCATTTTGCATTGAAAATAATACTTGTCTGATTCAACACATGCTCAATTATAGTTCCATTGAAGTAATTAAATCAGCAGCCAGTTGCACATACACTCGCAGAACTTCATTGTTCAGCACATACGCGAATGGTTGTATGATTAGAATGGGAGTTCTATTGCATGTGCAAGAACCATACTCAGGCAAGCTCCCTGATTTTAGTAAAGACAGTGAGATTTTTAGATTTAAGCAACCACATTTGAACATATCATGCACTGATATATGAAACACAAGGGTTGTCCAGCGTCCTTCTTCTATTAAAGGAGGGCCTGGGCATATAGTAATCCTTTTCCAGAACCACAGGGTATACCCATTGAAAGACTATTTTATACTGGCTGTAGTGTAGCACACTCCCTTCCCATTATGTTTATTTGCTATGGTTTGATACTTCTAATCTTTGCATGCAACACCAAAGAGCGGTTGAAATCCAGAGAAGCTTTTTTTAGGACTTTATTTGCATTTTCTTCACTCTTTCTGGGCAACCATTTTTTTTTTAAAGTTCATTTGGCAATAATGTGTTACGTGGCCCCACTGAACACCCTCCTCCAACAGGATGATGGCCCAGTGTTTAGTGTCACAATAAGGTGATCTACCTCCCAGAAATCTGACTGCCCCGGCGGCAATTGTCCCATGTGAAAGCCCACCCCTAGGACTCCTCTCCATGCATGTATTCTAATTATTATATAAACAGCAGTGTTTAGGAATGAATTACTAAATGAACGTCTAAATCAGTTATATGAAACACATAAAAACAAAGTGTCTATTTTGAACAAAAAGAAATAAAATTATACAACAAACGTCATGTGCGTCACTGGTAACAATAATTACTGAAGTCATTAGCAGCAAATTCGAGCAGTATGAAAAGGTCTGCTAGCCCACCAAAATGCCCTCAGACCCTAATATAATAAAAATATGTGATTTCACAAATGCTTTGGCCATAAGAGAATCATGTAATATTAACCTATATAATACAAGCTAAGAAGTTATCAAATGAATCTCTATCCTCAGAGGCTTTTCAGTAGTGCATGGGAAAAATGTTTACCCATATTCTGAAAAAAGCAGAAAAATTATTTTAACTGAATAGGGGACCAGTTTTGCACAAAAAAATACACGTGATAGGCCACGTGTAAGCTTGTTTGAGCAGGGCCCTCCTGACCTGTTGTTTTTGTAAGACAAATTGTTATGTTACATACTACTTATGTCCTGTCTACCATTGTACAGCGCTACGGAATTTGATGGCGCTATATAAAACAATAAATAATAATAATATGCCTCATAGTAAGAAATTACATACGTTGTCAGCAGCTTAGTGCAAGTCTGAAAGAGCTATCCAGTGCACGAAGATGATTTGGAAACTTAAAAAATGGGCATGCCAGTGCTTCTGACACACGTAAATCACACCGGCCCAATCATTTAATTAAAATGTATTCAGATTCACTGCAATAAAACTAGCTGCTCTGCCAACAATATCTTTACGATGATATGCTGTCTTTCCCATTAATGAACACTGTGTGTCTCTGGCCATGGGAACCAGTTCACACTTCTAAACAAATAGAATAATGGAAAACAAGAATGAGAACAGTTTAAACACACCCTGTATTATGTGTTTTCAGACAGGAGACATGTCATCACTCACAGAGCATCACTTATTGTGTCTGTGGTTGTGTATTCCTCATACTTGTTAAATCTAATGTACACATCAAGAACAAGTGTGCAGGTGTACGTATTACATATTGTCCGCAATAAACAGTTATGTTTATGGGTACTAATGAGGCCTGAAATCTATAAATATATTAGTTTACATTAGGTAAAGGGAATATGTATTTTTATCCAACGACCATGGTTATCTTTGTGATGCTGCATAATCACACTTTCCTACAATTTTGGGCAGTCATGCATCCGTTTTGTTGCATGTACAGTCTTGTGAAAAAGTACATCCTCTTTGAATTCTATGGTTTTACATATCAGGACATAACAATCTTCTGTTTCTTAGCAGGTCTAAAAATTAGGCAAGTACAACCTCAGATGAACACCACCACATGACAACCTGTCGTGATTTATTCAACAAAAATAAAGTCAAAACGGAGAAGCCATGTGTGACAATATAAGTACACCTTATGATTATGGTTGTAGAACCACCTTTAGCAGCAATAACTTGAAGTAATCTTTTATTGTCTCTCACATAGTTTTGGAGGAATTTCGGCCCACTTTTCTTTCCAACGTTGCTTCAGTTAATTGAGGTTTGTGGGTATTTGTTTATGCATAGCTCTCGTAAGGTCCCGTCCCAGACTTTGACTGGGCCATTGCAACATCATGATTCTTTTTTTCCCCAAGCCATTCTGTTTGTAAATTTGCTTGTGGTGCGCTTGTGATGATTGTCCTGTTGCATGGCCAAGTTTTGGCCAAGCTTTAGCTGTGGGACTAATGACCTCATTGTTGACTCTAGAATACTTTGGTATACAGAGGAGTTCATGGTTGACTCAATGACTGGCTGTAAAACAAGCCCAAATATCTCCACTTTGGTCTTGTCTTTCAAAAGGACATTATTTCAGATGTCTTCCGGTTTGTTCAAATGTAACCATGCAAACCTAAGCCTTGCTACGATGTTTCTTTTTTTGTTTGTTTTTTAGAGAGAAGAGTCTTTCTTCTGGCAACCCTTCCAAACAAACCATACTTATTCAGTCTTTTTCTAATTGTACTGTCATGAACTTTAACATGCTAACTGAGGCCTGTAGAGTCTAACATGTAAAACTTGAGTTTTTTGCAATTTCTGAGGATTGCATCATCTGACCATGGAGTGACTTTGCCGTAAATGTCCAACCCTGGGAAGATTGGCAGTCTTGAATGATCTTTCTTACTTTAAATTGTTTGGAAATTACCGCAAAACCCTTCCCATATTGATGGGCAGCAACAATAGCTTCTCCAAGATCATTGCTGATGTCTTTCCTCTTTAGCATTGTTAACACACACCTGAATGCTCCAGACCAGCAAACTGCTAAAACTTCCGTTTTTATTGTGGCGGTCACATTTCCTGTTGGTCAGTTAATCAAGGGCATTTGATAAACAACACCTGTCTGCTACTTATTTCCTTTGGACACAGTAAGGGTGTACCTAGTTTTTCACACATGGTATAACGGGTTCACCAAGAGAGTTGTAGTAACTCCCAGAGATCACCCACATGTATCCTCCTGGAATCACTTCCAGTACCAGCCAGCATGCGCAACTTGGAACCCTGCTAAGTGTACCCAATAAGTAGACACAACTACCTTGAATTGAGTAAGGCAGGAATGAACAGTTTATTGATGTAAAACAGACTCATATAGCCACAGAACTTCATTAACATAAATTAACAGATACATGTATTCAACCCAACCTTTAATCCCCAGGCAGCAATCCTATTGATGAGATTAATTAAACAATGGAGTTCCTGCCTGTGCCATCTTTGTTTGACAGCCAGGCTGGAGCCATCTCTGACTACCTTGGGGTCCTGTATGGCAGGTCATTCTGTCACACATGGGTTTTTCATTTTGGCTTTATTTTTGTTGAATAAATCATGGCATGGTGTAATATGGCATGTGTTGCTGTTCATCTGAGGTTGTACTTACCTATTTATTTAGACCTGCTAAGGAACAGATGATTGTTATTATGTCCTGATATGTAAAACCATATAATTCAGTTGCTTGATCACCACCCAGGGTCATGTTAAAAGATCAACAAATAAAGCAATAAGTTGAATACATACACACCAACATACAGTATATTCAGAGTGTGAAATACTTAGCTTAATACAGTATATGATCCAAGAAAAAATAAATAATTAAATAATATATATATTATATATATATATATATATATATATATAGATAGATAGATAGATAGATAGTATATCCAATCAAAATCAGCTTCTGGGTGAAACGGGAGATTCAATCTGAGCTATAGTTTAATATATCTGTTAACCATGATCCCTATGATTTTATTGCCTGTCTGCATAAAAATTTAGACTTACAGAAACTAGAGGTGAGGATACTACCATCAAATCTAGAAGTAAAATCTAGAAGGATACATTTGTTCAAATGTATGAGGTGGACCAGTCACTATATCTTAGTGCAAACACTGTTTAAATAAATGATGCTACTAGACGGACATACAGACTGGCTAAAGGTTAAGAGGGTATGGTGGAAGAATAAGTTCATCATCTGAACCAGTTCACCTGTTTATGCTTAAAACGACATATCATACAACATGTGCTCTAGTTTTCATTGTATAGTTACTTTTTAATCAGAGAGATTATCACAACAGGTGATATCCTACTTTCAGGAGGATATCACCTACTGATTAGGAAATTAAAGTGTTCTGGATACAACAGGGAATAAAGAAAAAAAACAATTTAGGAGAACACAGTCCAATTTAGATTTAGAGCAGCTGTGTGTCAAACATCTAGCGTCAGATTACTACGAGGACCGTGCCAGGCAGCTCAAAATACCCACTATCTACGCAACACACAGACACCAAGAATACACATGCAATTGTATCCCTGATATGCCACTCAAGCTATGTCTTTCTTCTTTAGTTAAATAATCTTAATTAAAGAAAAAGTCAAAGAAAATTGTAAGAAGAAAAAAACAAAACAAAAGGACAAATAAACCATTTCCCTGTAAATATTCTAGTACCGTACCTAGAATTTTAATGGTGCTGTTCTAGTTGTGCTCTTTAATTATGTCAAGCAAATAAGCCCTATCATATCTTTCATTATTCTTTTTCTCTTTAGGTTTAATCACATAAAAACAGAAAGATTTTTTTCCAGTTTTGTAAGACAAACTTTTCATTATTTGTGGGAAGGTTTTGGACATTTAACAGTAGCAGGAATAATAATTTCACTGCTGCATTTACAAATTGGTTTAAATTCACGAGATTTCATTTTGTAAATCAGCAGTAAAACGTTAGGAAGTCAAACGCATTTGATAAAATGACCAGTATGCAAAGAAAATAAAATTAGAAGGTATTTACCAGGAATGATTATTTTAACAATTGTTTGTTGTTGATCCTGGATTTAGAAACTTAAGTTCAGTCCCAAGTCTTGTGTTGAATAATAAGAGGTGTCAATTCCTTCAGGTCAGATCTCAGAAACATGAACCAGCATTATATTTGGCATTACAACTTACAGAAGGGCTCCCTGTGAAGGACAAGGCACTTTACACAAGTCATCAAGGCACTTAGAGCACCTGTCTTTGTCTCTCCAACTTGCACTCTATGACCAGATATTATTGGGGCAGTTAGGGATGGGCAACGTAAATGAGGTGAACAATGCTCATGAATAGCCTTTAAGAACATAAGTTATTGAAGTCAGAAAGTGTAATGCTCTTTCTATGGAATGTGATGCGGAAGATAGATCTCCTTAATGGATTGGCCTCGTTAGTTTGCTGTGACCTACGCAGGTGTAGTGCGATTAGAGGGGACAGAGGTAGCAAACAAATGCTGTGCCTCTACACTTCACTATGCTGAATACTTGACTGAGTATTGGCTGTTCTGAAAAGGCAACAGGCCCTCTGATGATAATAATTATATATAAATATATTGGAGATACTGACGTTCAAAAGTACGTTCATACTTACGTTCAACCTAGCTGTTTTCATGGAAAAACAAGGACGTTTCTAGCTGTGCTAACATTATTGCAAAAGGATTTTCTTTTAAACTTAAACTTGGATTAGTGAACACAACGCCCCACACACACGAGTGATTGGTGCTGATAAAGTGCCTCTGTACACCTATGAAGATCTTTAATTGAAAATCAGTTTCAGCTACAATAGTAATTTAAATGAACAATTTCAGGTTATTTTATCATTTTAGGCAATAAGGTTTTCTTTCAAAAACAAGGACATTCCTAAGTGACCCCAAACTTTTGAATGCTAGTTATATATATATATACACACATACACACATATATACATTCACCTATTTTACTGTTATGGAACCGCATGGCTGACATTAAAACAGATTTAGAATGTTTTGCTCTCTAGATGGAGCTGTTCTATTGCTGTCCATAGAGGTAAAATTATGTTTGCTAACCGCCTGGTGACTCCCTAAGAGGATGTGGATGTCCTATTGAAAGGAGAGAACTGTCTGTATTCCATTATCTTGTCTAGTTTATGATTAAGATGCAGACTGTGTTGCTGCATACTCTTTTCACTTTTTAACTCCATGATGTTTTGACAAACAAGTAACAAAGGAATCTAAGAACAGATAAATTTGACCCAAGGAGATGTTTCTGAAGCAGCTGTGTCTACTGTTTCACCAAATGCCAGCATTTAACTCATTTTGCACTTTGAAGGAACAAAGTGTGTGTAATAAATATATAATAAATGAAAATAAATAAAATACAATTATACTACTGATAATTTAGATGTTGAAACTCAAAATGGGATATCCAAAAATCCTCTCTGCTTCTCTTGTGACGCAGATTTCCAAGATCCTTGACTTATATGTATGTACTCACCACACTGAAAAGTAAATTTCTTCACCTCATCTCCTATGTCTTTTAGAAGTTTCTGTAATATATATATATATTAGATAGATATAGATAGATAGATAGATATCTATATATCTTTATATATAAGATATATAGATATAGATATATACGAAAGAAAAAAGTACACCCTCTTTGAATACAACCTTTAGATAAACAACATATGTCATGTCACACCGTTTCATGATTAATTCAACAAAACTAAAGCCAAAATAGAGAAGTCATGTGTGAAAAACCAAGTAGACCTTATGATTCAAAAGCTCGTGGAAGTGACATTAGTGGGCATAACCAATACCTGCTTACCTTTATGAAGCTTTATTGATCATCCAGATGTGTCAAACCTGACATGTCTGGTACCCCACAACATTTCAGGTGTCCAAGGCAGAAAACATTCAATGGCAGGCACATGGTAAGATTGATGTCTGTGAGATTTGCTAGCTCAGTATAGGTGGTCCAGGGAGAGCCTTATGCTCAATAAGCAGGACAGTTGGACAGCGTGGCTGGAGAATGCACAAAAAACAGGACAGTTTCACAATTAGATGGTTGTCAGGTATGAAGCTCCTAGGTATGCACATAGGTATAGGGGCAAAGGGTTGTGACTGGAGTCTAGAAAAGGAGTGGACATCGCTCAAAAAGTCTTGGTAAACCAAACCATGCCTCCAACCACAATCCACAGACAAAATCCACAAATGAGTTGCTCACAACTTTGTCAAATAGGCAATACAGCTTTACTCTGGTGACTAGACAACTGAAAATTTAAATTTTGGTCACAAACAGCCAATGTCCCATACCTAAAAACTCTCCTGATTTCATCCAAAAGCTCCAGAAATCAGTTTACTGGGCTTCAGGGTCAGTGGTTAATTTACAGGCAAGAGAATGGAGTTTTGTCCCTTTTACTTTCCATCTAGGACCTGACCCATTTACTTGTGAGCAACCCTCAACACTTAACATGGACAACTACCTCTCCTACCTCTTACAAAGGAGACAGAAAGGGGTATGTCCTGAAAGCCAACTTTTACTTATACTACTGTGACCTATTTATATATTGAGTAAGGCATTTTATTTTCACAATGTAATTGAGAAACATGTTCTGCTCTTTCTGTACACATTATTGTTACTTTTATGGTTGTAGAACAGTCTGATACAATTACAGCCAGAACACATTCTGAGCTTCTAAAGAAGAGGAAAGTCGGGAGCATATGGGTTCAATAAGGGGAAGGGACATCTAAGACGAATGTATTTTTTGACACCACAGAGACAATTGTTAGACAGTGGTCATACACACACACACTAAAAGCCGTTATGATACTACAGAATTCTGTAAGGATTTCTCTCACTGCCTTTTAATATCTTTAGTATAATATTTATTGGTTAATGTACTTTAATATATCTGTCATATTAGTTAATATGCTTAACGTCTGCCAAACTACTTTACATTAGACACCAATAATTGCCACATTATCTCATTTAAATATTATTTATATTGTATATTGGTTGTAATCTCACAGCTTGTTAGATACATGTCTTACTGCATCTAAACACACGTACACACACGCACATACACATTAACGATGGGTGCCTTTAACACACATCCACGCAGCCTCTTTATGCCACAGTATTGGGCATCTCATGTGGGTTAATTTGCTTTTGACCTGATCTGGTCGTGGGTCAGCAGGTGTCTTGTCAGGGATGTATATTTTCATTTAAGTAAAAAGGTGATTTGCATCCAACATACCGATACAATATCTTGCTGACTCTATATTGTGATTTATTAACACTTTCATTGAATGTGTCCTTGAACATGTCAGTGTAGTCATAGAATATTTATAGACACATTTTGTGCCATATGAGTAAAAGGGGTTTTCCAAGAGTACTTGCACGATTCCCTAGATTGCCGCAGTGATTTATAATCTTCCCCTCAAAGTTCTCTAATATTCTTTTCCAGTGCATTTTCTGTTCTGCGAAAACATGGTGTTTTATTTTTTTTTTTATTCCAAACCGTTTCTGGTGCCCGGGTTCCCTAATGAGGTGTGTACAATACAATGCATTTTTATGTCCACAAAAAAATATGGAGAGCATGACCTGCCTTAACATTCATGACAACATTTTCTTGTGGTTTGCATAATATTCACACTCAGGCAAGTTTTAATGCCGTTAGCTACTAAATTGCTTAACCCATATTTACAGTTGCATAGAATCTGATGGCAGATAAGAACCACTGACTCATCTAGTCTACTAGTCTACTAGCAGGGAGATGGAGGTGGTTTTGCTAATCTATAGGTCTCTGGTCAGCAGGGATGGCGCTACCTTTAGGTAAGGTAATCACCATCCTACGACACAGACCTATGTGGGGGGCTGGAAGCCCCTCCTCTAGGATGGAGTGGAGGTCCGCAGGAGCTCTTAATACAAGTAAAACCGGCCATCCTTAGGCTGCTGAAAAAAGGAAAAAAAAATCTGAGAGATAGCAGGAGCATTAGGAGTGGCCAAATTAATGGTTTGGTACATTCTAAGAAAGGAAAAGAACACATTGATGATACAGACTGCAACACAAAACCCCTGGACGTTCACCGAAGCAAGAGTTGGGGATTATTGTAGGATCTTTTCCACGGTAAAGAACAAACCCTTTATAAGGGGCCAAGTGAAGAACACTCTCCAGGAGGTAGGCATATCGTTATCCAGGACTAACATAAAGAGAAGACTTCACAGAAGCAAATACAGAGAGTTTACCACAAGGTTCAAACCATTCATAAGCCTCAAAAATAGAAAGGCTAACTTTTTGGCTAGATATTGCCAAAAAAAAACATTTTAAAAAAAGCCAGCTCAGCTCTGGAACCGTATTCTTTAGACAGAACAAGCTAAGATCAACCTGTACCAGAATGATGGGAAGAAAAAAGCATGCATTTCACTTACATACACTCACATACGTCAGAAAGACAGCTGCAGTAAAGGCCTGGCAAAGAATCACAAAGGAGGAAACCAAACATTTGGTAATGTCCATGAGTCCTAGACTTCAAGCAGTCATTGCTTGCAAAGGATTCTCGACAAAGCATTTAAAATGGAATTTTTATTTATGATTGTGTTGATTTGTCCAATTTTTTTGTTTATTCCTTTTCTTGCATAATTTTGGACACACCATATTTTTTTATACATATGGGATCAAGCATCCGAACAAAATAATTTTTTTTCATATATCTTCATGGAGTGTCGGTGTTCCTTTATTTGATTGATTTCAGTGTTGGAGTGCATGCTCCATCTCGCTAGAGCACCCGGGTGGGATAGCTGCTTTCGCCTTGCCCTTTATTTATGTTGTCTGAGCTGGCATTTTGTTTATTATATTCAATTACATTCAAGCCCCTGAAATAAGGGAACTATGTAAAAAAAAGTTGTAGTTCCTACATTTTCACATAATCTTTTTGTTTTGGTTTTAGTGCATCTAATGATGTGTTTTGCCTCCTTAAGCTTACATTTATATTCCCTCATTATCATAGTTCCTAAACACCACCTTTTTGTCTTTCAAAAGTTGTGCCACATCGCCTGAGTACCCACAAATTTAATGCAATGTTCTGCTGGCTTTAGTAGAATATCTGTTAATTATCTCCATGTCTTCTAAGATCCATTTAAAGGCGGCCAGACCAAGAATGACTCACTTACATATCTTTCCATTTTAGAAAAATCAGCCTTTCTAAAGTTTAAAACCTGTGTTTTAGTGCGGTGTAATCGAACCTCTGTCCTTTTATTAAACCGCACTCATGATCATTGGTGCCCAAACAATTGCTTAAAGATTATAGTTGAGCCACCCAGTACAAATAACTGAGGCATGTTTAAGATGGATGTGGAAATGTGCAGTGACAAGATACTAGGAACAAGTCTAATTGAAGAATCCAACCATAGCCATGCTTTATAACATGAATTATGATTACCAGACAAATAAAGGGAAAACAGTAAAGAACTCTAAAATAAAGTCTATGTTTCGCAACCCCATCATTGTTAATTAATAAGCAGTATAGCTGCTATCACACTTGCCCCTTTCTCTGTCTCAGCTCTAGGTCTGTATATAACTGCTCAGTCATATAATTGAACAACATACATTATACCATTTGTTAAATTACTCAATATGACATATTTTTCTAATCACAAAGTGGTGACACCATGAACACAATGTTTCATATGTTCCATACATAAAATAGGCCAATTATTACTAATCTGCATGAAGGAGGGATGCAATAAAGGGAACTAAAGTCATATTTCTTTTCAGGTGCAAATGGAAATTCTTTTTAATTAATTTACATGCCATAACGGTGCATTTGTTCTTTTGTAATACTGGTGCTCCTGCCTGCCATCATATCTTTTATTTTATTGGACACAACATGACATCCAAATTTATTTTCATCCCTTTTCTCTCTCTGCTAATCCTCCTCCATTTTCATATTTATTTACATGTGAGTCTGAGTCAAGTGCTCTTTTGGGTTGATGTCCTCACCTCTAGTGATGTCTGTTAAGGGAGAGTTTACGCCACCTTTCAAGCATCCTGCCATATGAGTTTAAATCTGTTCACACTTTCTCCAATTTCCACATCCATTGCTTTCAAGATCATGATTTCTTCCCTTATATGTTAAGGGTAATGGTATCATGTGTTGGAACCTTTATAGTGGTCGCTGATTCTCCTCTAGGTTCTAAGTTATTTTCACTGTAACTACAAAGATATCTCTTTTCTGTTTAATACTTTCCTATGCAAGAGAAACAGACATACAGTGACATTTGGAGTGGCCAGAGATTATTTAAACCAAATTGAAAAAAGACTAATTTATAAATAATGTATATATACATATATATGTAAATATATATATATTTTACATAAACTGAATTTGTGACTTATTATGTACACTTCACAAAAATATTGAAAATAATATCAAATGCATTTATAATGAAATATACTATCAAAATTACTGAAACATCAACCAATGTATTCTAATGGACTTATTAAAGTTTATTAGATATACAAATCACTAATGTATAAACCATTAATTTTAAAGCCTAAGCCATAGTTTCTGTGGAGCTTACTAGCCATCTTTACCAACTACCTCCTCAACAAAAGGCCATTTCTCATTACTTTTGGACCTCTCTGCAGCCTTTGATACAGTTGACCATCATGCTTCCAGAGCTCTTTCTGGTTCAGATATTACCTTTCTGACAGTACATTCAGTGTCTCCTTCACTCTTTCTTACCACTGTCTGTTGGTGTTCCTCACGGCTGTACTCTTCTCCATCTATACCCCTTCACTTGGACAACTGATATTTCCGTTTGGTTTCCAATACCCCCTATATGCAGATGACACCCTAATATGTTCTCTCGTGACCTTTCACCCTCTCTAACTTGCATCACTGAGTGTCTTTCTGGAATTGCATCATGGACGGCGCATCACCTGTGGCTCAATATCTGAGCTTATGATTATCCTGCTATCCACAATTCCTGACATCTCTACCATTGTTGACAACTCCACTATTCAATGAACAGACCAAGTTAACTGCCTTGGTGTCACACTTGACTCTCCTCTCTCCTTCATCCCTCACATCCAGTCCCTCACCAAATCCTGCCGCCTTCGCCTGAAAGGGCTTTGAAGAAACCCTTTCTTCAAAAACGACCAAAATATTAATGCACTCCCTTGTAATAGATTAATATTTCTCTGGCACCGTTCCTCATCTGTCACGCCTCTGTGCCAGTCAATCAAATGGCTCTCCATACCCTTCATAATAAAATTCAAACTCCTGCTCTACAGAGCTCTTTACAGCTCTGCACCCCCTTATATCTCTACCCTCCTATACAAATTCACCTATTCTCTAACCACCCTCTTTGTTCCTCTCATGACCATTCCGCATCCAGGATTTCCCCCATGCTGTACGCCTTCTCTTCTTCTATTTCCTTCCTAATATGCAAATTTCAAAAGCTGTCTGAAAACCCATCTTTTTGAGAAGTGTACAACATTTCCTCAAAAGACTCTCAGCCAGAATTCTGTCTAAGCCATCTGAATAAGCAACAACCTCAACAGCTCATCTCCATCCAAGCAGTCCTCTCCTACTGTTTCACTTTCCACATAACTGACTAGATTGTAAGCACGCAAGAGCAGGGCCCTCTTCTCCTTTTGTGTCAGTTTGTTATTGTTCGTGATTTGAAATTTATTCTACTGACTCTGACTCTGTGCTACAGAATCTGCTGACGCTATATAAATAAATGTAATGCAATAATCTGATGCAATAATGTATCCATATACTGACTGACAACACTACTAAGATTGAATGTGTCATAGATCTCATTGTAGGAACTGGAATAATCGTACTTCTAATTCAGGTAAGCCTATGCGTCCTACTTTGGACTACTGTAGCGACAGTTTATTCTAAATAATTTAAAAAATCAATAAATAATTTTAGTTGATTACAGTTTTAGTACTTAATAAATATATACAGTATTTTAAAAATGGCATAAATATGGATCCTAAGAAAATCTGGTTAAGAGAAGTGGCCACAAGTCATGTCTGTTTAACATTTTTCTTATACAGTATATTCAAAAGCTGAAAGAATATAATGCAATATTGGGTCTGTATGAGCACACAAAAAAACAGTGCAAACAGCGGTATGTATAAGTGCACTAAAAACATGATGTAATATAGAAAGAACTGAATATACTTTGCTAGTTTATTAGAGAATATAATTCAGGAACATATGTATGAAATGCCAATTATACATTGCTCACAAGTAAAAACAGACCTTTATCACTGGAAAAAGATTGTATGAGCATCTCTTTAAAAACAAAAGGAATAGGGTATGCAAATGATATAGAATGCATCAAACTATTTTTAACCAATCCTGAAAATCGTCTCACATGTAATTAGCTTGCAAAAAATAATATAACAGAAAGGTGGGAGCATTCAAACCCATTTGTTATGTTGGCCCCTCTTTATTCTTATCTCAAAAACAGACACACTCGTTTGTGCTTTAATTTTAGTTCTATGGAAATTATTGTAATAATAGTAAGTGGCGCATAAGAACCCAGCACAGAGCCCAAATGTGGATGCCAAGCCAATGGCACTATACAACACATTACCACGATGCAGTCATCCCAAGGAAACAATATGAGTTCCTAGAAAAGAGGAACATTAGGGAAGCAAAAAGACGGTGAGATTTGGGTCCCATAAAGGGACCTAAAATATGCTGTACCTTCATAGTATGCCGTAATGTATATTATCTGATAAAGGAAATGAAGGCAAACATCTTATTAGCCTATAAGTATATTGTCATCGGATCTCTATTATAGTGGATGCATCTCATGAATGTCTGAGACAGAGACTGAATGTCATAGCATCTTCCCACACAAACTCCTTCAAGTGCATGCCACTAGGTTTTGAAGGTCATGAGTGGTGAGGATTATCTCATTTGTATACAGTTTCTGGTGGTGAGCTATATAAATGGGAATACTCCCCCTAACTTGAGGAGCAGCCTCATCACTGGATTCTAACGCTCTGTTGGTGAAAGAGTGTAGCATGTATGACAAAGTACCTCAATTTTGGGAGCATGACACTGTGCCTGTAGAATGCAGTGAAAGCAAAACAAATGGATTAGCAGTGCAGTCTTTATACTCGGGTCTGGCAGCTGTTTGTTTGATTGATGGATGACATCATCACTCAAGAACTTTATTGCCCTCCCCTTCCTCTCGTCTTTCATCCACTAAAATAATATCATATTCCCTGAATGCCCTCAACTGAAGTAACAGACTTGGCAAAATAGCTAATTAAGCAGTTATCCTCACTCAAGGAATAATAAAGAGGCGTCTGATCCTCAATCTCTCTATTCAGAAAAATTAAGAACTATAAAAACAATATGAAATATTAATAAATTAATACATAGCACAGATAATGTAAACTTAATGATGTTTTACATTTATTCACCTGACTGGAAAATCTGCACAGTTTTTAAACAGCATTTAGAAAAAGTAATTTATTTTAAAACGGATCTTATCACCATATCAACCAATGGCTGAAGTTAGAAGGAATATTGGTTGCTAGCAGCATATTCTGTCCTATTTTATTATATTGGGCAACCAGACTCCCTGGTGGGCTTCAGCTCAAATGATTAATTTATACAATAGAGGTCCACATAAGCCAGCACAGACCTCTGTAGTATCTCTTCTCCCTTGCTGTATAACCACAGGGCAGCCCTCAGTTCATTCCAACTACTGATCTAAGCTCACCAGCCCAACCACCCTAACCTAAACACAAAGCTCCTAATGCAGACATTTATTCAAAATTAATTGGTAGACTATTATTTAAAGTCTACTACCACATATCTAATAACTGGCTCTATATATTTTGTTTAAAACCGGATGCAATATGTAGTAAAGAATACATCTCACACCTGATGGAAAGCGTAATACATAAAAAGGGGAAGACAGGAAGCTGTATTATATTATTTTAATGTGAAGCACGTAAAAAAGCAAACAGTGGGACTTTGTGGTGGTTGAAGATTCAACGGTATAAACTACTGTTTTATGGGGAAAAATGTTCACAGGTCATACAAGATCATTCCAATATCACAAAGCTATTTCAAACACCAAATGGTTGCTATGCTGTCTCATCTGTCACCATAATTTAGGCCTTTATGCATTGCTTTCCATTATTCTAAAAGTAAGCTACATATCAAAATAATCCTCACAACATTTGTTTGTTTTCCTTAAAAAGCAAAAGAAATAAAGCAAACTTTCCAATTTTAGCACATTAAAGGATGAGGTTCTGAAAAATTTTCAGAGAGTGTGAAGAATTTGCGGGGCTAATCTTTTTGAAGGGATTAGGTACTGATACAGTGTCAAATGAAATTTAATGTGTCAGATGTGTGAGGTAACACTCTGTTTATATAAGGCAAGTCAGACCACTAAAGCCATGCACTTAGTGCGTGGGAAATTAGGGGCTTTTTGGGCTACTGGATGTCACAGACCATCGTTCTAAGTTTTGGCTTATATTAGGTAAAATACAAGTTACCTCGATGTGTACGTTAGTAATGTTTTACCACCAAAAAACTCTTAACCAAAATCCAATTTTTCACCCAACTCATTTGCAAAGGGGCTAACTAGCTTATCTAGGTAGCAGCCAAATTTACTGGACCAGACCTGGGGCCAGTCTTGTTTAATAGTTATGTTGGGCCAGCCAACTCTGGGTCACATAGTGGTAAGTTGGCAATGTGCATTGTATGTGAGCAATGGTGAAGCCAGGTAGGCTGGTATATATTGCGAGTGTGTATGTGTGTTTTACCTTTGCCACTGGCTAAAAGGTACACGTTCTCTACCTGGCTGAAGATGGAAGAGAAGTAGTAAGTTAACATTATATGCCTTCTAATTCATTAAGAATTAGGATAATTAGGAAAATGAGTTGTTATTTAGTATTCAACTGACTTGTGTAAATGGTATTGAAGTCTATGGCAGACAAGCATATCCAGGCAGTGGCCGCACACTGCAGCACCTGATCTGCTGCTCCACGGATAAGTATTGAGCATTGTTGGCTAGTGGCCTACTGGCATCTAACCAGTGTACCAAATGACCAGTCAGATGGCCAACCTGGAATATCCTATGCATTCAAGCAGAGCAGAGGGTCCATGTTGCACTGTATATAGGAGAGGACTAGTGACCTTGAGGCCAGAATGGGTTTGCTGAGTGCTGAAGAGCATAGTGTGTAAAAACCGCCTGTCAATACAAGCACTGTGCTTAGAGAGCTTCATAAATGGATTTTCATGACCAAGAACGCTTCCTTTGGAATGCATAGTGCCTGCTGTAAAGTTTGGTGGAGAAAGAATAATGGTCTGAGACAGTTTGACTAGGCCTCTTAGTTCCAGTGAATGATAATGTTAATAGTAATGACAACTTAAAGGCACCATTTTGGGAAAAGTTATTTTCTGTTCCAGCATGGCTGTCTCTCTGTGCACAAAGCAAGATCACCATAAAGATGTGGCTTGAAAAGCTTGGTGTGGAGGACCTTGGGTGGCCTGCACAGAGCACTGGACACTTTATATATGATTTGGAATGTTGATTACAAGGCAGGCCTTCTCGTCCGACATCAGTGCCTGACCTCACAAATGCTCTTTTGGCTAAATAGGCACAAATTCCCACAGAACACTCCAAAATATTGCTGAAAGCCTTTCCAGAAGAATGGAGGCTGTTATAGCCGCAAAGGAGCTGCCAACTCCATATTAATGCCAATAGTTTTGGAATGGGATGTTCAACTAGCTTTTATATGTGTGATGGTTAGGTGTCCACATACTTTTGGTCATGTAGTGTAGCGTAACAAAAAGGGAAAAAAGAAAACAGAGAGAGCACAGAGAGTAATCCATGAGGAAAGTCTTCCTACAGCCCTTTTTATTTGAAGCCACCCTTGTGGCTGTGTGTATAGTCGTAGGTAACACACAGAGCAAAACTTTAGGCAGAGGCCCATAATCATTCAATCAGTGTAGGCCAGGGCAATGCCCCCTATTTCCCTTGACAGCCCTCTCTGATTTCCAGCAGCATTTATTTCAGATACCCTAAGACAGTCACAGTCCTAATCAGACTTCTCTCTCAGTGTCAACTATGGGTTGAAAGGGACAGACTGCATGGGTCTGTATTGCAGAGGACATGGGAGCATTTGGACAGTTATTTTCAGACACATATTTAGAACTAGGGTGTTTATACAATAAAATAGCATTGCCAATTAATAGAATATTCAGAGTTGTTGGTTTTGGCAAGTAAATCATCTATTAATCAGATCCGAAGCATTAATACCACAATACACAAACTTTACAAATGTAACTTCAATATTACATCAGATTTCACAAACATTGGGTAGTTATTTAATTCACTTCTAGACCAATAAAAATGCATTACACAACCTTCAACAAACATTTATTCCTGTAATTAATCATTTTTTCTCACAATATATCACAGTGGATATTTTTTCACCTTACTACAGCTCCATGCACATTATGATATCATGTTCATATAAAAAGTATGGCCTTTACTTCTAGTGTCAGAAATGACATCATCATTGATGCTGTGAGTATATACTTATAAGATATTTGTAACCTTAGGGTGCTACTTAATGCCCTGTGCAGGTTGACTGCTGGGCTAAGAAATCCTAAACCAATAAACAGCAGGTGATACACTTCACAATTGTTTATTGAGGCCAGTTTTCAAAAGTTGTGACGCTATATGGGATCTTTTGAATAGGAACTGCCAAGAAACATAGCCTTTTCTTACATGAGCAGCTTTGAGTTTGTTCAATAAAATGTATTATGTGCATGTTGTTTGCAAAGTTTTCTATCTAAATAGTCTGAGTTCATGTGAAGTTCAGAT
Organism: Spea multiplicata; assembly: GCA_009364415.1. Classification (NCBI taxonomy): domain Eukaryota; kingdom Metazoa; phylum Chordata; class Amphibia; order Anura; family Pelobatidae; genus Spea; species Spea multiplicata. The sequence continues at coordinate 234,023 of VKOC01016157.1, forward strand.
CTGCAGCTGAGGTCATTTATTTCAACTGCCTTTATGTCGATGCATATATTTTCTGTTTTTCAATGATATTATACTATAACTGGACAGCCATGGAAATATTACGCTACTTAAAGAACTAGTATGTTGGATAGTGGCATGGATGGATTCTGCATGCCTCCCATGTGTGCTTCTTTCTTGGGAATCCAAATACCCCTGCCCCCATTTCTTCCCCTGCTGTTCCTGTTTTCTAGCAGCCCAGAACATTTGGTGACAGAGTCACAATAATCTGTGAGAAGCAGCTGAAATGATTTACAAAATAAAATGTTTTTATTTTATTGTGTAAATTATCGCCATTTTTCCAAACATTCACTGAGTTACATAAATAGCTATCAGCAGATCACAGTCACAAAATAGTCTTGGCAAAGGTTTGCCCTCTGGCTACACCTTCGACCATATTGCCTAAAACAAACATTTCCCTCTTTGGCTGTATGATGGAAGGAATGATTTGGTGAACACTGGGACCTATTTGCCAAACCATGAGTTAATGAGTGCATGGGCCCACAAATTTAACGCAATCTAATGCAATATCAAACTTTCTAAACGTTCAATTTTAGTGCCTCTTGACATCCCAAATCCATCTCTTTCCTCTGCTCCTGTCCCTCCTTTTACAAGCTTAGGGATGTTTGCTGGATAGGATGTATCTGGGTTCTCTAAAATGCATTATTCTTCTAAATGCGTTTCTCAATTTTCGAAATAGGTATTAGGTTTCTAGGTAGAATATTAAACACAAATAGGGAAAATGTTAAACTGTACTCAGGAGCACTCTTGGAAGACTAAGTCATTTGATCTGTTTAACTCTCACGATATGTACTTACTATAAACACTTTGATTGAAAAAGGTAAGCTGTACCACTCACATATATTTAGCTTTAGGCTTTCCCAGTTGTGAAAAGCATGTTTCACTTCCCTCGCTTTATTGTAAATAGAAAATAAACACAATGGAACACAGAATTTTGCAGTTAATATCCCTAACTCCAGAAAATACTCAGTAAACATGGGAATAACTGTAGCAAACACTGGGCTAACACCAGAATAACAATGACTTGTTGGTGTCTTATTGTTGTTGGACTTCAACTCCAGTTACTCTGTCACACAAAGCAGTGAAGCTGCAGAGCAATAGAAGTTGTAATGCAACAACAGATTGCCCATCCCTGGTGTACAGAATCTCCTAACCGCCAAAATCTCTCCGGTAGGTGATGTTTTAACAAAACATAAAAAAGCCAGTTCTTTAATTCGTTCAAGAAAGGAAGAAAGGAAAGCTCCAATCAGTGACCTTTCTTTAAGTATAGTAAACATCAGAATGGCTTTGGGAGTGGCAAAAAAACAGACAGTTTTTATAAAGACAGAGCTCTAAGGAATTTTAATATGCACGCAAGGATTTCTTTAATTACACATAGCCTGAAGACTGAGTACTGAATGAACACATACAGACAAAAGGTATTAAAAAAATACATATTTATTTTAATTTGACTCACTTTTTTAACCATGAAGGCATTCCGTCTACCAGTGAAAATGTACATCTCATGATGAGTCAAGAAAGCATTGCTTCATTAGAGGTCTCTTTGGTAGTGAAATATAAAGAATTACCGGTATATCTTGATGTACATGGAATCAACCGTCTTCAATGATTTACGCTCATTCCCCCCCCACACTGATATACTGCCAATGTGTTATAGTCTTCTGCCGTTCTTCTGATCTTATCCCTTCCCTTTCTATGACTTTTTTATATTATGTAATTACTTAGTGCTGTCTGTACATCTGAAACATGAGCCTAAACACTGTCATATTGACCAAAGTTGCAGATCAATTTGCTGGTGCTCTGTGTGTAGCACTATTACAATGGGGGAGTGAAAACTAACAGGCCAAAGATTGATACATATTGAAACATACTGGTACAGAAAAAAAAAGGCCTACTCTAGGCCTAATCTTTTAGTAGGTTGAAGGGAATGAGGCTGTTGAGGGACATGTGGAGCACACTCCACATGTGGAGTGTGTGTAGCAGTGTTAGTGTGAGTGCCTCTCCTGAGGTCAGGCTCTGGATCCGCTGTTTTACAGGGTTTGGGCTAGGTCCCTTGGTCCCAGCGAAGGGTAATGTTAATGCTTCTGCATACAAAGACATTGCAGACAATTGTGAGCCAGGCCTTCCTGTCCAACATCAGTGCCTGATCTCATAAGTGCCCTTTTGTCTGAATGGATACAATTCCCCACAGAAACACTCCAAAATCTCATGGAAAGGCTTCCCAGAAGATTCAAGGCTGTTATATATATTGATATATATATATATAGTAAATTTCTGAATATATACTAATTAAATATAGAATATAAAAGATGTCTTCTCTTCATCTTCCACTTTTTTATGTGTGACAAGAGACTTTACATTTCAGTGATTCTAATAAATAAAGAGCCTAAACTACAAAAACAAACAAACAAGCAGCTTCTGTCTAAAAAAAATAATATTAGCAAAAGTAAAGCCTAAAGATTTATACAACTTTAAAACACACCTAAAATGACGAATATTTACTTAGACAGGAGGTAGTGGATTAATATTGATTTAACTAGGTGCCTTCTGCTGATTGCCAGGTAGGCAGTTAATGTAGATTTAGCCTAATCCATCAGAGCATAATCCAATGTGATCTGAATATAGCTGGTTAATGTTCGTAAAACTCACACCCTGCTGGCAGTCAATATGCAGGGTTTATTATAATTCAAGGTTGATAATACAGTAGAGAGATAAAATATGTTTGTGTGTTTTAAGGTCAGGAGTGTGAAAGGATCTGCAAAAACACAGGAGTATTTCACCATACAGAACTGTCTCTACACACATAAAAGACTTGTCACCTGGGAGGTGTGAAAAGAGGGAGGGGCCTAGGGAGGAGGCCCAATCAAAGTGCATGTTCTGATCTTCACATTGCCACAGTGATCTGCCATTTGTTTAGAGGCTGTGCTGCTTAGTGTTGGATGTGCCATTGTGTGAGATCATTGGCTGTGGGGTGATGCTGTTTTGCTACAGATACAAATTACATCCAATGGTCAGGGTATAGTAACCAGAAACAACTCAGATATATACTTCCAAAAACACAACTCACAAGAATCATAGACAGGCCCTCATGCAACACTCAAAGACACATTAACATAAGAACGCACAAACACTCACCAAAGCACACAGGTTGACAAGTATACATGTACCACAAAGTTCCACAGCCTCATCAGTCACTATATTGTGTAAAGAAACAGCGGAAATCATTTTTAATATATTAAATTATGTGAATTAAACATGGTTATTCTTCCTACAATCGCCATTGAAAGGTCACTAAGTCACATATAAAAGCCACACCATATAGAACAAAAAAGCTTCACTTTGGCCATTTTAAATATTGTGTTCAGATAAGTATGAATTGCAAATTTACTGAGTTCTGGAAAATTTGGCGATTCATTACAAAGCCCTAAAAATAAAGTCAAATCCCCACACTTACTCTCAGTCACTCTTATTCTTGTTCACTCTGTAGCATTCTCTAAATGTTTCCCTGCCTTCTCTGCCGACCACTTCTACTTCATCATCTTCTCTCTTTTCAGTCTTACCTTATCTGGTATCTTTTTTCTTTGTCCGCATCTCCACGGACGTAACCAGGCTTTTATGACGGCACTTGCAGTGACATCACTACAGCGCTGCCATTTTGACAGATGTTGCCACTGGGTTATTTCCACTGACATGTGGACAAAGATAGCAGATTAAGGATTGAAGATTGAATAGAGAAGCGAAGGGAGAAGATAGAAGAAGATGATGTGGAGGAAGATACAGAAGCAGATGTGGTCAGCAGAAGAGAAAGTGGTGGGCAGGGAAGGTAGGCAAACATTTAGACACCGTGAGAGAGTAAACAAGAATAAGAGTGTGAGAGTGAATGTGGGCACTGGGCATCAAATTTCGCAGAATTCGTCTGAATCGTTTTTGGCCTATTTGCCCATGTCTAGTGTATAACAAACAAACAAACAAACAAAAAAAGCCCAGGACATTGTAGAGACAAAAAAAAACCAACCTAATGAAAATGTCTTTCTCTCCTCTGGGACTCTCCTCCACTTTCCAATCGTAATACTTTTTTTTTGTTCTTGTTGTCTACCAAGCGATGCATTGCAATTGATGTGTTTTACGGCTTTTTATGTTTGTATGTATTTATACTTGTTTAATAAAAATAAATAAACAAACAAACAAAAATAGAAAACATGTATTATGGGCAAATTTGGTTGTACATCTGTGTATATGTATACAGTACTGTGGAAAAGCTTTAGGCAGGTGTGAAAAAAGTAAGGATGCTTTCAAAAAGACAAAAAGTTCATTTTTATCATTTAACAAAATGCCATTTAACAAAATGCAAAGTGAGTAAGAAGAAGAAGAATCTAAATCAAATCAATATCAAACAGTATCAATTCTTCTAGGTACACTTGCACAAAGTCATGCATTTTGTAGGCATATAGTTAGCTGTATGATTAAACAATTAAACCAAACAGGCGCTAATGATCATTAATTTTATATTTAGGTTGAAACACAATCATTAACTGAAACACAAACAGCTGAGTAAGAGGAAAAAAATGGATGAGGAACAGCCAAACTCACTGACAAAGGTGAGGTCAGCCAAGGAAACTTGGTGATGAAAGACACAACATACTTACTTCCCTTCGTAATCAGAAGATGCCCAGCAGTGCCATCAGCACTGGCAAAAAACTTTGGGACCATAGTACTCCCATCTACTGTCTAGAGAAGTGGTCCTCATGGAATACTTTTAGCCAAAACGCCATACCTCTGACACAGACATAAGGTCATGCAACTCAACTTTTCACAAATTGGGGTGCAGAAAAAAGGCACCAGGTGCTCTTGACTGGTGAGTCAAAATGTGAAAATATTTGGCTAAAGGCAGTTTCTTTGCCGAAGGGCTGGAGAGTGTTAAAAGAATGAGTGTTTGCAGGCAACAGCAAAACATGATGTAGTTTCCTTGCAAGTTTGGGGCTGCATTTCTGGAAATAAAGTTGGGTATTTGGTCAGAATTAATGATGCTTACATGCAGATACTTACACCTCATGCAATACAATCAAAAAGGCATCTGATTGGCCCCATATATATTTTCAAGCATAACAACCCCAAGTATACAGCCAAAGTCATTAAGGACTATTTTCAGCGTAAAGAAGAACAAAGAGTTCTTATCTCAACACCATCATGTATGTCTGGGTTTACATGAAGACATAGAGGCAACTGAGGCTGACTAAAGCCACAGAAGAACTGTGGTTAGTTCTCCAAGATGTTTGGAACAACATACTGTACCTTCCGAGTGCCTGTTCACTCACTTTTTATTTTGTTAAATGAGAAAAATAAACTACCGTATTTACAAGTTTATCAAACAAGTATCCGAGTTAATAAAAGAAAGGCTAGTGAAAGAAATCTGATGAAATGACACAATTTTGTCTATCTGATCCAGTCTTCTCTATGACTTTTGTTAATGACACAGAATAGGAAACATTCCTACAATGCCCATGAAAATATCCATCTTAATCCTTCAGTGTATGTCCATAATGACATTACTGCTTTTTTAACGAATATTGTTTGTGTCAAAATGATACAAGATGGTATTTTCTCTCTCTCTGTGTATAAGATGTAATCAGTCATTGTTAAAGCATCACAAGCACTGGCTGTTCTCTTATTATTCACTCATTGAAAGGACACCAGGATATTTTGAGCATTTAAATATCCCATCATTACATAATTCATCTCAATGATGAACTATGATTCACTAACTTAGTTGTTTTATTGTAAATTCATGTGGATAGGCAAAACTAGCCTCTTAGAGACAAAAAAAATGATGTATTCTGATAAAAATAGACACAGAATGTCAGCAGGATTCAGTATCTCTGGTACGGTATCCTTGCTATACAGGATATATTTATCACGGATCTAGTGACATCAGTTACAGTATACACTTTCAGTAGTTATTAAAAACAGATACCAGACAGATGTTTAACATAGTATCTCAGCATCTTCCCTTACTAGCCAGTAGATGACTGGCTGTGACGGCTCTCTAAACTGGCAAATCAGACAGGTCTCTGAGCTGCAAACTAAGCACTCTCCTGGTGACTGGATATCAATCCGTATGTTTACCTCACCAATTTATTTCAGAGCTCACTGAACGCAAAAGATATTTTTACCTCCTCTGTGCTGGTCACTGTGCTACACCAGGCTGAAAACGTCATCTATTTCCTTCAACCGATGTGAAATGATAAACCCATCTTCATTGCACCCTCTACATAAACAGTGGAACGTAGCTACAGGGGTCACACAGGGCATCTCACTAAATGTCTTAAATAGACTTCCACACTCTCGATACAGAGAAACTACTATATCCCTCTAGGTTCTCTATACCAGGCCCAGTAAACAGGGGAAACGGCAAGTGGGCAGCAGATCCGGGATTCTAATGTGCAGCCACAGGCTGATACATATGGGACTATGTGCTGTCCAAGCGTAAGAGTGTATCATTCCGCCACGTGTACTGAACCCGCAGCCGCATGAATTTCATAAAGCTTTTCTTTCTCCGTTTGTCTCTGCTCTATATTACTTTCGCATTAGGCAAGTGCACACTTCGACAACTTACAAAATCTGTCATTAGGTTTCCCTTTCACCCTTCAATGATACGTAGCAACAAATAAATGAAGAGGGAGACTGGCGATAATCTACTCAGAAACACTGTACATGCTCAGTTAATACATATATAACATTAGGGTATTGCATTTTGAGTTATAGCCATTAGTAGCCTGTTGATCTCTCTTCCTTAAGTCAGCTTAGACAAATCATTACATTAGTGTAAGTCTGTGCAAGAAAGCAACATCTCCGAGGAATGGAAAGGTCTCAAAGAATATATACATTAAAAAAAAACAAAAATAAACCTGTTTAGAGCCTCAAATTCCAATATAAAGAACCACTCCTTTAACTGAAAAATTGTTTTTTTTGAGAATTGTGCATCCGATTTTAACCATTTTCACAACAAATTTGATTCATAGCAAGACATGGCCAGCTGATGCTGATAAGGTTCCTCAGAATTTGACAACACAATCTTTTAGCATTGCGTAACTACAAAGGAGAATGGCCAACAATCTACAAAACCACCAGACCAACAACAGGAGCTAAGAGATGGCACAGAGTAGAAGAGGGAATCCTTTATTAAACAGCTCATTTTTATGTGGCTTTTTGCTTTTAACTAGTATACAGTCAGTGATATTTCTATCTATATTGAAGCAGAGGTCATGGGGTCGTAGTAGATACAGCGGTTGGGTTTTTTCCACAGCTAGCATTTTTTATTTTTGTTTCACTTCTGTGGCTGGGAAGAACCCTCAACATATTATCTTCAATGGTTATATACCAGTCATTTCTGATCAACAATTAGGAAAAAGAATTGACTTCAGTATCCCTGTTTATAGGGCATAGCAATGATAATATTATTCTATGGACACCTTGAATAGTATTTCCTTATCCTGTTACAGCAAATGTCTAACATTTTCAGAGGCGGCAGTGTATCAAATCATGTATAATCTATTAGTGAATACACTACTGCGGTGAGGGTCTATCTTAAAGAACAAACACGCAGCACTTTTCATGGATTTGTGAGCCTAAGTTCTTATTTTTACTGCACTTCTTTTTGAGAATCTATAGCAGATACTCTTCCTGTTTGAGAGAACATCAAAGTATAAATGATGATAATTGGCATTGATCTAGTTAAATTATTTGGCCCCCTGGCAACAGAATGATTAAAGTTAGAATTCAAGTATAAAAACATCAAGGAAAGATCAACCCCTAAATAACCAGTTTGGTGTCTTCTGGTAAAAACAACAGGATAATGCTGAATAGGTCAATATGTGAGCTGTAGATAAAATTAGGGAAGTAGTATACAAATTACAGCAATTTAATACAGTGTATATTGTGGTTATTTACTGCAGCACATTTTTTCCCTAAGAATGTAAAAAAACTGTTCACTGAACACAATAATGTTATAAATATTTCTTTTATTGTTCCAAAGAAAGCACCAAAAACGTGCACACCGTAAAAAAAATATTCTTTATTAAAATAAACCTGTTATTATAAAATTGACTAGGTAAATCAGCATAATAAGAATTATATAAACAAGCTGACTGAGACTCTTCAAGGTGACCCTACAACAGCCCATCACAATTTTTTTTATAGCAGGCTTCCTGGTGTGCTGCTGCTCCATGGGCCTGTTGGGGAGATCAAAGACCCAGTTAAATCATGGAGGTCTGTACCTAGTACAAGAATATAATGTCATTTTCCACCACTCTGAAGAGATTCAGACCTAGGGCAGACCAAACCCATGTAAACAAAGCAGTAATCTCATTCAAATGATAAGAAGCCACTCATTCACAATCCAAACCTCAAAGTATCAGAATGCTATGAACAAGAAGTGTGTGACCACAGCATTCTGTGAAAGAACAGGGAGCTCTAAGGGTGTGTGTGTAATATATTGTGAGGCTGTAAACCCCAGGGAGATGAGTAGCATGGTGTTTGGGCACAGGTGCTATGCAGATCATACATATGGGTCCCTGGGGTGGAGCATTTGGAGAGCAGGGTGGTTCCCCCATTCTGTGGAATATACAAGTCTGCTGGATCCGGTCCGGGAGTCCTAATGGGCAGGCATGAGGCAAAGGTGCTGGACATTAAAAACCCCTGGAGCCTGATAATCTGAGAGACTGTTGGGGGAAGAGGAAGCTCCCAAGGCAAGGAGAGGCCCTGAAGAAGAAGACTATCCCTGAGCCAAGTGAGGCAATACCTGCCTGGACCTTTTGTGTGTTGTCTGAGGGAGGTTTTCCAGAGCCTGGCTTAGCTGGGTCTGGTTGGGAGGCCGAGTTAGTGGGTAATTAGGCTGGTCAGTCTGGGCCAGCATAGTGTAGTTAGAGAGGGCTCCAATTGGGAGCTAGGTTTTCTTTTTATGATTTGGTTTTTGGGATGTTGCATTTAAACAGTTAAAATAAAGCACTGTTTTGTTACAAGCTAGTGTTCCTGAGGAACTGTGCTTAGGACCCCCTAAGTGACATTTTTGGCCCTCATGCTATATATATTGCATTGTTTGTCAGTTTTGTCTAAATGCTTCATCCCCTGTTAGACCAATAAGGCTATATCCATTTTCTTCATTGTGTCTACATGACCCTAGTGCTTCCCAACTTTGTATGACTACTAGGGACGTTCTATAAAACCTAAAACCATATTATAATGAACACTACCTAAACCAAAATATGTTTTCTTGAGTGCTAGTATTACCATACACATAAATTATTTCTCTGTACAAAAACACATTGTGCAATATTCATATGCTAATAAGGATTGCTAGCCGTCAAATATTAATCTGATTTGGCTTCAGATGCACAGGTTGCTTAATTTACATGTACGTGTATGTATGATATATACAAAACACTGCTGGATGGAAGAAAATATAATTGGTCTGCCTGAGGCCATTTTATTCTTCTACTTGCTAATTTTCAATATATATATATATATATATATATATATATATATATATATATATATATATTGTTGTTTAAATGTTGTTTTGGGCATTAACATAAATATACCATAATCTCCTGTGGTATCCGTCGCCCTGTATTTGTCAATACAGAAGTTCTTCCACTGGATAGGCCCATTTTCTTCCCCAATATATATTGTTAAATGGCGTAGTAAACAATTCTTGTAAAAATAACATATGTACCAAAATTCTCCACTGAAAAAACCTGTGGCTGGGGAGAAAATGTTTTTAGTCTTCACAACTGACTTCCCTAAAACATTCGCCTACTTAATCCAAAGCAATTCATTTGTTTACTATAATGATATCTGGCCCTCATCATGCCAAATGGCCTCTCCGTTTATTGCTGTGGGGCAAGATTAAGTACACTGCTATCAGGTGCTTCAGTTCCCAGACTAGAACACGTGATGACAGTTACTTCCTAGGTCTAGGATCAATGAATGAGCATAATGAATACTCTGGCCCACTCCATCAACAACCTATTGCATTGGGAAAAAGCATCTGGCTTCAACAGCATTTTAGCAACCTTATCTGAAGGCACAAGCCATATCACCTGTCACGGAGTACACGCATAGTCTAACTTCTTTTACGTCTTTGTGAAGACGTTTTGGTGTAGCAGCTATAAAAATCTACCTGACTGCTCATTTCATGGTGTTCTTCCTCCTCCCAAAATTTTGCCTCAAGTATTTTTTTCTGTTTTCTTCTGTTGTTGTGTTACTAAGATAACATCATAATAGAGAGGTTTGGTTTTGGCTGTACGAGAGCTCAGAATGATATGTCACAAGCTTCATGGGATGAACTTTATAAACTCTCCGTTAAAATGATATCTATTACATTAAAGGGTCTTTTACATTATACTGTCCCTTTAATATTTCAAATATGGTGTAGTGGTAAGGAATAACATTTGTGAGAAATTAGCCCTGAGCCAGATCTCCACAGGGGCTCGAGGCATGGTATCCTATCTCCAGGCACAGGGTTCTTTCACCTTTAACTGCCTGTCGGTATACATACAAAAGACTGGTCGACTGACGAAAGAGGTCTAGTGGAAGGTAAGATTCCATCACACCCTTTAGGTCAGTCTGGATTGAGTTTCCTATATATACACGTCTCTGCAATCAAAACCAGATCACTACAACTAAGCCCAGACAGACTATAATTATTCAAGCTGGGCACGTATAAGGGCCTGTCTTTCTCAACTATAAAATGAATACCCAGGGCAGTAGATATGCTTTTAATAAGACTATATTTTATATGGCATTTAAAAGCACTGTAGAATGAATGCCTGAACTAGAGATTTGCGGTTGAGTCACCATTTTTACGATTATATGATTAATACACAGTAACTCTTGTGGACCATGCATTATATGCCCTTCTTGCAGGGGAACCTTAATGAGATTGGCCCTTTTAAATGTACACTAATGGCATGTTGACATTTTCAAATCTGCTGGTTCAATGAAATACTTTAAAGCTGAATTACCCTACTTGCGTACAAGCGCTTGGTGACTGAAGAAATTCTTGGTCTCTTAGAGAAAAATTGTTTGCGCATAAGGAGAATACTTTATACATATTCCGCGTGCCATAGAATGATGACAATGTTTGGAGACTGCTGGCAAAGTGTCAGGCTGTTTTTCAAAACTTTGCAGTGAGCCAACAACTTTACATTAATCAACTGTGTCTAGGGATCCATGATTGATACGGCATCACTTTCAGATAAACCAGACATTTTAACTATGCACCAGATTAAAAAATATGTTAAAGCCTGAGGTGCTGGTGCTTTTATGTCAAGGATGTACGTGAATCCCAAATACTTATTTTAACCTCTTAATGTCAGGCCTGGCATATATATATATATATATATATATACAATTTGGATAAATATACTGGTATATATATTTTAATTAATTTCATTAAAGTATTCATTTTATTAATTTCAGGTGCGTATTTCAGTTTTTCAACTGAGAATTTTGACATCTGGTCATCTAGCGCATATCTTCTTTGAGAAACCGGGTCCACAATCGAAATAATTTAGGGGTTCTCTTCTCTTTATCAAGGCTCATCTCCAACCAATCCAAGTATGTCATCTTAACCTTAAAAATGCATAGTATTGGTGGGGAGGCCTGGACCCATTGCTGTAGTACTGATTTCCATGCCGCTGACATACGTATGTGGTCGGAGCATGGTTTTGTTACCCTTATAAGTACCATCGATTACCCCTAAAATCGAAAAGCTGGTATTTTAAAACTTTCCACACACTAATTCTACCACCAGCCTTTGTCAATGTTTGTAGTACCACAACCATTGACAGAGGCTGGAGGTAGTATTAGCACATAGGAAGTTTTAAGATACCACCATTTCTTGCCCAGAAGATAATGGTTGGCAGAAAAAAAGGACCTTTAAATTTTTGTTAGTTTAAATTACCTCATATTCTTTTTGTTTTCATTAAAAGTAGCCATCACTTGTTTCCAAGGACATCAATCAGGAGGTTCCCCTGTACAGCAGTCAGGGGAATCCTGTGGGGGCTGGCTCTGTAAAGGGGCAGTTTCTGTAATGGTATTTCTACTTTAGCTTTACATTGTAAAATGTTCTTTTCCATCTGTAGTGATATACTTTAACCTATGTCTTTCTTTGTGTTCCGTTTTGGAATAACAGTTTGTATGTTGGTGAATCAGGCATGATATCCTGGAAGATTTTGCTGCTTATTGTCCAAGCACTTTTGGAGAAAATTGCTGTTTAATTCTCAATATTCCTGATACATCTTATGTCCTGGAGCCTGGTCCTAAGAGGCTCTATTTTGTGAGTAGGTCATTGTAAGGGGGTTTTATATAAGGATTGTGGGATTGTCATGGTATAAAAATTACTACACTGTATGATTTTTTATTTGGTGTTTTCCCTTTTTCCATACTAAAAATAACTATTTCAAAACCTGGGTTTTCTTTTAAAAAAGAAAAAAAAAGATAAGTGTTTTATATAATATTTGCCCTTTGCATGGCAGTATTTAAAGTGCTATACAACAAAAGTGTTTTTTCTGCATCCAGCCAGTTCTTTGTAACTCGAGAGAGCGGCCACTCTAATTCACACGTTCTTCTACCTATTGTTTGTTTTATGTCTGGTTACATTCAAAACACAATTTAAGATACAATAATAGATACAAAACATCGTTAAAAATCTGAAACTGCTGGATCTCATGGCATGGCAATTCATATAAAGGACTTCAGGCACAGCATGGGCGCAGTACTTATTCTCCTTTACCTTTTCTCCAGATTTCTATGGCAACAATTCAAAGCACAATATAAATTGTGGTGATTCAGTGATTAAGGTGAATACCATAGCAAGGTGAGGCCAGGGATGTACCAGGGTGTGTCATTACTGGAAATAAATACATCCACTGTGCTACATAATAATATACTCCCATAAGTAGAGATGCATTTGATTTTTATATATACTATATAAAATTTATTAGAGTTAAACATAAAATTACAAAAAAAAAGGATTCACACATACTTAGTATATAATGTTTGAAGTAACAAAAAGGTTTTGCCATTTTACAATAAACAATAATGACTTTTCTATAAAGATTTTTCTTTATTTTCCATATTAACAAATCCTATTTGAGCGATAGGGGTCTTTTCTTTTGAATAAAGACACCTATTTTTTGAATTTGAGAACAGTACTAAGATGTATATTGAAACATCCTCTTGATAAGCTGCTTGGTGTCTGTGTCTAAGCTGATAACATATCTCTACCAGGTTTCGAGAAAAAACGTTTAGTGTATCTTTGTTGTTTTGTCTACACAATCCATACGGAAAAGATGGAAGTGTTTTGTTTTAAATAGCAGAAGAGCACTCCCGTCTGACTAGCGGCTACATTGTACTAATCGAGTGTGTTCTGCCCTGACATCCATTAATGTATCTATCTAAACTATTTTTGCAGTCAAGTGGAAGGAAGTGTCGGATTACTGTGCGAAGGTACGTACCGAGTTGAAGGCATGAGAAACGTTGTGGCAGTATGGATATTTTTCCACTTCCCAGACACTGCTGCATAGTGGGAATTTGCATGGGTTTCTTATCTAAATAAGATATTATAGTAAGGTCCGAGGGCAAATGCTGTCAAGAAGGCTCCTTCCAGTCAGTATTACGAAAGTAGGCTTCTAGAAACTCTTTATTGCAAGCCATGACAGGGCTGCACCCCACGTTTTACCCATGTTATTCAGCTCTTCTAAAATGACAGTAATGGTGCAAACAGACAGAATGTGTACCTCAGGGCTAGTTTCCTACATTAACCACTTAAGGACCACTTAAAGACCAGGCCTTTTTTACACTACATAGCAAGAGAGTCCTCTGTGAGTTCATTCCAAAAAGCACTTTGGGGTACACTAGAGGTACCTATACGGGGAGGGGGATTATATATATATACAATACTATCTTTTCACCTAATCCACTCCAAATACAAAAAGACCACATCAAAAAATAAATAAAAAAGGGATTAGCATTCAATATGGAAATTAAGGCTTCACAGGGCCCTAACTTTTATACTTCATTGTAAATATCAGAAAAATTGTGTATATATATATATATATAAAAGATAAGTAGAAACAAAAGGAAGAGTGTTAATAGTTCTTATTGATGCTCAGTGAAATAAGAACAATTCCCCAAATAATATTCGAAATAAAAAAGATAGATAAAACATTTTAGATTATAAAAGCAGAAAGATAATGGAATACAACCAGTGTGGTTTAACTTCAGGCAGATTCTGTAGCACTAACCTATTTTTATGTGGGAAAGCATATCTAATATAGGTTTAGGGAACGGAAGACAATCTCCAAATAAGGCTGGAGTTTTTACTAAAGCAAGGAAAACAGATGGAGTAGATGGCTCAGACAGCTTTTATCGTCTGTCAAATTCTGTTTTGCGCATTGCAATACTTTATAACAGGCATTTATTTAAATGTCAAGATTCAGAGAAAATAAAAACAGAGATAATTAAAGACTGCAATGAAAAAGTAGATCAGCAATTGTAGATGTATCTTGGAACTCAAAGGCCACAGCTGTGACACAATACATAGCCATCTTTAAATAATTGTTATATGCAAATTAGAGATAAGTCAAAGATGGCAAAGAAAAGGTATACGGCAAGCGTGTGTGTTTCCTAAAACTCAGCTCCAGAGCCATCTTAAAATAATCCTGATATGCAGTGGGGGATAATCCAGAGGTTTACAATACGTCAGTTTTGGCTTGAATTATCAGCCAAATACACACCCCACACTCTGATCAAGTATCCACAAAAATATTTCATGTTAAGCATAAACTCAGACAGCTGTCTTTCAAAAAATGCCACATCAGCCTAAAAGACGGATAGGGTTTCTCAGTAAGATAATACAACCAATTTAAGCAGGAACTTGAGAACAACAACTATATCCTTTGTTTCTTGATGTCCCTTTATGTGCATAGTTTTTTAACAAGGCATTAATGTCAGTAGCAAGAACCATAACCCCTTTAGGCCTCGTAAAAACACCAAACTGTACCTCAACGTGATGCCTTAAGAAATCATTTATAATCACTGCTTAATGCCTTAAAGTATACCTGCAATTTACAATTTACTTTTCAAGTAATATACTATGATGCATTTTGCAGTCGGCAGCTATGCTGACATGCATACCTAAAATCCTTGGTTCATTTTCAAATAATGAATTGGGTCAAAATCAGCGCGGGATGAGGTGACATAACGATGAGTATGCCCCACGCAGCCCAGTCAACAGAGGACAAGACAAAAAGGTGAAGATCAAGTTCTATGTGCAGATTTCATTAGCAAGATACATCATAAAAGTGATGTTATATTGCTATTTCCTCTATTATTGTTATTTTTTTCATTGCTGTACACAATTGTTATTAGTTTGGTTTTATCACTGCACAGCTTTGTTTTCACTTTCTGAATTTAATTTTCCCAACCTGAAGAATTTCCAGGGCTATTTTAGCCTGCAGTTTAACTGAACTTTTTTACTTTAGCGTGCGGTCTACCGGAACATAAAAAAAACAATGAACAATATTGCTTTACATTTAATTCAATCTCTTGCGTGTTTACTCTCTTCACTGGATCCACATACCTTGATGGTTCACTTAAAATGGCTATAACTGATGGCATTTAGATTTCCATATGCAGCCCATTCGTCGTAATTAATCACTGAACCTGTTTTGCAGTCATGCTGAATGATTGTTAATATCGTTGCACATAAAAACATCGGCAACCAGAGCCTAGCTTCAGACCAAAAACCCAAGGCCGATTAATTCTACGTCCATGGTTCCTGTTGCCTTTTAAATCTGCATCACTATTTTGACAACGAGGAGGATTATCGCCATTTAGCATTCTTCCACAATTACCATATTTGCTTGATTATAAGACGCTCTGAAAAATACCCCTCGTCTTATAATCGGACCTCAAATAGGTCTGCCTATGAGACTAAGATCCAGATCCCCCGCAGCGATGCAGGGGACCTGGATCCTCCTGTGTTATGCCCCCCCCCCAAATTGCCGTTGCTTCTGAGTCCCCGGTGCTTAGTCCAGACAGCGTGTAGACGTCTACAGAATTCGCGTAGACAACTTCCGCTGCAGCCGGGAGGAGGTGCGGTTAGCAGCAGGTGTTGTCTGCGTCCATCGCACCGACCTTCCCCGGCTGTCAGAGTTCCCCGGGGAGGCCAGGAAGGTCTGCGCGATGGACACAGACAACCCCCCCTGCCAACCGCACCTCCTCCTGGCTGCAGCGGAAGTTGTGTACGCGAATTGCGTAGAGCTCTACACGCTGCCCGGACTAAGCACCAGGGACTCAGAAGCACTGGTAAGTTTGGAGGAGCGAGGGTGAGGGAGTGTTAAATGGGGGGCATAAGGCATTTCTGGAGGCAGAGTGCTCTTTGAAATGCCTTTTAACCCCCTTAATGCCATCTGCCTCAGAAATGCCTTTTAACCCTCTATATGCCACTCTGCCTCCTGAAATACCTTATACCTCCCTATATGCTACTCTGTCCCATAATATGCATTTTAACCCCCTAAATGCCAGAGTGGCACATAGGGGTATAAGGCAATTCTGGAGGCAGAGTGGCACATAGGGGTCAAAAGGCATATCATGGGCCACAGTGGCATATAGAGGGTTAAAAGGCATATCATGGGGCATAGTGGCATATAGGGGGTATAAGGCATTTCTGGGGCACAGTGGCATATATGAGGCAGATGTGCATAACTGGGGGAGCAGGTTGAAAAAAAAAGAAATAAAAACAAAATATTTTTCTCAATCGTAGCTTTTATTTAAAAAAAAAAATTGTTCACATAGTTTACGTGAATTAACATTTACTGGTAAAAAAATTTTTCCTATAGGGTTGACTTATATTCCGGCTTTTTCTTTTTTTCATAAATTAATATTCAGATTTTGAGGGGTCATCTTATAATCGAGCAAATATGGTATATAACCGTCGACCAGCAAATCTTGCCACATCGATTTTGATGGGGTTAACTTCTGTGCCAACCATCTTACCTCATACACGATGAGAAACGATGGCTCCACACACCTGTTGGCACATATATAACCAGTCAGTTATAGTACTACTAGACTTTCCTGTAAGCATCACTGTTGTGTTCATGGGTATTTCCATTGCAAGATATTGCAGTGTAATTTATTCTTTATATCCGTATAATGGCAAAAAATGCATTTCCTTTACGAACAGAATGTGAAGTTTGGCACCCGTTACCACCACATCGAAGTACATGTCTGTATTCACCATCTCTGTCACGTTTTCTTTTTTCTTGCATATCACTGCCACATGGAGATTGTTTTCATGTAAAAATGCAACTGCGTTCTCCTCTGTGCTGATATTTTTATAGAAAAAATGTAATTTTATGGCAGGGTTATACTGTTATAGTGAGCTTCTTACTGGTACTTGTGCGTAGACATGCACGGCGTGGCAGTTTAGGTGCACGGCAGATTAACGGTAGACCACAGATTATCGGTAAACTGCACGATAAAGTGGCATTGATTTTTCTCTGCTGACATTTGTGCCATTTTACTGAACCCTAACAACAAAGTACAGTACAGACCCTTTAAAATGAAGCCAGATTCAAACTGGTTTGAGAGTTGGAATTTAATCCTGATTTTTGTTTTTTTAATGCTTATCTGTGTGATTATAACCCCAACTGAATTGACGTAACCAAACAGTAGTTTCTACCTGAATTCCCACACCCACGTTATGAGGGAAAGGATCATCATTACATGTCATAAATTCATACTCTAAAACATAAGTGTCCCAGTCTAATGATTGCTAATAATTATTAATCACTTCAGCAGAACTGTTAAGTAAAAACGGGGGTAAAATAAACATAATTAGGGAGCATGCTTTTTGATTTTATTACCTTTTTGGTGCTTATGAGTCTAGGCCACTTTAACACATAGCGAGGGATTGAAAATGACAAATTAGTATGAAATCATAATAATGACGTTTGACGTTTTTACTTTAAATTTATCCTTATACAGAAGTTAGCGAATTGTAGGCCCAGAACCAAAATGATTACATAAATTGCGTTTCTTATTTTTCTCATATTGTTTTATATGAAGGCAGAGATGAAAAGCTAAACTCTTACATCTCTGGGTGCTGAAAACTTCCCCTGAGGTATACAAAGCAGGTGGTTAGTGGGAAATTCCTCCAAGTTCCCCACAGTTGGTGCATTTCTCACAATAAACAGAACATTTATAAACCATAAATTAATGAAGCATATATCACGCCCTTAAGAATCACTAATAAATCAGCTGAAAAAAACGAGAGCTAAGTTATCATCTTAACATCTGTGTGCAGATAAAGTTCTCCTTCACACATCAGGGATTCCTTAGCCTACCTGTATAATCATAAATGATAATATTATTAGAAATTACGATTAAACTATTTTGCTGACATTTCTGTGTCACCCCACTACTGATCCAGTCATAAATTACATGGAAACAAAGTGTTTGGCAGTGGTGTGAGCGGAGCCCTAACTAGGGTAGAGTTGGAGGTCTTGTCCCAAGCAGACATCAAATACATTTCCATTTGCCCTATGGAAGTAATGCCTTTGGGTGTGAGGAGGGTCACTTTAATGTATTTTCTTAGCAGATAAAAAATTGTGGCTTCTTGATCTATCATGTTTTTTTTTTTTCTTCCTTGAGTTTTACATAAGGCCATCCAGCTTATTATTGAAGTAATTAAATAGTTAAGTTAACTTATTAGTTAAGTAATCTACATTATCCTCATCAAATACTTTCACAGCCCAATAACATTTGGACATATATTTCAACTTCTATAGACAACTTTGAAGTAGATTCATTCATTAGGCACTTTACACACGTGTGTTAAAATATATTTTACACCTGCTAAATACACTGTTCATATTATATATACATGTTTACAAGCATATTGCTTTTCGATACTTTGGGAGGCATGTGGCAGGAAATTAATTTAAAAGACCGTCAGATTCTTTATACCAAGACCAATTTACTTTTAATCCTCTGCATGAGCAGTCAGATTTATTTTGGACCAACGTTACACTTCCTTCGCTTGGTATGTGTGGAGGCTGCAAAGCTGACAAGAGGGTGTTTATGAAGACATATTACGTTCAAAGAGGTGTGTGTAGGTGGGCTACAATGCAGTTTTATTTATATTTTAAGACAGGAGAGAAAACACCAGCACTCTACAAATGTAAATTATTAAAAATTCAGACTGAGGCCATGTGCTGTACCTTTGTACAGTCGTGGCCAAAAGTTTTGGGAATGATACAAGTATTGGTCTTCACAAAGATCGCTGCTCCAGTGTTCTTAGATATTTTGTGATATGTTACTATGGTATACTGAAGTATAATTACAAGCATTTCATATGTCAAAGGCTTTTATTGACATTTACATTAAGTTTATACAAAGGCTCAATAGTTGCAGTGTTGAACCTTCTTTTTCAAGACCTCTGCAATTCGCTCTGCTGTCAATTAACTTTTGGGCCACTTCCTGACTGATGGCAGCTCATTCTTGCATAATTAATGCTTAGAGTTTGTCAGAATTTGCAGGTTCTTGTTTGTCCACCAGCCTCTTGATGATTGACCACAAGTTCTTAATGGGATTAAAGTCTGGTCAGTTTCCTGGCCATGGACCCAAAATTTCAATGTTTTGTTTCTTGAGCCACTTAGTTATCACTTTTGCCTTATGGCAGGGTGCTCCATCATACTGGAAAAGGCATATTGTTCGTCACCCAACTGTTCTTTGATGGTTGGTAGAAGTTGTTCTTGAAGCATGTGTTGGTACCATTCTTTATTCATGGCTGTGAATTGTGAGTAAGCCCACTCCCTTGACTGAGAAGCAACCCCACACATGAATGGCCTCAGGATGCTTTACTGTTGATATGGCATATGACTGATAGTAGCGCTCACCTTGTCTTCTCCGGATAAGCTTTTTTTCCGGATGCCCAAACAATCGGAAAGGGAAAGAAAAAATTACTGTACCTCATTCCTCAGCGGTCCAATCCCTGTACCTTTTGCAGAATATCAGTCTGTCCCTGATGTTTTTCCTGGAGAGAACTGGCTTCTTTGCTGCCCTTCTTGACACCAGGCCATCCTCCAAAAGTCTTCGCCTCACTGTGCGTGCAGATGCACTCACACCTGCCTGCTCCCATTCCTGAGCAAGCTCTGTGCTGGTGGCGCCCTAATCCCGCAGCTGAATCAACTTTAGGAGAGGGTCCTGGCGCTTGCTGGACTTTCTTGGGCACCCGACCTGACACATTCTTTACAACAATTGAATTTTCTTAATGATTCGATAAATGGTTGACTTAGGTGCAGTCTTACTAGCAGCAATATGCTTGCCTGTGAAGTCAAAGCAATGATGACAGCACGTGTTTCCTTGCAGGTAACCATGGTTAGCAGAGGAAGAACAATGATGTCAAGCACCCTCCTTTTAAAGCTTCCAGTCTGTTATTCTAACTCAATCAGCCTTGTCCACGTCAACACTCTCACCTGAAAGAATCACTGCCGATGTCAGCTCTCAAAACTACTGGCCACGACTGTATTTAGTTTTATTCCCACTTTGATGGTAGTTAGTGACAGTAGCCTGCAATTATAAAATGCTAATTTTAATTATTAATCTGTTCTTTCTAGCATGTTATGAAGCTAGTACACCTAATTCTTCTGTGGACTTATCACTTGCTTGCAAGTGACACATGGAAAGGGCCCCATTATTTGAAAACCGTTGTTGCCATAGCATTAGAATAGGGTGAATGACACCTTGATACGGCAAAGGGACAAAAAATAAATAAAAATAAGTATAGGGAAATACAAGGGCTGGGCACATTCTATTTTTTATTCTGACAATGTGAGATGAGAACTACTTATGATTTACATCATCACATGGAATGATTTGTATGAGTATTTAGAAACCATAATTTAACCAACTAAAATTAGCTCAGGCAACATGGAATGAAAATATCTTAAAACCAATGAAATAGATTGAGAATTATCTTATATTTAGATGGAGGGTCCACTTCAAATAATAATAATAATAATAATATAAGTGGGGAGGTGCGCTGTAATCACACAAAATACATAGGAACTTATGTCATAATTCCATGATGATGAGGGGAGAAGGTGCATTCAGCATATGTAAAGGAAAAATAGCAAAATAAAACATAAAATAGAGTTATATGTAAACAAAAATAACTCCTTCCTGTTTATTTTGTGTACTCCCACTGGCAGATGAAACTGTCGTAGAGAATCTCCCTGCTGAATGGACAAAAAAACATTTATTTCAGCATTTACATTGTAAAAGTAGGAGATGCCATAGAGAGATGTGACTGATTTTGTAGAAGCTATAGGTGGGACCTTTTTTATTGAATATTCTCCACAACCGTTATAACATTAGGATGGTAAGTAATCTCTAGGGGTAGTTTCTTTATATGACAAAGGTAAGCATGCTTTAAAAACAGATAAGAAAGTGGTTCTGGTGAAAGAAATGCTACAATGAGGTATTTTCTGAAATAAGTTACCTTGCTTTATGTCCACTTAAAGGGGAACTCCCATCACTTTTTTTATAACTATTATCAGACTGTAAATATATTTTTCAAAAATATTTTAAAACAAAAACATTTCTTGTTTTTTGCATAATATGTTTAGCTGTGTTTTAGTCATTTGGATGTGTGACTCCTTATCATATTGCCTGCAATGGTCCAGTCTTAATCACCCAACCAGACATCCTTTCTAATAAAAATCGATTAATCAGATAAAAATTAATGTACATTTTTCATTTATTTAAAATAATTTAATGTACAAACAAATAACAGAATAAAAAATTTTGAGAAAAATGCATCTCTTGTTTTTATTTCCCAACCTGCCCCCTCAGCTATACACATCTGAGCCCAGGCTTGCCACACTGCCTCCCAGATATGTCTTATACCTCCTGTATGCCTTATACCCCCAGATATGCCAGTCTACCCTCCCCAGATATGTCTTATATCCCCTATATGCTGTATACCCCATGATATGCCACTGTGCCCCTTATATGCCTTATACTCCCTGATATGCCACTCTGCCCCCAGATATGCCTTTTATCCCCAGATATGCCACTCTGCCCATCCCAGATAAACCCTCTGCCTCCCTGATATGCCCCTCTTCCCCCTCAGATATGCCTTATATCCCCTATATGCCATAGTGCCCTTTCATATGCCTTATACCCCCTGATATGCCACTCTACCCTCTGATATGCCTTATACCCCAAATATGCCACTCTGCCCCCCCAAATATGCCTTATAACCCCTATATGACACTGTGTCCCTGATATGCCTTATACTGCCTGATATGCCACTCTGCCCCCTGATATGCCTTATACCCCCAGATATGCCACTCTGCCCCCCATTATCGATTATTATCGATTCGTTGTTGCAGACCTAGTCAAGTCATCTAAAATATCACATGTCTGACAATAATGGCAACCTCCAGGTCTGCAGGAAGTTTATTGGAACAAATGCTAACCTGCGTTACTGTTTACAGAACTGTATTTTATGCTCAAGGAGAAAAATATATCCCCCCCAAGGGACTTAGGTGACAACCTTTCCAACTGTATTCTAGAGGTTGCTTCTGTTCCCCCAGTCCCTGAGATATATGCTGTTCTGTTCTTCTTTATGTCTTGTTGTATGAAAATATAGATGTTACTCAGCCATTCAATACTGGAGTCCAGCTTTGATGGATTCTGAAGAGGATAGATTAGACAGGAGTTTTTAAAATTATGGATAATTATGTGAGACGAAGTTAGTCCTTTGGATATACAGATGAGTTTTAAAAAAAAAAAAGATTATAAGGCAGTAGAATATTTTTGTTTTTATTGTTTTTTTGAAGTCATAACTATAATTATGTGTTATTTTACCTTCAGGTAGAATATGGTTAGGTTTTTTTCACTGAACTATGCATTTACTTAAAGGCCACCCCTGTCTCCTGCAAAAACTGCAAGGCCAACCCATATATTGGAAATCTCTTCATTAACTATGACAGCCTAGACAACCCTCCTTGCAAGAGAAGATTACCAGAGCATACCTCTCAAGTGTCCCTCTGGCCCTCTTTCCTCTCCTGATGTTCCTCTTTTCTAGGAGCTTTGTATTAGTGTACCACTGTTTTACAACCCTAAAAGTCACTTTAATGTGCAAAGTAACATTAACAAGTGTCTATAAATTAAATTAGGTAATTAAAATACACAAATAGTCTAAATGTTTAAATAAGTTACATAAATAGCTATTAATATGTTAAAAGTAACACAAAGTCTTGGGGCCCATTACTTATGTTATGGCTTACAAATTATGTAAACAAAACCAAAAATTGACTGTGAGCAAAAAGTAAAGCAATCAAAATTGAATGAAGTAGATTTGTTGCTGGTAATGGATTTGAATCATTTTGCAATTAATTTATGAAATTGATCACCCCTGTATGAACCGCATATTGTCTTGCACACTGCGATTCCAAAGTATTTCAGTTGGCTGTTCCTCAAGACTTTAAGTTCATAGGATTCACAATTCACAGATGTTCAGAACTATCAAGCTGACTGTGGGTGGGGAATGTCAAGTTTTAAATAGCATTCTGACCATTTTGGCATATGCTGCAAAGCTTTAAAAAAAAAGTTTCCACACGATATCGTCTTAGAATTTACTACAAGAAATAAAGGAGCCCTCGATATTTAGTGCTTCACCAGGAAGGCATTTCTGCTGATGTCATTATTATAAAGGTGCGCTACGGGTAGCCGGTGGGTCACAGCTATCGCTTAGAGACGCAAATCTGTTGCATGGATACTCCAATTCTATTTTTTCCTATTGGAATCTGTTTTAATTTAGACCCTGATTCATATTTCATTCATTCTCCAAAACCACAAAACACAGATAGGTTTACAGCACATACTATTTGGGTGTGAGTTTCAGCAGGGACGAGTAAGTAAAGGGAAGCACTTGGCGAGTGGTTTGCATCTTGCTGTTCTCCTTCTGTACGTATTGGAGAGTATAATAAGACAGCTATTGCTTACGTTAGCTTACATTGCCAATTAGTCAGCTCCCAGTGAGTACCACTTCTACTGCTGAATACGCACACTGCATGACATGGATGTTATTTAAACGATGACTATGTTGAAAATTGTTTGCCCTGTTCTTTTTTTTCTCTTGTTCCAGGTAAAAAGGTGCCTTCGGAAATTGTTACACTAATATTGCTCCTTGAGTTCAGAAAGAAAGAAGAAAAGAACTTTGAACTTTTATTTTCAAACCTTTGAAGAGACCATAAAAGGGGAATTATAAATCCGGATAACAGGTTACAAGCTACTTAATCGTGAGGAATTCCCCAGCTTTGTGATGCCCGCACTGTAAACCTGACCACGACGGGCAGTTGATGTGCATTGAAGGACACATAAAAAATCCCCTCCGAGAGGTTTTGACAGTTTCAGAAAAAGCCTTGCTCCAGTTACACTTTGCAGCTACTCAGCAGCACAGGAAGACCAGTCATACAGTGCAAACTGCTCAACGGTTACAGAACCCCCCCAGTGCTGCTGAAATTAAACTCTGATGTCATCTACCAACCGGCCAATCACCTAGCAGTTCAAGGGTTTACACTACAACAAACTCCCCAGCAGCAAATGTGACTTGTACGTGCCAAGACTGATACAGATACCAAGCAAAACAAATAAATAAATGCAAAGGTGTCCAGTTGGTACGAAGCAATTCTCCTGTCACTTGGTGGATCTCATTGGCCGAGCGTGTGTCAAGTCCCGCCTATTTACAAATGTCAAAAACTAGCCCTTCAAGCAGTTGCCATTATAGTTAAGGTCTTCATGCTTTCTATCTACATGTCCCTCAATGTTACATATTTATTTCACTATTTATTCCAAAACAAGCTAAAGGAAATGAATTTTGAAAATTCACCCTGCGCAGCTTTGCCTTACTGCCCAGAGCCTCACATCCAACGGTGAGTGTAACCCAACTTTCCATTGTATGCTTGGAACGCAAGGTTTATTTTCTTGGTTATCTGAATTTTGTGAGACTGTGTACATCTTTTAACAGTTTTTGATTTGGAGTATCTTACTCGGGTTTCTGCTGCTATATAAAAAAAATTAACATGCTGTGTATTATGTACTTAATGTGATGTACCGGGTGTATAATGGCAGCTGGTATACATTTTGAGGCCATAAAATCTGAACCGGTGAAATAATGAACTGCGCTGGCATTGAGGACCCCCTGTGTTATGCCATTACTTTGTAGAGAAACAGGTTTGCTGTTAACAATATATAGCAATATCAGCGATAAACCATATAGACTAGAACCTTACATTTTAATTGCGATGTTGTTACAAAAGTGGGAAACAAAACATGGGGAAAAAATTGCTATATCTTTCATAATCCTAGGAGGTGTTCAGAGAATAACAGTATAATAAAAATAATGATTGCTTTGTAATGTTACTTCATAATAGGCATTTGAGTCGCATGCGTGCATTTAAACAAAACATTTTGTGAGTAAGCCCCTTGCCATCTTGCATGGACTAAGCTGCAGGTAGTCACAATAGCTCACTCTGTTACCAGGAATATGCAAATCTGATTGAATTCAGTCATAGGCTATGTGAAAAGATTCGCATAAACAATGATAGTATTACTATGGGTAAAAAATAAGATTAATATTTGAAGAAATGGGAATTATGAGCAGAATTAAACGGTACTGCTTGTTTTTATAAGATCTGATTTTACATTTGAAGCATTCACTAATATGGAATTCCTTCATATTTCCCCTGCTGTTTGTCCAAACTGTAGTGATACTCTGTATCATCACACAGTGTGGTTCCTGCATTATGATTGAATACATCCTCTATATAACACATATGCTACCATGATTTCAGAGCTCCATGCTCACACTTGGGATGACGTCCAGCACTACTTGTGCACACTGATGGCCAGACATGGTGGAGATATAGAGCAAATGTAGGGGGAACATGAAGTACAGCCGGGAAAAAAAAATGTAGAATGGCTGGTTCCCCTAATCATCACGCTATGCTGGGACAATAATGTTATAACAGCTAAAATCTGCTGCACAATGATATACAAACATTCATTTTGTAGTGAAGTACTTTGCACAGTTGTTCTATGTGAATGAAATATGAAATATTAGGTAATCTGGTTCTACGAAGTTTGACATAACATCCACAGCCCTCACATTTCACTTCTTGGTAAACCTATCTCTATTAATATTGGTATATTTAGAGTCAGGTTTTCTGGTCCCAGTTGTATTCAACGTTGTAAGAATATCACTTCCATGAAAACACTAGCTGATTACTAGAGATGCTCGCTGTCTGAACTAGCCAGGCTGATGCAGAAGCATCATGTTGATGACATCATTCCTTTGTGTCATTCCATAGGAAATCATTTCAACATTGTAACAGTTTCATTTAAATAGTATGCCGATTTATAAAATGTAGTCTGGAGATGCCTGGTTCTAGGCTTTGAAGAATCATATTTTATTGGCTTCTTTGTATTACTTATCTTCATCAGCTTGTTTCGGTTGCTTTCTAAGTTGCTCACAAAACTAGCCTTAGAATATTTGCCTTTTATAGAATGTAGATTGTAGAGTTTTCCTTACTGAATTCCTTTGGAAAAGATTAATGGGCAGATAGATCGGCAGATGACTGGCAAATTAGACAGTTCTTTTGGAGTCCAAGACACGTTGTTCTTTTTTCCTTTTTTAGAATATGTTTCTTTCCTTTCTTTTTTTGCAGACACAAGTAGTAATATATAATGAGGTATTTTCTACATCGTAAGAACAAAAATGTGAAAGTTTTTCTTAAACAGTATAAGTAAGAGTAGTTATCCTTTCCACATCTATGCTTCTTTTATTATTATTGAGGTCACAATAATTCACGTGGTTCCTAAAATAATTGCAAAAGTTCTTTATTTTGGTGTTAAACATAATTATGATATAAACCGTAACATTTTTTTTTCATGCTCTAGGTGAATTCTCCCGTTTAGTGAATCTAAGCTTGTTGAGTGTATAATTATCCTAGTTTGTAAATGTGTTTGTCCCTCTGTGCTAGATACATTTTTGGCATTTGTAAGTTGAATTGATATTTTGTGCAGCGCTTTTCTAACTAGTTTCATGAATATTCACCCTGGCTTATTAAGACATCCAATTTGATGAAATATATTTTAATTGCTTAAAAATATGTCTTTATAAAATATAGACAGTCTTTATGCTTTAAGTATTTAGGTGATTGTTCCCGTTAAAGATGATAAAGTTTTAAAGAAAAACTATTTTGTTATAGATTATGTATAAAGATTCAATGTTATGAAGATTTTTTTGGAGTTGCGCAACTAATAATTTAGTTTAGCTCACATGTGAATAAGTACACTGCAACACCTGATTGGTGTTAAGGGTTTAGGCCTCGGGGACTTTGCAGCTACGTGTCAGCAAAATGTAAGGTAACCAAGGTAAAGAGGGCCAACAGAAGGTCAGAAAGCCCAAGGTCACAGCCCATTGCTGAAATACATTAGCAGGAAGATCCAAATTAAGAAAAAAAATAATCCAGATCAAAATTAAGTATGAAGTCAGGGTACCATCTAGTTACAATACAGAATAGTGAATTTTAAGCAATGTTATATAGCAAAGAGAGATAAGCGCTAACTAGTGGGGGGGGGGCACTGGGTTTTATAGCTGAATATGTCTTAACTACATATTCTAATTCTGATGTGCTATGTGTTTGTTTTTAACAGAGCCATAGGGTGTAATCATTTACCTAGGAAAGTGTAATGTTCAGGTCTTCCTACATGATGGCCGGGCAAACCTTGGTAATATTCTTAATATTCTACTGCAAGAATGGCTGATCTGTCCCTGCAAAGCACAAAGTGATAGGGGAGTTAAAACATTCAGCACTCCTGCAAACTTCTAGGTTAGTGAACATGCCCTATAGTGTCAGACATCACAGATGGGACCAGACTTATAACCGACATAAGAAGTTGGGACATAGAGTGAAGTAAACAGCATAGTTTAAAGAGATCCCTGTGTAGAATCGAAACGCTGCCACTTGTGTGAGTTACCAAGTGCGGAGTGAAAATCTTTATTTTTTTGGAAACTTTGTATGAGGATTGGGGGTGTCCCACTACGGCACCTCAACTGTGAGTTCCGCCAGACAATATTCACTTACATTACTTTATAAGAAACAGTGACAAGTCATCCTGCCTCTCTTCTAGTTTTATTTGCATTGGAAGCTGCCAGGAATGGTCACAGTTCTATGGTCAAAATTCATAGCCATGCTTTGAGACCTTGCACCAAAAGAATTTCAGATTAGAACTTTTTCACTGATAATTTGTGATGAAGCAACATTTTGTTTAAAACATACATGCTGTAATATGGATATAGTCCACTTCATACAGTATAATTTAGCAAGCTGTGTGTTTACAAAAAGGCTTTTTGCTTCAAATAAGGTTTTTTTGTGATTGTTTGGCAATCATGAATAGCTGACATACAGTCCTGTAAACCCAGGGTTATCCACCTTAGCCTTTCTACTTTTATACATAGTAAATATATCTTCTGAAACCTATGTCCTTGGGCCTTGCTTTTCCTACCAATAGGATGAAGGATATCGCCACTTGTACAGTTGTTACACGCGTCATGTTTACAGACAGTGTAAGAGCCCATGATATGTCTGTTAGGGATGTACAGTAAGAGACGGAAGTAGCATATATACCGATTCTGAGCTCCTGTTGGCAGTAAGTGTGTGAATTAACCAGCCGGCCCCGTTACTAATTTCAAGCTGTCAAGTGACTTGGCATGCTGTTTGTTATATGATTTACAAACCCTTTTTTTTAATTAAAAAACATTTTTCTCCTATAGTTTCCATCATTAGTAGGTATCGGGATAAACTGTTACCGATGACTGGTTTGTCAAAATGTACACGAAAATCATTTCATATTTAGAACAGAACATGTGAAAAATGGTTATTTCTAAAGCAGAATGGATGATTGATTTAAGTCAAGCAATTCAGTGACAGCTACGTGATTTTCTGCTGAGAAAGGGGAATTATAAGCACACTGCATGTTTACATACAAGATATGCTATCGGTTTTCACTTGTGTGGATGCCACCCAATGTTCTATAACTATTAGAAATAAAATATTTGATACACGCATCAGAATTGTTTCTTTACTTTCTAATACTCTAGCAAGTATGGATTGTAACTGCCTGAGCTAATCATGACAGACAAACTTTGTCTGAAGCTCCTTTTTATCTTTCTAATCAAATAGACATTTTTGTTTTTTGTTTTTTGTTAATCTCTCACAAATTGAAAAAAAATATAATGTATTTATTGTCTAAAAGTGTCTAAAAGTGTCATAAGGTGGCTGAACCCATGTTGTGTTGTAAGCCATTAGAATAACAAGAATAGGTAACTAGTTTACTCTTCTAGACAGGTTAGCTTTCATGTGTATCTGTTCCTTTGACATAGGATGTAAAATAAAAATAGAGGTTTAGCAATTGAAGTTTGTGCCTTATTTCTGATTTGTCTTATAATGTAGAATCCAACTAGCTGTTTATAGAACGTGGTGAACGTATAAAGGAGTACGGCTAGCCCATGTTTATTAAGAACGAGTATGGTGGTAATATGAAGCTATCCAGACACTGGAGATCCAAAGCCAGAATCCACTCCTTAAGGGAATAGACATGCAAATTAACATTTAAGATTAAAAATACAAAGATGTCCATTCCTCCTCCTGTTGGTACATTAAGTAAAATATTCTTCATAATCAACTGTAATAAGGTTTAATTAGCAACAAACCATCACTCCAATACGGTATACATGAAAATGGATACGAGGGTGTATGAGTTTCCTGGTAACATTTTATTTGCCGCACCCATTTGGAAAAGTGGCAGAGAAATTAAGGTTTACTTGCTTATAACATTTATATAAACCATTAAAAGTTCACTTGGTACCCAAGGATTTCATGTAAAACAGAGAAGGTGACAGTCTTACTTCATTGTGTAACTATTAAATCAGGATGTAGTTTTTATGCAAATAAATACACCATATTTTCAAGTAAAAAAAGTTTCATACTCTTGCAATATCCAATACGGTAAATATTGCCACATAAACCAAACTATAATACACTACAAGATATTCTATGACCTAGAGGGGATTTAGTATATTCAATACTACATCTTTTTTTTTTTTTATTGAAGATGTCACATGCTTTAGGATGAGGTAATTGCCTCCACAACAGTCAATACGGCTTCACAGTCACTGGTTCTGAATTTAGAGAATGTCCATCTTCCCCGACCTCCTGCAAGACCAACCCAGTACTTGCTACTGATATGGATGGGTGGGCAAGATCTTCGAAAGGATGACATCCTCTCAGACTCGCACTCAAAATCAGCATCATCGTCAAATGCTTATTTCTGTTTTCTTGGACTAGTACTAACTTTAGTTGGGTTTAAAAAGTCTGTTAAAACTTGTCATTCTGTCAACATAAATCCTAAACCTAAAATAACTTCAATCTAAAATATAAGGTAAATGTAAGGTAAATGCTGGGTTACCATTAATACTGCAAATGCAATGGAAGTACTATGTATCTTTTCATGTACAATATACACATATATATACACACACACACACATATATATATATATATATATATATATAAATATACACACACAAAGAGGGGGTTTTAGATTTCCTTAGCATTATAGAAAAAGGTGTAAACCAAGAATATTTATTTCTCTCTGCATATAATTCAGTGCTTCAAACTTCAGGCCACTCAATGGAATTCATACACAAAACATAGCTTGAATTTAAGGAATTATTAAAAGCCAAGCAAAAAAACCATTATAAGGATAATTAGGATGCCTTACGTTAATGTTTTCACAAAATGTTTTATTATAATCCATATAGGCATCAATAAAGATTTTATTACAGGATTGTGTGATTGTGGCTCTCATAAGAATAAAAAACACATTGTGCCCATGCATGCTTCAAATATTAATTTGCACACTTCTTAATGTTCTAACTGTCTTAAGAATGAGTGACATAACAGAAAAGTACTAACTGACTAAACAGCAAGTGATCAATTTATGAAGAATTAACCACCTTTCTTGCCTTAACAATTTAATCTTGTTCAGCGATTAAGCTCTAAGTCTGAAGTGCCACTAGTATGGATGTTATAGTGATCAATGTTGCTGAAAATAAACTGAAACAACCTCTTTCCCACCGCACAGCTTAACAATATCAGGTATTACTTTACATGCTGCCAATTTGTTTTGCGTTCTAGACAGCAGATAAGACATTTTTATTATATGACCTAGGGCTATATTTACTACTTGCTGCGATGTCATTCAGCAGACAGTGAAATCAGGTGCTACCTGTAAGGCACATTTCATTCTGTGTAACTCTACACCGCAGCCTTCGCAGTGACTACCTTCCCGTATCACCAGAATATCCGATGTCCCTGGCATAGTGTGAAAACTCACTTTTGGAAATATGATCATTTTGCCTTTTATTCAGGTATTATTGAAAACAATTTACCTTTTGCGTTTAGTACTATATGTTGCTACAAATGCTTCTATCAAGCATATATTTAGTGATTTGGGTTTGTGAAACACGTATAGCATGCTTAAATGTTGCCCATCTGGCAAGATAAAATAAATACCTTAACATTTACCCCAGAACATCACATGCATAAGAGTTGAAATATTTTTTTTTCCAATTCTCCGTTTATTAGATAATAGTAAAAAAGTACAAAATGAAAACACATTCACAAGGAAAAACAAGAGGGGTACAATGTTATCAGGTACAATAAATCAGCCAAATAGCAGTACAACAGAGGAGGACAAAGCTGAATGGCAGTGCGATGTTAGTCTGCAGAAAAAGCATCTGACCACAGAGTGTTTGACTGCGACGAGACGGAGAGATAATATCATGTTGAAAACAGTAGGTAAGGAAAATAAAATAAAACCTAACAAATAAAAAAAAAGGAAAGGTGAGGCAGAAATCAGTGTGTCATCTTAGAAACAACAAGGCCAAGGGAGAAAATGGAGAGTCGACAGCGTCCCAGGCCCAGAACATATGGTAAGTAACCCAGTACATCACATGAATATAGAACATGTGACAGTAAGTATCCAATCAGGAACCTAAGACCATGGCGAATGAGGAAGAGGAGAGAAACTTGTGCCACGGATACCACTTCAACTCGTGTTTATGTGCTAAACCTTTGGCAGACATAATTAAGTCTTCCATTTGGCATACCAAAGACATTTTGGCAAGCCAGACCACAATATTTCGGGATAACCGATTTGGCTGTGTTTAAAATAAGAAAAGACAGAGAGCGTTTGTATTTCCCGTATGAGAGTGGAGTATGGTGGAGAAGGACCACAACCGGTGACGGAGTGAATTGGGGATCATCAACGATTCTAATAACTGCAGTAATTTTATCCCAAAATGGGCTTACCAAGGGGCAGGTCCACCATAGGTGGAGGTAGGTTCCCAGTCCAGAGCCACACCTCCAACACGATGACAGTACCTGAGGGAGATAATGATGAAGCTCCGCTGGAACCTTGTACCAGCGAATAAGGAGTTTAAAAGCCGATTCTTGAATCACACTCGAGAAGGTCCCCTTGTGTATGATCAGTAGAACCTCATCCCAATCCTCAGGGTCCAAGACGACCCCCAGGTCCCTCTCCCACAGCCCCATATAAAATGGTTTAGTTTGCGAGACTTGTTGTAGGAGGAGAGCATAAGTCCGAGAAAGAAGATGGGAGGATTCTGAGCTACCAACACATAATTCCTCAAAAGGTGTAAGGGGCCTGCCAATCTGCAGAAGAACTTTAGAAGAGGATAAAAAATGACGAAGCTGATGGTAGAGAAATTGAGTCTGAAAGGGGCTTGAGGGAGTGCAAACCAGATCTGTAAGAGGTTTAAGGGAGTTATTTTGTAAAACTTGATATGCCCTCAAAATTTTAGTATCAGGTGGAGCAAATATATGCATCCGTCCACGTTCCAAACCCGGCTTAAAGTCGGGGTTATCAAGTAGAGGTAAAAGCGGACTGGGACCCTTGCGCAAAATTTTCCCCAGAACCTTAAGAGTGGGAGTTATGGAAGTATGTCCCCCAAAGAGCGAGCGTCTATGTTGGTCTGCCAACCAGGGGACAAGAGTTGAAATAACTTAAACAAATAAGTTAATGTATGAAGTTGATGTTATTGCACAATATTGGGGGATACTCAAACAGTTTTGGTTTAGAAACAGGCTACACTTCACTCTCCTTATGTAACAAACTGGAATGGTCATAGCCTAAAATTTCCAGTGTCAGTATTTTTCAATATGCTGACTACATGCCGCACACTGGCCAAGACTGCTTTCTGAAGGCTGTATGCGTGGTACTGCCATGGCGGTGACTTTATGTCTTTATAATTTTATTTATTTTTTATAGAAATGTGTTTTTGAGTTAGGATATAACCCTAAAGAGGGTCTGAAAGATTGACGGCTGGTAGGTTTCTGAAAAATCACGGTGTAAGAAATTTAATGACCTTATAAATATCACTAACACTAAATCACACTAACTCACTCTAAATCGCTCCTAGAAATTATGACCCTCTTACAGCAGGGTTATTCTTTTAGGGAATGTGTGACGAATAAAGCACAAATACAAGCGTATAGAAAAATGTATATTGATATTGAATTAGGTTACTGTTACAGGTTATAAAACATATAACATACAGAAAACATTTGATAATAATACAAACAAAAGGGATACTTAAGCACATTCTTGGGAAACCTTTCTCAGCTCACAGGCTTCTCCCGGACGTCATCATGCGCAGCTTCGTTCTGAGTCTCCTGACCCAGGACACTTGGGCTGCGCTCTCCTTTCTCAGACTCCTCTTTCTCCGAGACTCTTCTTTCTCTCTTTCTCAGACTCTTCTGACTCTGTTACTCAGACTCTTCTGACTCTGTTACTCTTCGTTCTCTCTTACTCTTCTTTCTCTCTTACTCAGACTCTTGTGACTCTCTTACTCTTCTGACTATTGCAGCCCCTAACTAGTTATCCCAGAATTCCTTGTACCTCCCAGAAAAGTGGTTCACCCAACCCCTCTTTCCAGAGATTTCCTGTATGACCCAATTATGGGGGAGACAGATAGTCTATGCAAACATACACACAGTTATGTTAATATGCATTGGCTTCAGTTGTCTGACCCCCTGTGGGGTATCCCACCTCTGTTGGAGCCTTTGTTCCAAACCCTTTATAATGCATTACTAATGACCTTACATCGTAAAACCAGATATCTCACCTTATAGAAATCCAAATCTTCCCCAAAACATTATGCAATAAATGTAGTATCACATTTTAAAGGCACCCTTCATTTCTTACAACGGGGAACTTACCAATGCTGTCTTCTGTAGGGAGCTGAAGCATTACAGGCAGGCATCAAAGCCATAGTCACTGCTCTTTAGTCTTCAGACAGCAATGGTGGTGGCGTGAAAATGAAATAGGGCAGTTGGTAAATAACAGATACTTTACCATCCACTTGACCAGATGACCTCCCATACCAACTCATGTGCCCCTAAACTCCTTTGCAAAGTTTTTGTGCAGTTTAGAATTAGATACAAGGCTGCCGTGGCCCAATTCTCCCTAAAGCAGCCCCCAGGGCCAAATCCCCGTAAAGAGGCCACAAAGCCTGCAACAGGGGGCAACAGGTCCTAAAGTACAGGCCAGGACTCAACCCCCCCATATGGGCCCCAACACCTCAGCCCTGGGTAGTGTGCCACATGGGCCACCTGCATGCCCCACACACAGATGTAACCCAATGGCGGTCCTAGTTGAAAACAGTTTCTGATGCATTCATGAATTAAAATACTGATGCACTGTACATATCTAGTACATGGCAAATACAAAGACCAAAAGGCTCTATTGTGGATTTGATAAATTCATCCCAATATTTATTATAAATACCTTACCCACACTTATTTATGTATTGTTTGTAACAGAGCATATGCAAGACTTTTACAAACTAATGCTACCTGGTTCCTGTAGAGGCAGCCATGGGAGGACTTCGACGAGACAGATGTCTCATATTCTAACAAATATTCTAAAAATTCTAAAATATGGTTCAATTTACAGGCAGTGAAACGCACTGACCGATATTTTAAACAAGAAAAATTCTAAATGTTACACTTAACTGATTGCTGCAGCAGAATCCATAGTGCTTTCACAATGCTAAAAAACATAAAAATTCACAATTATATAACATAAACAGACAATGAATGGATGTGGAGTAAAAAAAATTGATTCCGCAGGCCACACAAGTGACACATTTACTTTAATTCCACAATATCATATACATTTCTAATGGATAACACATGTGTAAACAGTCAGGGTCACCTATACTTTATATTTAACCCAAACTGTTCAAGCTTTACACAAATACCTGCATTTCCTAAACAAAACCGTCTCAGACATTATGTTATAATATGATGATCGCATTATGCAAACAAACGAAATCATGTCAAGTGCATTTTTACCAAAATCCTCCTTAAAGCAAACAGCATGCAATATCTCTTAAAACTCCAATAAGGAAAGCAGGAAAGCATAATTGTTTGCCCCCACACTGTCAGGGTGGCCCCTGCACGCATTAAAACAGTCATGAGATCAAGGGAAGGCGGGAACAGCAATCACCTCAGCATTATTGAGGGAGTGAATGACATCATCACATCGCGCAAGAAACACTAGACAGGAGGGCTTTCTGTACCTGCCCCCTTGGGGCAAGCCTGAGCAGATCCTCTGTGCCTAGAGGAGGGCCTGTTATCAGCAGGCAGAGGGGGTCCTGAGTACTGAAAGTATTACTGCTTACATGATGAGCTTAACGGAAAGGGATAGATTACATATAGTTAAGGTATATACTAGAACACAATGGATATCTAATGGCATTCGTATGAGGCATTCAGCATTATATGGTGTCCTGTTTGTGGTATGGCTATGGCATATAGATTTATGCTTTACATTAGCTGCATGGCAGAAATTTTAATTATGGTATGACTTGGTTACTTTAATACACCTTATTAATATAGATGTAATAAGTTATGTAGCAAATTCACCCATTTCTCCTGTGTTTACAGAGAGCATTCTCATTTAAATATGTGGTTGGAAGTTACTTTGGCCCTGATCTGCTTTGTAATGGCTACTGCAGCCTGGAGGGATACTGGCCAAGATATTTATGCTGCCTATGACAGCATGAACAGCCATTCTTCATGCCGATCGCCTTGTTATGCTGTTAACATATTCACTAGTATAGATTTGTTTTTACCTATGTTAATTATCATTTATTATTATTTATGGTTTTATAGGGCCATCATATTCAATAGCGTTGAACAATGGGTAGACAGGACATACCAATCAGCTCAAACAAGCTTATGATCTATTTCAAACACGTTAATAAAATATATCTGTTTGGGTCATGTTCTTAAACTCAGGACTGACAGAGTTCTTGGTAAGTATGATTCTGCCGTTCTTTTCATAATAAACAATGTTCCCAAACTTGCATGGGGTAGGCATACGGCTATCCTGGATCTAAGACGAGATCAGGGACTGATGAAGGCCAAAGGCTGTCATATTGTCTTACTATTCAGTGACCAGAATGACCTCAATTTTATTTTTAAAAAATGTTAAATGTTCCCTATGTATGTGTACAATTTACCTTATATACAGTATTTGGAATGTCTACGCCTTTGGGTTTCTTTGGTAGCGTCTGCATTTTTAGCACTGAAAATAAATTGCAAGTTGGCATGTTGCGGAGAAGCGTCTACCGAGCTAAGTTGTGTCTGTGATGTTAGCTCATAAGCCACGTCATCCATATTTTTCCTGCTAATTGCTTCCTTCATAGCTGTGGCAAGTAGCTGAATCCCTATCCGCATCTAAAATGCACTAGATGAATCCTCAGGGATGTTTGAAGTGTCTTGGCTAATCCCCGATAAAAGGTGGATCAGTGGATAGCACAATGACTTCTTGGCTGGAGGCACCAACAGATAGAGCTTTGAATTTAATTGCAGCTGTAAACAGCTGGGTGCAGTCAGGATGTAATTAGCAGGAAAACTGATATGTAGCGTTTGAAGCTAATACTTTTCTTAAAGATCATAAAGTTTTTGTATCACTTGTTCGGGGATACAGTTTTAGGAGCAGGACTCGCATTGAATGCCTTGCTTCTTAGATGACTGAATGCTGTGACCATATTTCATTGTATACAGATAATTCTGTAATGTTCACACACACATGAATAAAGATTTTTGATGGCATTATAGTCATGCTGGTACAATACATATGGAACTAAAGGTGCTGAAAAATCCTTATATAAAGGGTATGTTTTCTACCTCTGTATTGTACATACCCAAAATTTAAGTGTCCTGAAATAAGTTAAATATGTCTTGAGCGGTGTTTTAAAGTTTAGGTGGATAGACATAAAGAAAAAAAGGAGAAAAATGCCTATTGTTCTAAATCTAGGAGGAAAACGATCGGTACTTCCCAATTTCAACAGGCCGTTAACCATGCCATATGTAAAAACATGTATACATTTTATCATGGAGATGAATTCACCATCATGTGTACGTATGTAGGGACAAGGTATCTGCTTTAAATGAATGTTTTTCGTTTGTACTGGTTTCGTCAAGACACACAAGACTTTGGGTCGAAGGAGATGGAGTTAGTCGACCACAGTTCCTACTTATCAATGTTATACTTACCGTAAGATCTAATGAGAACACCGCCTTCTTGCGCATGAGCAAAAAGAGCTCCTACAGAATTTATTGGGAGCTCCTTCATGCCGGTGATTGGCTGCTTTAGGCGGCAAAAACTGGTACCAGATGCAGGTAGCAGGGGAGGAGCGAGGTGCTATGCACTTTATACATGTACATGCGCATCAAAAGCTTGGATTAAAGGGTATTAATTATGAGCCAGCCAGTGTCCTATAAAATTAGACTCTGTGGTCAGTTTGTGTCACTAAATTATATGACAGGAAAATTACCTTTCAAAATGATGCCCTTAAGAACAGGGTGTGGAACCCGTGTGGCTTCTCTGCCTCAGGCAGGTGCAGAGGTGTTTGCTAACTTTAAAGGGCAGACTGTCCCACATTTTTAACTGAAAGCTTCTAAAATCTGCTACAGTCTCCATTTCAGCTGCTTTTTAACGCTTTCTGTAGCCTTCAGAGGTTGGTGAAGGATGGGCAGTGGGTGGGGGGTGTCTGTGTTTATTGCCTGGTTTACTGAATCCACCAGAATAAGAAGCTGCTAAAACCAAATAGCTTAAGGTTATGTGTTTTTAGGAAAGTATGTAGAAGGTGGTGGCGGCGGCAGTGATGGAGTTAGACCTGGTTTTCAGAAAATCTAGCAATGCCAAGGGTTGTTTGATTTTTCCAAAGAGCATGGCTTGAGACTTGGCTATATAAGCTTAAAAAACAATGCCTTTACCTCAAGCCATTCCAGAAGATGTCTCTCTATTACACTAAATGTAAAGAAGACATTTTATATTGCATATATGATGAACCTAAGAACAAATAAGTATGGGCAGTTTTGTTTTAATAAGTCTGTTTCTAAATTCACATACTCTTCTACACATGGAAACATTAAGAGCTTAAGTAATTCTTCCTTTCAAGAGAAGGTCAATGCCATGTAAGACATTCATACTAAATGATGGTTTATATATATTTATAGTTTCAAAAGAAAGGCCGTCTTAAAAAATATATATACTGTGTGTGGTTAAACTAGCGCTTCTTTAGGGCGTGCGCTCCCCTTTCTTAATATTTTTTGTGCTGTAAATATCTGAATGTCCTTCTGGCACACAGCTGCCTCATTAATGGGGTCAAGAAAAGGCTTTAAATTGTTTGAGAGTCTTGTTTGGGTTAAAAGTGCAGTTCCCCTGTAATCTATAAAGTGTCAGAACCACCTCCCTCTTCCTGCAACCCAGCACCCAGCTTGCTTTCTCCAATACTTTATTGTCTGCTTACCTTTAAATCAAATAAATAATTAGTGACTCGTGACAGAACAGTGCCCCAAATGCTATATTCTGCTTTGGGATTTTGAATAAGATAAGACCTTTTTTAATATCACTAAAAAAAATATTTCACATTGGACACATACTGACCGAGACTAAATGCGCGTTTGTGACTTCTGTAGGCATATTTTAGTTTATATTTATTACTGTATAGTTATCGTAAAACACAGAGACCCGAACAGTATATAGATTTCGTTTCATTGACTTCAGATTTAAGCAGGCTCACATTTTCACTTTAATAAAAAATTCCATGTCATGTATATTAAAATGCTTTCAGGTAAAGTATGCTGACAGTGTAATGCCAAATGCTGAAACGTTACTGTGACTTAAGGCTATAATTAAAAATAAACATACATCTTGACCATATAATACATACAGTATTGTTTTATTGTTCATTGTGAATGCGCTGTGAATAATATCATTCTGTTCTTTATTTCAGTTTTTTGTTACCATTTTTACCATACCATTTACATTACCTAATAGTTTCCAAACTTTACAGTTCCTCTTTGTGTGTTCTCACTTGAGGATGTTGACAGGTGTTCCTGACATCATAGCCAAAACTAGTCTGCATCCGAGGAAACTTTTATTAGCCTTTTTGGTTTCTTTGAAAGCAAAACGACTAGCCATTGGCACATCTAAACTATAGTCTGACAAACTTTTCTCAAACCAGATACCTCTAGCAATGGTTGTAATTGTGTAGCAGCCATGTAGTAATGGATCCCAACATAATACCTATAGTAATAAACCTATAGTAGCATTCCCTGGCTTTGTCAGTACATTATGAGACGGGGCACAACAAGTCCCTGGTAGTTTATCGTTTCTAACATTTCGTTTGTAAAGCCTAAATTATTAATTACATTTTCTAATGATTTTATGGATGCCTTGTGCTGACCTTTACTCCTCCATGGGGTGTACGTTGCAGAAAGTAATTGTATTATGTAATGTGACACATGGTTTGTTTTAAACTAGACATATATTAATAGCTTAACTTGTCTTAAAGATGTGTAGTTCTCCATAGTTAAGCTGTGAGATGTACAGAAATCAGGCCATCAGGGTTAAAAATATGTATGATCGCTTGAATTCAAATGGTTAAAGTGACAATTTTCTTTTTTCTGTACTCCCCATAATAGATTGCAGGGAGAGAGAAAATGAGATGCCCCCACTGACGAAGGGGAATTCCAGGAGACTAGGCTTGCCAGACTTTAGCTCCTCTTCAGCAGCCTGACCCTCCCTCTGCTTTCCCTTCACAGCTGTGTCCTTCTAAATAGTGATGGCTAGAAGCCTCAGCAGTCTTGTGCAGGGAAATTCCAGCACATTCCTCTGTGCCAAGTCCCTGGAGTTTAGCAGGAGGCTTATAAATTGCCCTTCCCTGTCAAATAAGTAAAAATAAACCATTCTTTTCAGTGTTCTTCACAAGTTTTATATGAGTGAGTACACCTCTCATATTTTTGTAACTATTTATTATATCTTTTCATGTGACAATGCTGAAGAAATGACTCTCTGCTACAATGTAAAGTAGTGAGTGTACAGCCTGTATAAAAGTGTAAATTTACTGTTCCCTTAAAAATAATTCAACACACAGCCATTAATATTTAAACCTTGGCAACAAAAGTGAGTACACTCCTAAGTGGAAATGTTTAAATTGGGCCCAATTAACCATTTTCCCTCCCCGGTTTCATGTGACTCATTAGTGTTACAAGGTCTCAGGTGTGAATGATGAGAAGGTGTGTTATTGCTCTCACACTCTCTCATACTGGTCACTGGAAGTTCAACATGACACCTCATGGCACAGAACTCTCTGAGGATCTGAAAAAGAGAATTGTAGCTCTACATAAAGATGGCCTAGGCTATAAGAAGATTGCCAAGACCCTAAAGCTGAGCTGCAGCAGGGTGGGCAAGACATACAGCGGTTTCAGAGGACATTCATGTTCTACTCAGAACAGGCCTCCCCATTGTCGACCAAAGAAGTTGAGTGCACATGCTCAGCATCATATCCAGAGGATGCCTTTGGGAAAAAGACATACGAGTGCTGCCAGCTTTGCTGCAGAGGTTGAAGGGGTGACGGGTCAGCCTGTCAGTGCTCAGACCATACGCCTCACACTAAAGGAAGCCTCTTCTAAACATGATGCACAAGATCGCCCACAAACAGTTTGCTGAAGACAAGCTGACTAAGGACATGAATTACTGGAACCATGTCCTGTGGTCCAGTGAGACCCAGATAAACTTATTTGGCTCAAATGGTGTCAAGCGTGTGCGGTGGCAACCAGGTGAGGAGTACAAAGACAAGTGTGTCTTGTCTACAGTCAAGCACGGTGGTGGGAGTGTAATGGTCTGGGCCTGCATGAATGCTGCCAGCACTGGGGAGCAACAGTTCATTGAGGTAACCATAAATGCCAACATGTACTGCAACATATTGAAGCAGCGCATGATCCCCTCCCTTTGGACACTGGGCCGCAGGACAGTATTTCAACATGATAATGACCCCAAACACACCTCCAAGATGACCACTGCCTTGTTAAAGAAGCTGAGGGTAAAGGTGATGGACTGACCAAGCATGTCTCCAGACCTAAACCCTATTGAGTATCTGTAGAGCATCCTCAAAGGTGGGGGAGCGCAAGGTCTCTAACATCTACTAGCTCTGTGATGTCATCATGGAGGAGTGGAAGAAGACACCAGTGGCAACCTGAACTCCATGCCCAAGAGGGTTAAAGCAGTGCTGGAAAATAATGGTGGTCACACAAAATATTGACACTTTGGGCCCAATTTGGACATTTCCATTTAGGGGTGTACTCACTTCTGTTGCCAAGGTGTTAGACATTAATGG
The DNA here is from genome assembly GCA_009364415.1 of Spea multiplicata. Classification (NCBI taxonomy): domain Eukaryota; kingdom Metazoa; phylum Chordata; class Amphibia; order Anura; family Pelobatidae; genus Spea; species Spea multiplicata. The sequence continues at coordinate 276,006 of VKOC01016157.1, forward strand.
CTGTGTGTTGAGTTATTTTGAGGGGACATCAAATTTACACTGTTATACAGGCTGTACACTCACTACTTTACATTGTAGCAGAGAGTCATTTCTTCAGTGTTGTCACATGAAAAGATATAATAAAATATTTACAAAAATATCAGCCCTGCTAGTGTTAAACGTGTGCCAGTGTAAACTCTCCATACCATATTAATGCATGGCAGGATGTACTGTAATACGCACGCTTCGTTTTGAGGCTTTTTTAGTGATGAAAAAGTGTAATGGGATTTGTTTTTGTCCAAAGCCTCTGGCTATCCGCCTACTGCTATTAGCAGGCTCAGAGTTCAGGCAGCAGGGTCAGAGTACCTACTACATAGCCAGAGGCTTTCTCGGGCAAAACAGAGGGGTCATATAACCAACACTCTCACCCTAAGAGTATTTAAACAGCCCCAGGACAGAAATTCAGGAGCCCAATCAAGTGTCAAACACAGTTTGCTGGCATTTAGGGTAGAAATATCCACACCCGGAATGGGAATGTCGACACACTCATAGTTGGACGAAAGCACATCATTTGAATTTAGCTATGTTTTCATGGAAGGAGCAGTCATTTAATATGCATAATTTGTAGAGCAGGCAAGTAAAGATTGATCTCAAGGTTTGGCCTAATGTCAGTAAAAGTTTGAATAGTTATTACATCCAGTGGCAACCCGTGATGTCTGATTTCTAAAAATGAAAGCATACTTCTTTATTCAATAAATCAAAATTTAAAAAATCCTAGCCAATCACATGCATTTGAATACGTACAGCTAAAAATATTATTCATCTTTTATATAGTGGTGTCATATTTTGCAGCTCTGTACAAAATACATCAATGTTAATGTTCTGTGGCCTTCATGACGCCTGTGTTTTGCAGTGACTCTTTTCTCATTTAGTCATGTAAAACAAAGAACACCATGTATTGTCAGTCCATTGAGAGATATAATCTCTCTCCTGGAATATGGAGTTATATTAGGATCTCATAAAAAAGTGTTTAGAATTACAGGATTACAAAGATGGGCAGCTATTTAGACTGTGCAAATTGACTTACAAAATCATTTAATCTGCTCTGCCAAACAATGGTACATATGCAATCATTGGCCACTTTATTAGGTACAACTGATTAATTGCTTGTTAACATAAACAGCTAATCAACCAATCACATGACAACAACTCAATGCAAGTGGTCAAGACAACTTGCTGAAGTTCAAACCAAGCATTAGAAGAAAGGCAATTTAACTGACTTTGAGCGTGGCATGGTTGTTGGTCCCAGATGGGCTGGTCTGAGTATTTCAGAAACTGCTGATCTACTGGGATTTTCACGCACAATCATCTCTAGGGTTTGCAGAGAATTGTCAGAAAAAGAGAAAATACCCAGTGAGTGGTGGTGGTGTGGACGACAATGCCTTGTTGTCAGAGGAGAATGGGTAGACTGGTTCGAGATGAGAGAAAGGCAACAGTAACTCAAATAACCACTCGTTGCAGCCAAGGTATGCAGAATATCACCTCTGAACGCACAGCACTTCGAACCTTGAAGCAGATGGGCTACAGTAGCAGAAGACCTCCCTAGGTGCCACTCCTGTCATCTAAGAACCGGAAACTGAGGCTACAATTTGCATAGGCTCACCAAAATTGGAAGAAAATGGAAGACTGGAAGAACGTTGCCTGGTCTGATGAGTCTGAATTCCAGCTGCGACATTTAAATGGCAGGGTCAGACTTTGGCGTAAACAACATGACAGCTACCTTTGGGATGTGGTGGAACGGGAGATTCGCATCATGGACGTGCAGTCAACAAATCTGCAGCAACTGCGTGATGCCATCATGTCCATATGGATGAAAATCTCTGAGGAATGTTTCCTGGACCTTGAAGGAAGTATGCCACAAAGAATGAATGCAATTCTGAAGGCAAAAGGGGGTCCAACTCGGTACTAGCAAGGTGTACCTAATAAAGTGGCCAGTGTATATGGAGGTTTTTTCCATATGTCTGACCAGTGTAGTGCCCGCAGTCCATGTGCCAGGAGCTACCTCCAAGAAAGATCTTTCTTTTTTCTCAAATTCATACTACAGGTGTCTGTACCAGTAGAGCCCCCATAGTATCTATTCCCCTATATGTCCTTTATGCAGAGACATGATGCTAATATACCTGTGCTCTGTCTTAAACCGACTTTTTTTCTCCATTGAGGTTTATGACATCTGGCTATTTAATCCTATGTTGTATACTGCCTGGTCCTGCTATTCATTTTCTTGACCACTTCTCATCATGGCTTTCCTAATTTCATTTCAATGCTTTTTCAGAACTTTCAGTCCCTTTCTGTGTCCTGCCACAGCTATCCCTTCCGCTAACCTTACTGCCTCTTTCTTTATCACCTGATCAGATGTGAACTATCTGCACAGTATCCCTACTGCTGTCACTCTCACTACTCCTACCCATGCACAGTACTCTCCTTCCTCATTTCAGTTCTGTCTGGTCACAAAAGATGAGATGTCTGCTCTTCTACTTTTCCAATGCCCAACCATATGTCTATTTGATCCTATCCTCATCTTACCCGGTCCTTGTCATCCACTCTTGTCCTTACTCATGCCTTCAATATCTCCCTCTCTACTGGATCCTTTCCATCCTTCTTCAAGCATGCTCCCATAACTTACATCTTGGAATTTCTCTCCCACCAGTCTCTTACACTACCACCTCAGCTGTCTACTTGCTCTTGTCTCCAAGCATTTTGAATGACTTGTATATACCTACTATTGTTCTTGACTCCCAACTCTTTATTTGACACTCTTCAATCTGGATTTTGCTGAAACTGTTGAAACCAACGTGACCAATGATTTACTAATTTCTAAATCCAAGGAGCACTGCTCTATACCTTTTTGTTGCTTTTTACACTGTTGTCATTCTAACTCATTACAATCCCTGTCTCCATAGCATTGCTCTTTCCTAGTTCACACAATACCTGAAGCTCTTCCTCTTCGTTTCTCAGTAGTTGTACCCCATTGTTTAGTTTTAGGACTCCCTCGGTTCTGACTTTACACTACCTTCTCCTTGTCAAACCAATTTCAACCTTTTAGTACCACCTCTATGCCAATGACACTACCTACTCTTCTAAATCTCTACTTCTCATGCACACTTACAAGCCTATACGTCTCCCCTCCCTTATGCCTTCAGTCCTTCAAAACATCTCCCAAGACTCACTTCTTCCTCCCACTTACTTCTAGCTCACCTTTCCTAGACTCTCTCTATTGCTTTCACACAGTACTTATGTCCAGCAATATCATTATTTAACTAGTGTCTACCCTGAGATAAACTTATGTGGTTGATCCAATGGAAACAGTGCCACTGGGTAATATACCTTAATGCCTTCTGGATTGTTTGAACAGGGCCATCCTGACTTTTTGTTACTTATTTTGTCCTGTTAAGACAACTATTAAATGCATTAATACTGACAAAGGAAGACACACATTTAGCATCTTTTATCATTTATTTATGTGGTAAATATTTGAAATTGATACTTATTGGTATAGCAAGACTCCATGTGACAATCACCTACATAGCAATCTGCACCATTTTACCTCATCATATTCGCATCACTATTGAGAGGGTGGTAGAGAAATGGAACATCCTCCCAGAAGTAGATACAGTAAGTGAATTGAAACAAGCTGTCCTGTTTCTAAGACAAGACCCAGGACTAATTAAGACCTGAATAGACTTGCATGAAAAAGATGGGCTGACTAGATGGGCAGAATGGTGCTTATCTGCCATCAAGTTTTATGTTTCTATCATTGTTTTTACCTGAGTTTTTCAGAAGGAGGGTTTGACAGTGGAATTGATTAGCTATGCATGTTTTTTGCATTTTTACAGAATTAAGGTAAAGAAATAATCCTTATGCTTATACTGAAAATCTTTAATCAATTAGACACAAGCTATGGGCTGTTTAGATAAGTAAAGTGAGTAATGTTAAAAGCTCTGTATGTGACAGGTCCACTGTGATGAGCTATTGTCCATATCTCTGCTAAAAGAGGTAAAATTGGAAAGTAAAAATCTGAGTGACTTCTGAGTAGAATAATCATCATCCTGATGGAGTTTTTACTCTTCAGCTTTTCACCATTCATCATTACTGTTCAACTATGACCTTTCTCCTCCCTCTCGCTTCGTCACACACTGACTAAGTCAGTCTTTTTTATTATTAATCATCATTGTATTTTGTGTCAGAAATATAAATCATCTTTAAAATGTAAACATTATTTAATAAAGCTAAATTATATAATTGATGGTTGCATCCCCAAACTTTTTGTAGCAGTTGACCCAATATTTGTCAAGGTTACCAGTAGCGATTGAACCCTGTTGGATTTCTTCCAGGTTTGTGGATACATCTTCTCATTTTACGTGTAAAGAAAGATATTACCGCACAGCCATGTCTCAGTCTTCCCAGGATACAGATATCAGAAGCCCTGATGTCTTTGATCGTCTATGGGAGTTTTTAGGGTAAGTCCTTATGATAAACAGAGAACTGTTTTCAGCAACAAGTGCAGCTTTTGAATAGTCCTACATCAAAATACAGTAGTAAGTGAGATCTGACTGCTTAAAGGTGTGTCTGGCACCCGATGTTAAGATACCAATATTAAAAGCTTGCATACATATCTGTACATTTCTGAACTAGTTATAATTGCTAAATCATACTACATACCTCACATAAGGGTTCCGCAAAGGTGATATTTTGGACACAGTAAACCTCAAGTGAAATTGAGCTAAAATGAAATTAGACTATTGGTAAACACTAATAAAAACATTCCAGCGCTTGCTAATTGACTGATGCCAACACTTTTTTTGTTGTGAATTTATATTTTTAGACCAATGCATTCTGTCCAACCCATCGACTTGGATTTTACCAGTGATCCCACAGAAAAATGTGCTACGAACAAGATTGAGATTAGTATGGACTGTATCAGGATGAGTGATCCCGTGTGGGTGAGTGGAACTCAGATTTGTTTATCCTTGTGGTTCCTCGACAGCCACAAGTGTGCTTTGAATACATGTGTAGGGTACGGCGATATGAACTCCGATCACAATGGAACATGACATCATATTTATTTCCCTCTACCCTATGTTGACCTGTCTGAGGTTGTAGAAGAATAATATTCACAAACTGGTTTTCCTCTGAGCTCTATCCGGAATGTTCTTGTTTGTCTGTATTGTCATTGCTATGTAAATAAACTTCATATAATGTCTGGTCATATGACATATTATGCAGGGACATAGAGGAGGGTGTGATTTTTATTTTTCTTATTTGTTTTGTTGAAAAATCGTGACTAGTGCTCATCCTCTGTGGAAACCTCTCCTTGGTTCACATTCAGAAAACATTAAGTTACACAAACACACCCAGATGTGTTGATCCAGATAGTTCCTCTGCAGTGTGAACAACAAAAACGTTAACTCCTTTACCTTTGCAAATGTTAAGTTACATTTGACAAAAGGACTTAAGCGTTCTGCAATAACAGTTATGTTTTCATAGTCTTTTGTTACTCCTTTTGTTAAATAGCTTTGGTCGCCTGTACTGTCCTCACTACATTAACAATAAAGCAGACGAGAGAGAACACCAGGAAGACTGGCTACACAAGATTATTGTATTTATCCAGAGTATAAATGATCCAAATTAAAACCTAATTTCCTTTACAAGGCTAGGCAGACAAAATTAGAGCCAGGAAAGGCGATTCCTAGGGTTCCAGCTGTATACATGTTTTTGGGAAAAATACCTGAAATTAAAAATTCTCCCTTAACTACAGATGATTCAATAAGATGCTCGGGACAATTGCAGAGCATGTCCTGGTGCTTTCATTGGGAATATACCCTTTAATTATAGTGAATTTACAGGATCAGACGGCTGTACAGTAAAGATGCTGAATTTAACACTTTTAGTAAATGTAGCATTAGAAACATCTGGTACTGTTGAAAAGATTTTTGCTGTTTAAAATTAAATTGAACGGTCTTTGCCCAATTTTTTTATAGCAACATTTTTTTACAGCGTTTGAGATTCCAAACAATGTGGTGAGATCCGATATCGATATTGATATTGTACAGAGTATTCCCACGGTAGGTTCTGTTTTGCCAGCCTTCATACAAACGATATCATAAAGAATAGTCAGGCACAGCAAGAAGTTCTGAAAATACCCACCTACAGGCTTATGTTACAAAAGCCTTTTCCTTGCTAATAATATTGGGATTAAAAGTGGGAGTTAATATTGACTTAGAGAAGGTGTGGTGATGTTATTAGAAGAAGAGGTGAGGTAGGAGTGAAGTTGATCAATGCATTTGGATCAAGCAGCGTTGAATGTTGAAGCTGTTAATATTACAATTCAAGGGATAGGTTTAGGGGACGTATGTGCAAGTGATTGACGCAACTCTCAAGCCATGGGACTGATCAGATGATGCATAGGGTTCATATAATCTTAAGGGACACGTAATGCAGTGACACATCCATTATCCGGTTGGGTGCAGATTAATTTACACATTCAGATAAAATAGAGATTTGAGTTTTGCGTGCTGCTTTGAAAACAAAATATGTGACAACATATCAATCACAACTTCCAGTCTCGCCTTAGAGCATAGTTTATATAAGGCATTCCCAGCCATGAACCATAGTGGAATGCTTACAGCTCCTCTTACATCTCCGAGACAAGTCATTTGTACCCCTCGCTAAGGATAACCATTAAAACACTGCAAAGGGGCTATCTATGCTTGAGAGTTTTGTACTTTAACATATTAATATCATCTGGACATCCAACACTTCTGCGATTGTGTCTGCATTACACACATGATAGCTGAAGGCATCTGAAAATAGGAATTCAACTTATTAGGTGTGCTCCTGGCTTTAATACTTCATTCTGTCACTTAACAAGGTTTTCAGATCCAATATCCAGTGAGCAACAATAAATGATAACAAGCAAAACGAATAGGAGTATTGATTTTGCCGTAAACGATTAATTTAGCAGAAAGACCCCTGGGTATAAACAGGCTTCTGACATTTCTGACTATTCAAACCAGTCATCTGTATTTCCCAGAAAGTTTTGGAAAACATTGCAACATTGATCCATGCTTTATAATACGTTTCAGAATTTGTTCAAAAAACGAATCATTTTATTGATCAGTAACAAACGTTAAGGGATGTTTTTAAATATTTTTGCAGTAGTGGCGCAGCAGCTCTTGAGTTTTGCGGCTGACTCCTGTGCTTGCAGAAAATTTGTTGAGCACGGTTCCAAAATTGTTGTTAGCATAATATTAAATTTTATATTGCTTTCGGCACACATGCATCCCCCCCCCCCCTAGAATAGATAGTTTCTGATTGACCGTTCTGGACAAGACTCTTGAGCTAAATGGCTAACTGGTATCAGTGGAGCTTCCAGAATGTCAGAGGTTGCCTCTCCCTGCCCAACACCTCTTGTCCAGCAGTGATTTACTAGGCTGCCAGATGGATTCCTGATATAAACAGTTATAAACCATGAGTCATTGGGAAAGTGCTGCTTTAGCGTTTTCTGTATTATGAAACACTTTAATGATGTATGAGTCAGGAGTAAGGAAATGGGTATCCATTTGGCACATAGTAACAGATTAACAAAGGCATACGGCTGCAGTAGCTCTGAAATAAGGCCCATTGATAGCGAAGGAGGAATAAAGAAATTATACATTCGTGTCATTTTACATTGTTTACTACTGTCCAAAGATACAAAATGGCTGTGTATTTCAAAATCTCCAGTACTTGGCTCTTGGTGTCTATATGTAGGTATTGTACCGATAAGCTTTGTTTAATGGTACAGCAGAATGGTGCAATGTGATGGCTCAATCAAAAGAGAGTCTATTCAAATGGCAGCATTGATCGCATCAAAATATGATTAAGATATTTTTCGCTCTGATACTTGCCGGCCCATTTTTGATTGCCAAGAAATCTTTCCTATTGGCGGCTTTTATGTCGATGCCAAGTGACCTTTGTTTGGGTGAATTTGCATCTTGATTACAGGGAAGGTTCCGATGTCATGTCCAATCTCCCTTACTGGAAAATTTCTAAATGAGTTTTACAGCTGTGAGGACAGCTAGGACGCTCCATCTCTATTGTGTCTATTTCAGTAACTCAAAAACAGATATCCTCTTAATCCTGGGTTTATTTCTATTAACCACTTAAAGCCTGGTGGCGTTAGATGACCATGGCAGGCATATGCAAGTTATAAACATCCAGTTTGAGCTTCGTGATGTTTATTTTGTGTTGTTAAAGTGTGTTAAGAGCTAGGTCCTCCTATCTGTACCAGTAGTTCTTAACGCGTGTTATGTTTTAAAGTTAAATTATAAATGGAAGGCAGACCTCTGCCCTGATTACTAAAATAGTCTGAGTGGCTACATGTTTCGGAACATTCTGCTTCACAAATCATAATGTTATGTGTTGGGTGTAATTTCAAATCCTAGCTGAAGTTTCTATCTTATATGTATATTAACATGTTTAACAAATGTATCTATGCACATCAACCACTGAACTATCTCAATATATATACAGGAGAGAGAGAACTACAAAACTCTGCATAAAGGGATTCTACAAACAAGAAAGGAGAAATGTTAGAACAAGAGGTCATAGTCTAAATCTAGAGGCTTAGATCTAATGGAAGGAAGTCGGACTATATTGCAGGTGACAGATAAGTGGAACAGACTTCCAGAAGTAGTACTAGAGGTTAATACAGTGATAGAATGTATACATACATGTGGTAAACATGAAGATATCCTGAAGATAAGATCAGGGACTGAATATATTGAGTTTTGTTCACTTTTTACAGTAGGAAGAAATGGGCAGACTAGATGGTCGGAACGGTTCTTATCTGCTCCATTCTGTTTTCTTCACATAAGAGGGTTTCTTAACATAAGAGGGTGCTGCCGTGGTTTTCCAATGGAGTTCCTGAATATAAATAAAATGCAAAATTAGAATCACTGGTAAAATGTGATAAAATCAAATGTATGTAAGGCAAACCTGGGCAAATCCCAGGGTCCTAGTAGCCATGAATTTAACATGTAAATTAGATTGATTTAAAAATGAAAGTTTTTGCAGAGCCTGTTGGTAATCGGGCATTGCAGTTGTTGCAGGGTGTGTGAATGAGAGGGAACGGGACGTGCCATTACTTTTAATTATATAAAAGCCATAATCGTGAGAAAAGAACAAGGTTGTTTTGGGGGCAAACTCCACCATTTGGTATAGTTGTGTGTGCGTGGTTTCCGAGAGTTTTGTGTTATATCCCGCACATGTAAAGCAGCCCAGCAGTCCAATTCAACCAGATCTTACGAGAAGTGGCAATTACCATGCAGCACAGTGTGTAATTAGGTGGCTCTGATTCATGCCCCCAGCCTCATTCTCTGGACATTGTTCCATGGACAGGTGCGCATTGAATAGAGAGCAAGCATTCCACATTAATTAAACATTAACAATCAAGTGCAAATATTGTCAGACATGAATAGTATTACTGTTGGCAGACAGGGCTTCTGTTTTCTGTCCGTTTTCACTTCAGATCCATTAGTCAGCAATTATTTAACCTCTTCTTCAGCCGTCTGGTACTTGAAGTTCTTTCGTATAATAAAGACATCCAGCGGAGGCTCATTTAGCACTGGGCCAAGGTACAAACAGTGTTTAATCTAACCCATTATATTTTTACTTATCAGAAGCTCTTATGAACGGAAATGTCTGTATTTGCATACTTACCTATGCGCTGTATGTAACATCGCAAATGGGAATGTTTACGTGTACACATACGCACACATAGAAATGTGTTGTAATTTGTATAAAAAGCTATTTTTTTTCTTGATGCAAATATTCCAATTACCACTATTCAAAAAACAAAATAGTGGTTCCAGATTTGCCCAGTAGGGGGCAGACACAGATGATAACATGCTGCTATGAATATCAATCTAAACCTTACTGGGTGTGGATAGAAAAGCAGTTTTATTCATTTATTTTTTGTTCATTTTTTTGTAGGTTGAAAAAGTCCATTATTTTCAACCTTGCTGTTTTTCTTTAATCTATACTTATTAGTATGATTCAGTAAAAGAGGTTGCAAATAAGAATAATGTAATATTTTTAAAAGAGGGGCTGTCAATGCATTGTCCACACAGGTATATGGTGTACTATTTATTATTATTATAATAAAACCTTACTTCTTATAAAATTATGCTTTTTAAAATCTGTGTACGAGTGCAGTAACTGCAGCAGAGGAAAAATGTGAACCTGTTTTGTACCACCAGGCAATATGTGCAACAAAGAAATAGACACTACTCTTTCTGGCATATTAATTAAAAAGGTTCTGTTTTTTTCCTTAGAATATCACACTATAATTTTTAAGTAATGTAATTAACTTTTTTTAATGTTGGTTTTTTTTTCTTCCTTAGAACATATTTGTTGTTTTATTGGCAGTGCTGTCCAAGTCAATATTATCTTTGTACCGATTGACTGTAAGAAACAAGGGACCTCATTGTGGTCGAAGTGAAGAAAACCATATTTGCTTCCCCGTGGTAGTGTTTTTCTAAAGCTTATACTGCCAGAGAGCATATCCTGAGGGGAGGTGGGGTGTGCAGTTGTGTAAATTGAAAATACCTTTGCCTTGTGTTCTTTTTTGTAGCCTCGGGGAAACTGTTCCTCCAGCACCTGTCTTTAAGTTTAAAAAGATGTCCCTTAAAGATGTGGCACAGGCTCCAGCGAAGGGGGGGGGGGTCAGAAACACATGAAGGAATCAGCAGTGAAAGCAAGGTTGTATTACAGCAGATAGTGATCAGTAGTGAACATCAGTGTATTGTTGGTACCATATCAGACATGTAGTCTCATCTAGTTACAACGCCATTAGAAAGTTTAAAGGGCTTGGAACAACTTGCTCTGCGCTGTTACTGCCCATGTAACACTCACACAGTTACATGTTGTAATGCTACAAAGCTGCTAACGAACCATGCCTATGACCTATAGGTACAATACATTGTCTTTCTTTAAGAAATCTAAGGGAAGAGGTACCTGCTGTATTAGACACAATTACTAAATGTAACATGCCCTCTGGGTAAGAGTGTGGCTCGGTTCGATAGTGAAGATGATGAGCATCTAGTTTTTATTCGTACGGTCTAGAGAGCTTCAGGGCAGGTGAAACACAAAGTTTGAGGAGCAGTGTAGGATAGAGTGTTAATGCTGGTAAGAGAATAACTTAGAATCCTTCTAGCAGGAAAACTAGACCCTTAAGATTAGCGAGAGAGATTGCAAGAGAGATTGAAGTATAATTTGGGGATGGCGGCCACAGGTTGTCTGGGGAGTAGAAGAGCTATGTTTTGGAGTATATCAGATTTGAATGTTTGAAGAAGTGGCTTTGTGTATCGGGGTCAGGAGTTTAAATGTTATTTTGAAAGTGAAGACGAATTGCGGGTGAGGAACAGTAGCCTCCGGGCAGCGTTTTAGCAATACTGGAATTTAAACAGATGACTGCAAGCAATAATGGAATGATGACTAACAGATTGTGATATTGGACTGGATATTTTTTCTGAGTTTGCATATTTTTATGAAATCTTTTGGAGGCTGGTTGAATAAAAGTAAAAGAAGGAGACGTGACTTTTACCATGAGTTTAGATTTTAGGGTTTAAATGAAGGGATCGCGAGATTACTTTTAGTGGGATTTATAGTTTAGCTGGCGACGGATTAAGTAGATGTTTCCAGAATCTAGATGGTTGCTATTGCAACCATTCTAACACATAAAGTGGATGTAGAAAAGGAAGACATTCCTTCCGTCCCATTACCATTGGTCACTTCAAGACACAAAAGTAACTTTTTAGAACAAAATTTATTTGACTACCCACATAACATATGCTTTCTGTGTGAATTTCTACTCCGAATGTACAGTATGAATATATGTTATCCTAAAAATAAGACAGAGGCAAAAACCAGGTAAGTCTACCGTAGGTAGACAAAAAAAAGTTGATCTAAAGAGGCCAAGTATTCTTATTTAGAGGCATTCTTATTATTATATATATATACATATATATATATATTCATATGGAGAGTTTGGTTGGGAGAGTTCCTCTGAATGAGTAATAAATTGAAGCTTTGTAACTACTAGCTTAGAAAAATAAACAACAAATGTCGGCATCTTTTATTTAATCATGCATAAGAAATTGAAGCTCTGAGATAATCTGATTGTACAAGGATATTTCACACTGCAATATAGTCCTTTGCAACATGGTAATTTGTAGGGTGGGGAAGAAAAATGTCCGCCCATTCTTGAAATACAGCTTTGAATGCTGTGCAATGGCCCTGAGGGTTTCTTCCTCAGTCATGTAATCAGGGAGTGCACTTCTTTGGGCACCGACATTGAATATATTATCTCTAGTAGCAAGACACTATGAACAATATACAACTGTTCTCTACTTTTAACTGAATTCATATCGGGGATGCAGTATATGGTTGCCACGAAAAGACCAAGTCAGCTAGATGTATTTGCTATTGTTATTCGTAGACAAATTCCATTTGGAGGAGCTAAGCACCATATCCATCAGTTAATTTCTGTATCTACCCACCCAGCAATCATATTTTATCTTGGAATCATCGCATAGACAACAAAAATAATTTATCATCTTAAATTACCTATTTTTGTATTATGGGCAATCTATTTTGTGGGTATCTTGTATGCAATTAACATCTAATTAGAAAGGTAGGTCTATGCTATTCTTTAGTGGTGTCTTTCCTTCTAACTCTCAAATCTCACTACCTATAAGGCCTTTAGGGCACAGATTCTGGCTACTGAGTTTCCTCTTGGTCCCAGTAACCTCTTTAGACACATGTTGTGTTAGGAAGTTGCTTTGTTACACACACAGTTTCATTTTGACTGTCCTTTCATAGTTTTGCTAAAAAGCCTAGTGCCACTTGTTACACAGAATGAACAGATGAACATAAATTCGGAATTACAATTCCTGCGATACAAAGGCAGGATTAAAAGAGCATGGGACCATGTCTAATAGTGCAGTATAACAAATGTTCTTATAAACTGTACTCAGACAGGACCAAACTAAGGCATCCGTACTCTTGCAATTCATGCAAATCAAGGGAGAGGTGCTTTCCTAGGTTTGGGCTAAAAAGCCAAAACAGGTCTTCTCTTCCTCTGTGCTATACGTGTAGAATTTTGGTGAAAAAGAAGCAAGCATTTAGGTCTTTATTAAAGCTGCAGACTTTATTGATTGCAAGGCAGTGGGCTGCCGCAAAGACTTCACAGCTAGATTTGGTGTAGTTGCAAAAGGAAAGAAGAGCGAAGAAGAGTGTGAAGATCACAATGGCGATTAAGAACTTAAAAAAAGATATTGGTGTTCCGGGGCGTAAGAGGGATGGGAGGAAAAGCTAACAGTGAGAAAAGGAGTAAAACAATCTGGTGGGTTTAGGAGGAGCAGGGTAAACACAAGTAAAAACTGGGTGTGAGAAGGAAGAAATAGTAGTACTATTAGGAGAACATGCTGAGAGGGAGAAGATAAATGAGTAGGTTGCAGCATTTGCCAGCTTCTTTTATCTTTCCAATATAAACTGATGCCCCCTAGCATCCCAGTATTCAGCAGAGTATTTCAATGTGTAATACTCTGCTGGGGTGCGTGGACAGATCTCCGCTGGTTCCACTTGTGAAGCCAGCTGCTGGTGTGTGCAGACCTATTCTAGGCAGTTGCGACCACTACCTGTGGAGCTGATGGATTGGGTGTACCTGTTCTAGTGCAACTAAAACGCTCAAAGAAATACGACTTTTGCTTTGCCACATGAACAGTGTGAGTGAGTTGGACAGTAAGTCCAAGGGCAAGAGTTAGATTTTCAAAGAACATTTGCATTAGAACAGTTATATATATCAATCACATGACCATGAAAATCTGTCAGACCAGAACCAGAAGGGGTTGGGGTCCAAAAAAGATGGACCAAGTATTGGGCTGATGATGCCTCAAATGGAATTCAGTATTATGCTGTCATTAATTAATAACTGTTATTAATTAACAATATTAATTCATGTTAGCTGCTTGCAGATATTCAGTAGGAAATTAAAAGGTACTTTCTCTGTAACAAATAAATACATATTTAAATTAAATATAAAAGAACATAATTCTTTTGATGGATTGTATGGGTTTGGATTTATATCTGGGCTTTGGTAATACTGGTTTTAATATTGGTTACTTGTCTATAAAGCTCTTAATTATGAGAATACCAGTGTATACAAAGCAACAAAAGACGGATCCAGGAATCTGAGAGCCAAGCACGACACTTATCGTCTGACTATCCTACCTGCTTTCAGCTGGAGTCTAGATCTCACTCATTTTATATGTTTTAAAGCATATTTTACTACCATACATCAACTTAACAGATACCCGATGGTGATTGACAACATAAAGCCTAAGGGGAGAATATACAAATCCTTAGGAATCACTTCTAGCCAATCACGAGCAAGACACGCTTTCCTTCCACTGAACCCAAGCTCCCCACGCTCACCTCCTTTAATCTTCACTTTACAGTCAAACATTCCTTTTTCCATTTGGTCACTGACATCAATGATCTGTGTTAACCCTATAAGTGGAAGTCCCATACTCTTACCATTTTGTTAAACACCATTAACAACTGTAGTTTAATCCCTGCGTTACTTTGCTAAATTAATATAAATACCTGCTATAATGCAGAAGTATTTTTATTAATTTAAGGCTTTTGTCATTGTTCTTCCATTTCACTTTGGATTAGCCTTATTTATTTATTTAAAATATTTTTATTACAATTTACATTTTTGCCACCATATTAGACATTAGCTTTGATAAATCAGATTATGGAACATTTGATGCTAATGCATTACTGAGAAAATGAATAAATGATTCTAATAATAAAGTTTTGGCGTAACATTATTTTTTGAAATATAATAGTTGAGTGATGAGAAGAAAGTATGTGGTAGCTGTTTTACCACTTCTTCATGCAGTGTCTTCCTATTCTCTATTTATTCTACAACAAAGTGGTTATTAACAGTGTTACTTGACTAAGTGACTTGTTTACAACTGCATAGTTGGAAAAAACTAAATGAAAATTTTCATAAAATACATGGTAGGCAGACACATTTAGCGTGTTTCTTACTAAATGTGGTGTTTTGCAGGTATTTTTGGATGTTCTTGGGTATATCAACTTGGCAGTGCATTATGAAGTTATGAAGTTCAACCCTGCTGAGCTGACCCTGCATAATACATAGTTCCGCTGAAGTAGAAGCTCGTAAGGTGTGGTGTGTATATGTATATATATAATACATTATAATATTGAAAAAATGAGTACTTCAATATAAAATACCTTTTTATTAGACTAACTTTTCATTTTAAGATCGAGCTCTCAAGAGATAAAAGCTTTATCAACCTACTGGAATGTTAGTCCAGTAAAAAGGTATTATTTATTGCAGTTCTTGTTTTTATTCAATTTACACCACTGGACTAACAAGGCTATTCCAAGAGATATACACATATGCGCACCCCCCCCTCATTCTCCAGTAGTCACCAGCAACTATAGA
The DNA here is from genome assembly GCA_009364415.1 of Spea multiplicata. Lineage (NCBI taxonomy): Eukaryota > Metazoa > Chordata > Amphibia > Anura > Pelobatidae > Spea > Spea multiplicata. The sequence continues at coordinate 291,565 of VKOC01016157.1, forward strand.
TGGTCTTCCTGCTGTATCTGAACATTACAATACACATCCTGATTAACAGGTGCCTAAGAGCATTAATAAAGGAAGGAGAATATTTATTGCAACAGAATTTATTAAATTATGTTTTGTCTAAACTGCACTTGGATCCACACTGCATAGACCGGATGGAGAAGTTGAGTCTCGCTCCAGAGTTTGGACTTTAGTTCACAGGAATTGTGTTGGTAGGTGCGAGAGAGGGAACTATGCTACTCGGTCAAGAAATCAGGAGGGATGAATAGGTCCCTAGTTGGCACATCAGGCTTCACAAATAAACGAATGATGTTTTCGTAAGGTATAAAACAGTATTTATACTTTGCTTAGGCTTTCACTTTAAAACGCTATACATCAATCTGAATTTTCGTTTCAAAAACCTGAAGATGTCCATTCCTTTACCAGAAGTATTCATGTTTAAGAGTTCTTATTTGTGATCTTATTTCCTTGTGATCTATGGAAGAAATGAAGCAAATCTACTCCGATTAGATGGAAAACCTAATTTGATGATGAAATGTTGTTATGAGCTCTAACTAGTGAAATTGACAAGTGTAACGATGTGTGCACTTGGACTGGAAAATAGAAATTGATCCCAAAGACAAAACAGAATAAAGTGCTGTCTTTTTGCAAAGTGCGATATTTTTTTCTTCACTTCACCAGAAGCCCCCTAAGGCAGCTTCCTTCTAAGCCACTCCCGGTCTAACCAGTTTTTTGGAATGTTTGCCTTAAAACAGAGTACTTTGCAGTTAATAAAATTGCTTCAGGATACAGCATTGCAAAAGTACATCAGGTGTTCACATCAGCAAAGTTTTAAAGTTGGTGTTCTACTAGGACAAATCATTCATTTCTCTCTAGTATGTCAAGCCAATAAACCATAAACGGCCTGTCATTTTCTTCATTGTGGCTATTACCTACCAGCACCTGCTTTTGTGTCTCGTGACAATTAAGTGTTCCATGCAAAAAATGAGACAACGAATGAGACAAAATTTTAGAGAATTAGAGAATTGTTTCTGGGAATTGTTTGGGCATACACCAGCACTAGGATTCATGTTTCAAATGCTTCATTTAGTAGCAAAAGGTTTTATAGTCAGCAGAGTAATAGTAAGTCATAGAGACCTATTAGACACGCTTCCAGGAGTATACAGAAATGTACAACCACTGACCAGCAAATTGGGCAGTGCAGGTGAGGACCCAGAACAGTAGAAAGACATTGCGGCAACACAAAAGAAACGAAAAAAGTTTATTAATAAGCTTCATCTACAGAGGACAGGTAGCTCCACACTTAATGCAGAATGTTCGATTAATGCATTATTTATTAATTGACTGTGGATCCTTCTGTCCTCCTTGTACCTCTGCAGAAGGGCTAAGACGCTCACCTTTGCTATATTCATTGTCTAGCTCATCTAATAGGTTTCCATTCCAGTGGCATTGGCAGTAGGATGTTGCTGTTGTGGCTCAGCATCATGGGGTACAAGTCAATGAGAAGCTTCTCCATTTCACTGTCTGGCATCTCCTGATGTAAAGATTAATCAGTCCTTGGTCTACTCTTACATTTAGATATATACCCATAATTGGTAACCCTCCCGATGAAGCAGTGTTTTCCCGGGTCTCCAGGTCACTCTGCTGCTTCTCTGGGGTTACCCGTGCCCGCTCTCCACCAATTCCCCTATATTCTTTTGTAATTCTATGCAAGCTGGCACTTTCAGCTTTCCTTCCCATAAGGAAAGCTGCTGACGTTAGAACTTCCCAGGTAATGCAAATGCAGATATAGTTAAATTTTGATTTCTAAAGCTCAATTATAATGTAATACACAGCGTGTTACACTCAACCTCTCAAATCAAAGTGCCACTTTCAAATTATTGCTGCCATGTGTGCCTTTTTGATCTCATCTCCCTTGTGGCAATATCCTGCTGTGGGTGTGGGCCAGACAGGCCCTTGGCGTTATACATTGTTCTATCCTTTGAGCAAATTGTTTGAGTCACACTTGGAGAACAGAACACCATGATGATTATTCATTATGGAGAGACAAGTCATCTTAAACTCTCTGACCTACACTTCATGTACTAATGGCTGGATATGGAAGTCTGATGGGAGACCACTTAAGACACAGGGATTTATTCACTAAACAGTTGATGATTTTGACCTCGCTGCATTTATTATGCATTACAGATGCAAGGCAAACTCGCCAAGGTTACTGACTTCCCAGGAGTAGGCTACTCAGGACTCTCCCTATTCTGAAGGGGCTTTGCAAAAGGTGGGGTTAGCCACACTAGTCCCAGATAGTATTAAATGGTTTGGGAGGAAAATTAAGTGGGTGTGGGTAAAAGTCCCCCCTGTCCTGGAGACCCAGAAAAGTATCTCTTCACCCAGAGACCCCAGGTCAGACCTGAAAAGTTCCTAGGTATACTGATTAAGCCCTTAGTGCTGCTAATGGCAGCTTTAATTATACATTACATGCATGTACCACAGGCTAATTTTTGTGGATGCACTCTATTTTGTTTTATGCAAGGGCTTTGTCTTACTTGTATATTATATTTTATAATTGTATATATGACATGATACTTTGCCCTATATTTTTCATATGGTGACCAGCATGTTTAAGGTGCTGCACTGCAGTATGTGTTATGTATAACTGAGTAATTTATTCCCTAATGCTAGACAAGAAATGTGAAACATACATGTGTCTGAAAAAGAATGGTCAATGTGGTCACCGTACTAACAGAGTTTGAAATAATGACAACGGGGCAATCTATGCTCAGTTGTTCCCCTAGGCATAGTAGATACAGGGCGTTCAGCTACAGACTTTAGGTATAGGCAGTTGGATTCTGTTGGTATATTTATTGGAGTGAGGATGCTTCATTCATTTGTGTTTTTCCTTTGATCTTTGTTACTCTGATTATGCTTTTGTATATTCTTGATAATGTACAATGTTGTCGCTAAATCTCCTTGTGTTTTTATATTTACCTAGATGAATGTATTGTCAAAGGCAAACAAGCCCTGGAAACAACAGGCTGAGCAGCACAGGGCATTTGTACTGCTGGCGAAATAATTCTAGTCCTCGTGTGTTCATACATCTGCTGACGTACACAGTGTCATGGCCTTCCAGAGCACCAAAAGTCCAGCTGCTATGTCCTAGCAATAAAATCCGTGTCAATTGGCATCTCAATGCATTAAAGTCTGGAAGCGTTCTTCCTGCCATGTTGAAAGAATCATATGCAGTTAATTGAAAGAATGGAAATTAACCCATTTCTAGAACCTCATGCAGCCAACTGAATAATAAAAAAAAAGTTTAAGTAAATATTTGTTTGGCGAGATTGCGCTGGGAGGCTTGACTCTGTATTGTGGTCTTAAGCAGGAATAACCCTTTACCTCCCCTCTCTTTCCCTAACCATCTACTCTGAGTCCTTATGTCTGTCTTATCTGCCTTGTCTTTCTTATCTGCGTTCTCTCTCCTATCTGTAAACATTTTTTCTGCTTGTATTTTTCTTTTTACTGTTTGTCTAGTTAGAGCCCTTAAGTGATAATCCCTACACCAGCCCAGGGCCATTATGCTTCCAATGAGCCATTAAGAGCTGCAGTATACAAATAATGGGACCTTGTGTGGCTTTTAACATTTAGCACACTTGTACAGGTCTTTTTAAACTCCTGAGCTAGAATGATGAGACTAATTGGTAAACTAAATATCCGGAAAAAAACACTCTTTCCAAAAGAAAGCCTATGTATTAGACAATTGTCTAGTGGGTAACCCTTTGTATAATGCAACCTTAATATAATTTGTGTGTGTGTGCGAGTGCTTCACTTTGTACTTTAGAGCAGAAATATCTATCTGGGTCCCCAGTTACTTCACGTGCTTGCATATCTTTAGCAATACTGGGATTTTCATATCACGTTTCAAGGAAAGCGACTGGTATTGAAATAGGCCTGGGGATGAAAGCTGACAGCTGGGAAGGGTGTGATGGAGCACAGTGATATTGAAGTTTTGGTGCCCCATGTGTGCTGTACACCCCAAGGATATGATTGCAGTGTTTTTTGGGTTTACCTTAAGTCACCAGGTCACCTTACATCAACCTTACCCTTATATCATGCAGAGGTTACATGAGCATGTACCTTTAGACATTCTGAACTGTTTGATAGACTATCACAAACATTCTATTGTAGTTGCAACTTCAATGTTATAAAAATAGTCCTTTTGAAATACATAGGAAGTGGAGAATGTTGTAGAGTGGACAGGTGGAGTTGGGTCACCTTTGCTCAATGAGTGCCTCACAGTTTGTTGTGCTGATATTAATGCCGGTGGAAATTTGGAACTTGTTGGCCATGGAATCAGCAGAACTCTGGCGACCACGCGCCTCAGCACTCGGTGACCCCACTCTGTGAGTTTACAGGGTCTCCTGTCTTATGGTTGAGTTTTGCTGTTCCTAAACGCTTCCATTTTCCAATGATACCACTTACAGTTGACCGTGGAATATCTAGCAGGGATGAAATGTCATTATTGCAAAGGTGGCGTCCTATGACAGGACCACGCTGGAATTCACTGAGCTCTTCAGAATTACCTTTTTTCACAAATGTTTGTAAATGCAGACTGCATGGCTAGGTGACTGTGGCAATGGCAATGGGTCTGATTGAAAACCTGAACGCAATAATTAAGAGGTGTGTCCCAATACTTTTGTCCTTGAAGAAATAAGCTCTTGACGGTGTGACAATGAGAACTTTACCATTCTCCCTGACACTGAGTACAATCCCAGGTGTTAAAAGCATAGGTGCTCCTTTGATGCTTGAGGGTCTGATCGGTGGTAATTGTTACTTCACGAGCATCCTAAGTAGTTGTCACATGGCCAGTGAGCTACCATGAAGATTACTAGGGATTGCAATGAAAATATAAAATAAGTAGGCAATGGGGTTTGTGTTGAAATTGTTACAATTTGACGTTATTGCGCTGGTCAGATACCAAAATCCCTGAGACGAATGCTTGACGCCCGTGTCTTCCAGTAATGCATTCTGTGTTTGTTACCCTGAGATGACATGGGAGTAAAACCCATACCTCATTGTGTACACAACTGCCTTGTTGATAGAAGACTGCTGGGTGGAGCTCTTTTTGTGCTCCTTGTCTTTTGTGTAGAAAGCTTGTATGTCTGATAAGAAAAGTGACCAGCTTCAGGTTTTCACTCTTTTCTTTATCCTGACCTCCCTCCTTTGTGTTATCTGTAACATGCACATCATTAACTCTCTAATTAGGCCTGAAGGCAGTGAGCAAAGATACAAGGCAGTCACTGAAAGAGACAGCATGTGCAGCTGTTTGTAGAAGGTCAGAGGGCAGACCTATTGTGACATGCGCTGGGTGCTGGCACACTCCTGTTTGGGTGGGGCAGTGGCTGACTAGTTTTAGACATTAAGGTAAAAGCACGGCTTTATCTTAAGGCTACAATAAAAGAAAGCCTGGTTTGATGTGCCTTCAACACGATTAACCTCTTCGGCGCTGAAACCAATCTTTTAATGATATTAGAGAATCATTTATTGTCACTTTGTGAATATATATACTTATATACTGTACTTATCAGCTTTGAAGAGACCATTACCGAACTCCATTTGCAGAAATGCACCCCCAAACTAGCAAGGAACCTCCACCATGCTCCGATGTTACCTACAAATACTCTCTTATACCACTCTCCCAACTGCCTTCTGCTACAGCCAAATAGTTAAAATTTTGTCAGCACGTGCTGCCATTTTCTGCACCCCAGTTCCTGTGTTATTGAAAATAGTTGACTCCTTTGGCCTTGTTTCCAGGTCTTAGGTATGGCTTTTTGGGTACAAATCTTCTATGAAGACCACTTCTGAACAGACTTCTATGGACAGTAGATGGATGTACCAGGGTTCCACTGTTTTTTTGCCAATGCTGAGCCGGTGGCACTGCTGGACATCTTTTGACTGCCAAGAGAAGTAAGCATGCTGCATCTTTCATCTGCTGCAACTTTCCTTAGCTGACCTCTGTGTCTACAGCCTCCAATGTTGCTTCTTTTAAAGAGCTTGGACAGAACATCTGGAAACCCTTGCCTTCAGAAACCTCACCTTGTTAGTGAGTTTGGCTGTTCCTCACCCAGTTTTATTCCTCCTACACAGCCCTTTCTGTTTGAGTTAATGATCCTGTTTCAACCTACATATTAAATTAATGATAATTAGCACCTCTTTGGTATACTTGTTTAATCATAAAGCTACAGCTTGATTTTGTGCAAGTGTGCCTAGAAGTTGCTGTTTTGAAGGGTGGTCACTCCAAATATTGATTTGATTAAGTTTTTTTGTTCATGTCCATTAACATGTCTATTTTTTTAAAGCATCCTTACTTTGCAGTATTTTTTCACACCTGGCTAAAGCTTTTGTAAAGTACTGTATATCTAAAATGATAGTCAAATACAAAAAAGGTATGGCCTCATTTTTGCATTTACAGAGCTGGCCTAGCATCAGGTCCGTTCTGATACACACACAATCTTTTTCATAATAGTATCCCTGACACACAGATCTGTAAATGTAACAAACTACTATGCCCATACAAAAGCATTCGTTGTGGAAAGCAGTCATTCTCAAAACAACAAATGTAATGTTAAATTAGCATAATCCATTGGTTTGCATTATTATTATTAATTTATATGATACATCATTCTCTGCAGTGCTGTGTGATTGTTAAACAAGAAATAACTAGTAGTGCAATCACAAAACAATTTGGACTTCCAGAAAAACCACCAGAATAATATTTTATACCCAGGGACAGGTTGTGTGGCGGTGCAGGTGGCTGGCAGAAGAATGGTTATGTGGTATATCTTGTGGTTATAACGTCTCCATTCCAAATATTCTGATTAGTACACTGATCCATATCTTCTCAGCGGTGTGTACCTACCACCCATGCATGTATGAGCAATACATCCTATTGGCACATAGCTATAGAACCCATTCAGACACATACGTGATGTGTCATATCAATTCAGTACGCTAAACCCTGCCTGTTATTACAGTAACAGTCATCATTAGCAGTGGGCCCTTCCTAATTTCAAGTGAGGTTAAACTCATTTTTAGTGAACAAGCATTAAAGATTCCTTTTTTCCATTTCATTGAATAAGAAGGATAAATAGTAATAATAATAAATAATTATAAAGAAAGTAAATATTTAAAGGGCCCTTGTTGATGTCATCATATCAGGCATCCCTCTATTCGAAAAGAGATCACAGAGAAACTTAATAATAATGTACATCCAACTGAAAGAGCATAAAAAAACAAATGTGTAAAAGAAAATGTGAAGGAGAAAAAGACCCACCTTGCCCACAGCCCAAAAGTCTAAAATAGTATAGTATGTAAGGGTTGAAAAAATACATTGCTGAGCGCAGAAAATTAAGGATATGTTATGGTTACTGAACACTTTCATGCACTCATACCAATCATGAAAGTACTGATAACTTATGTGAATGTCCTATTTAATGGGACTGCAGATGGCTTTTGCACGAGAAGTGCCCAAATCAAGTATGAGATGGAACGTTTTATGGGTGGAAAGAACTTTGAAGTCGCTGCCCATATCCTGATCCTGGCTGATAAGCACATGGGTGAACAGATTTTAAAGGGTTCATTAACACTGCACAGCTCACACAATGTGCTTCATACCAGGGTTGACTTGGTACTATTTCTGGTATTAACACTATTGAACCAAGTTAGGGGGACTGTATATGATGACTGTCAGAGGTCCTCAGCAAAACGGAGTAACTGCACAGGTGTATGCTATGAAAAACTGAGCGATGCGACACATGAGAAGAGTCACTTTCATTTGACTGTACCTGTATCCATGTATCCATGTGATTCAAAGTAATCTATAGGAGGGGAACATTCCAAACAATGCAAACGCAGGTACATGGATTTCAGTAGCCTGATGGAAGAATATGAAACCGTAATCCGTCGTTGTCACTGTTTTATCCCTCATTAGAGGCTCAGTGGCTTTTTTTGCAGAGAGGACAAAATTAGCTATCTACATGTTCGGAGGCAAACACAAGCCCAAATTGGAAATCTCAATTACAGTAACGTATATGAGCTTATTGAAAATCAGCATGCTTGGCACTTTACAGTTTGTTCAGCTATATAAGAGATACATTACAAAGATAAGATGTCACATTATAGTAATAAAGACAAAAAACAATAGGATCTTAGAAAGTTCAGTTCCTGCGCATGCGATTGTTTTCAGTGTCCGTGTTTCAAGATGAAGAGAGGTGGTATGGATGTTACATATGGCTCAGCTGGAAGATAAACTGATTTTAAAGCACATGCTGAAAAATCTTCAATGAAGCATAATAGAAGACTGGTTTTGCTTTCTGTTTTCACAGCATGCGGTGGTGGTGGCATTCTTGTTTTAAGGGGTTAAATGGCATATTCCAGCTTAATAATGAGCATCTGAGATGTACCCCAAAACTGAGGTTGTATTTTTCAACAACCCCTTAAATATAATCCCATGATCCCCACATATCTCCTTTAAATCATGTGTGACATGGATGTGCTGAGCAGTTTTCTACAGACAGGGATCCATTCCAGTAATATGGATTCTGCATTCTTCTTTTACAATCTATACCCATAGGAGGTCTATATCCATATCCATAGGAGGTCTTCAGCATTTCTGAATTCACCCTGCACCCAGACTGTTGACTCACTAAGATTTGTTTAAGGCTATCTAATTGAAATATTTAGAAATTATACCAGGCAGGTCGGCAGATGATTTCAGATTTAGCAGATCACAAAATGTATAACTATAGATTGCAAAATATATAGGTAATTTTGCATTTACTTACTGAATGGCTGTGTTGTAAATGCATATTTAGGGTGATACAATAATCAATGGCAACTTGATCTATGAAATAGGTAGAAATCAGTGCAGGTATTTGGAGTAATACCGGTACTATTTCATTAGCGTACAGTCAGCGATTGGTTTTATGACCGATTAGTGAGCCTGGAAAACAGATAAACCATAACTGAGTTGAGAATCGAGTTAAGTAAAACTGGGAAATTTGGTCATCTTGCACCTTTACCGCAGTTTGCCATTTAGCAGACCTTTCATAAAGGCATCATTGGATGAAATCCATACGTTGTGCTATGTATTGATGTATGTTAATGACTTCCATTCATAAACGTGAATACAATTACTTTCCTTTGCCTTTCTTTCTAGAAGTAAAGTAATACGTCCTCTAATATTATCAGAATGTATTTGTAGCAAGAAGCAATTTTGCAGAATAATAATATAATATGAATATTCATATATTTTTAAGGATGCATAAAATTATATATAAAATATGAATTTCTGATTTTAAGTTATTTTATGCAGTCTTTGTGAATGAAGTCAGAGATTGTAGAATCATTTAAATTTCAGATCACTTTTTTGACTCTAATGCCTCTATTCATATTTAATGCGAATAACAAAAAAAATGCCATTGGTTACAATTACAGAATTTTTATAATTGTTCACTGGTTTTGAAACCAGCTCTTAAATCGTTTTATTTGAAAGTTACCTATACAGATGCCCAAAAACATCATTGTCCCATGAGATAGTGGCTCTCACAGACTGAAAACAAGATAGACCACGGAAAATTGTAAATAAAAGTGACCCTCTATCTGTACATGCGCTGGACACATCGGCGTGTACCCTTGTCAGATTGCGCACCGGTGTATATGCAGAATCCCCCAAGTCATTTAGTGTGTCTCTAGGACCTGGTGAGGAATTTTAACTACCTAATGAAGTAGGAGAGGCTTTACTCTTTTGAGATCAGGGACCTAGGTGGAACTTTTGACAGATTGGACAGGTAAAGAGGAGACACTCCGCCCTCTCTTTGCCTAAATCCAGGTGTATATATAAAGTGAGTTTTAAATAGATGGTGTGACAGACAGAGGAGCAGAGAAAACTTCATGATAAGTGTTGCCCTTTAGCAGGAGTATTATCAGTTTGGGGTCAAAAGGGGGGGTGCACTGAGAATCCTGGAGCCAGAAAATAGGACAGCATCTCTGATTAACCTCACAGCTAAGATGTTGTATCTGGAGAACAATGCACAAGCTCAATATAGTGAGGTAAGAGACTGGAATAATGCAAGAAATCTATGCTTAATGTGAAATACTAATAATAATATTATAATGATAATATTAATCAGGACTTATTTTACAGATATTTTATTCATTTTTACATGAACATAATTCCTAAAGCTCAAAATATTGTCATGCTCTTTTTTTTTTTGCAACTCCTCTAACTTGAATAAATAATAGATCTTTTTATAAGAATAGGCAAAAATATGCTATGAAAATATTAAGTGTATAAGTGCACATGTTGATGAGAGAATATTCCGAAATGTGTTTAAGCAGCTAGCCTACGATGCTGTATTAATATAAATGAAGCTTTGTCTCAATTTTCAGATTTTTTCCAGTACATATATGGATGCATTTATACATAGCCTCCTCCTCGGTGGGATTTTGTAGCGGGCATCTACATGTATACCAGTATTTTTTTTTATTTTTTATTTGTATGTTCTCTAAAGTCCTAAATAGGATATGATGATGTTAGCTGTGTCCTTGAGGACCTCATATTAGGTGACATTCCAATAGAATGACAGCACAAGGACATCCAGCTGCATGTGGTTACAATGGCCACATCGCTGGATGTAAGCATTGGCAGCGTGAACCAGCTGCAGGAGGATGCAGATAAGGCATTTAAAAGCCCACAGTGCCGTTACTGTGATATACTTAAGTAGGTATTGTTACGAAAGAATAGAGCCCTGTCACCTGAGGAGTTTATTTTCTCTAGCTTTGTCACACGAGTGTTTGGTTTGGGAAGGTGTGAAGTTCGGTTACAAGCTCATCAAAAAGGTTCCTTTCTATGTGTAGTAGTTTATTGATCTGGAAACCTTCCAAAGATTCATGTACAATGTGTTTACCGCTGACTTTACTGGTTCCTTAAGCAAATGGTTATAGGAATGTTATTTGTTCACTACTTCCTAAGCACGAGTCGGCCTCTGTGAAGAAGCGTGGTTTGTTGTTAATGGAGTATTGAGCAGAAGAAGCGGTATTTTTGTGTTTTGCCTATGCACACTTGGCTAATGTGTATACTTTACTTCTCTCTCTCCGTTAACCCTTCAAAGGTCTAGCTAATTGTAAAGTTTAACGTTCTCCTAATTTTTTGAATTACAAAAGTGGTATTTCTCCAAAACATAAACCCACTCCCAAAAAAGTGTCACAATGAGCCTTTGCAGAACAGACTGATTCCATTCAGCGTAGCACAGACCGGTGCTGATGTTATGTTAAGATTTCCATCTGAATCAATAGAAAGGGCAGTTCTGTGGCAAAGTACTGAATGTGCAGTACCAAGCAGACACATGACATTGCTTTCCATTGTGATTGTTCCCCTTTTGGAACCAGTATGTGCGCTTTTGGGACTTTTCAGTGTAAGACCTGGAATTAGTAGGTTTATTATGTTCAGCTGATAGCAAGGACCACTCTTAAGTGAATTATAGACACTGTAATTATAATTAGATGACCTCTCTATTAGTTTACATGCAGTTAGAAGCTAATAAGACTTTCATCTTTCAAAAAATAAATAAATATATATATATATAGTTTTGCACCTTCATCTTTAAAAGAAATAGCCTGTCCCATAGAGATCTCTGTGTACTGTGGGCTTCCTTTCTAGAGTTGGGTGAATCTGTTACATATGGTTTTGTAAAATAGAATACCACTTGTAACAAATTATCAATAGCAATAGTTTTGCTGCCATGTACCATTGGCTATGGAAAATGTTCCTTATCTGCACTCAAATTCCATTTCTATGATGTTTTTTTATTTGGTTTTAACAGATGTACCCCATGTGTTATGTGTACTACGTCTTGATGAACACCTATTTTATGTTAGTTTCATCCTTCAATTTAGAGGGTTTTTTGCCCTAAGTTAGTAAAACTGTAGAAAACCACTCAATAAGAAAACACATTTTGTGTTTTAGAGAGGCTCTTTTTAGGGCTGTTCACGCCTCAGTAATGAAGCCCGATCAGGTCCTGTTGTGTAACGTCGTAGGTCGTAAGCTATCGCTGTGCAGTGTACTGTATACAGGATGAGCCATTTCATAGTATCACAATAAACAAACATCAGCAGACATTCAGAGATGACCCATGTTTATTGTAAGCAAATATCAAGGGATTATTCCTAGTTGTGTATTATCTAATCATGGGGAAGATTCAATTTTCTTTAAATGATAAGTTATAGTATGTTTCCTTGTTTCTGCTGTAGGAACCCCCATGGTTTTACATATGAAGACTTCATCATTGCTATACAAGTCTACAGTTTTTATTATCTCACACTGGCTGGGGGCATAGAAAAGCCTCAGTGAGCCACACCCGGCTCCCAAGCCTTCCGTTGGGCTACTCATGCCCAACTCATCATTACCAATCCATTATCACTCATACATGAAGAAGTTGCAATGTCTTTATGCTTTGCAGGATTATTGACTTTGCACCTTCACAAAGCATATAGGCCATTTTAGAAAACATAATTGCAACGGCAAGCATTGCTAGGAAATGTTGCAGTACAAAGAAACCAGACACATTTTCTGATGAACATACCTGCCATCTATTCTACCTACTTTGCACACTTGTCGCTGTTAGTTCAAATGTTTAGGTAAAAGAAATCCATATACGTATAAATAATGGCATTTCTGCCCGGAGCCCAGGTTGCAGAGATGTGTCTATCTATTTCCCAATACCATGTTTTGTTCCAAGGGTGCAAAGTCTTTTTTTTTTTTTTTTATAAAAGGTGTTCAGATAGGTGGATACAATAAGACGCATTAGACTAATTCTTTGTGAATGAGTGTGGTTAATGGATCAGTTTTTTAAAGATCAGAGGAAGCCAGGGATAAGAGTGGGATTAAAGTAGTAATAGTGTCCAGAGGGGTGGGAGGAATGGAATTTGAGTTTGTATAGTCAGAATTCCCCCACCTCCTCCTCTTGGCTCAGAACGAATGATAAACTAGTAATCAGGATGAAAATCTAAACATACCCCTATGCATTCTAGCCCTGCCATCATGTGGGTGCCGCTATTATTGTTCCAGTGTTCAAAAGGAACTTCCAACATCCCGGCTCTCCAGTCAGCGACCCCAGATTAATTGGTGTTGGGCCACATTACGAAAAGAGTATCAAACTTTTTAGAAAATAATGTAATGCACGTGCTGCATTTGTATCACTGTTTTTAATAATGTGTGGCTTTTGTGGTTTGAGAGAAGGTGGATCTATCATAATGTGTGGCTTTGGGGTTTTCTAGAACTATTAATATGGAGAATTATGTATTCGGTGCATCTTAATCAGTCCTTGGATGTTTAAATATCATCACTGTATTAACCTATACTACCTCTTCTTACAGGCTGTTTGTTCCACCTAAATGAAAACTTTCTTACATTAACTAAAGGAGACGTCTATAAAAAATAAACCGAGCTTCTAATAATAAATTGTGGAATTCGATATGGGATCTATTGTTATATAGTCATTCCATAGACCCTCAGTTTTTTCACCAAAGTATCTAGTGTTAAAGTTCAAGGAATTTGAGTAATGCCATGGCTTTTATTTTTACACTGCACGTCACATATGTATGTTTCTATAAAAAAAATCCCCTTAAATCTCAGTCCTCACCCCCAATTTTAGCCCACTCACCCCCCTCCACTCAGAAATATTTACATTGTTGCCTTTTGTGTACTGCTCCCATTTGGGCAACATATAAAGTACCATTTTTGAAGCCAAGCTATAACATTCTTTCATTTGGAATAATGGGCCATGCCTTCTAGAGAAACATAGAATTTGATGATAGTGGAAAGCCATTTTGTCCATCTAATGTATCTGCTGTCTAAGTAATTGTTTTACACCTTTAACAGAGATACTAACATGGATTAATATGTGTGTGTGGTCTGCATTACAATAAGTGGAATACTGCAAAATTAGCAGATCCGGCATAGGTCAGTCATATCCCTAAAGATAAGTATTTTACCTATCAAATCTTAGGACCCCTTCACAGCATATAGAAAAATGACTCACATTGTGGTTCGGTACAAAATACGACTAATGCAAACAACAAGTGTTTCTGTGTTTGTAATTCATTGGTTTGCTGATTAAATTTGGACGGATGCCATCACATCCTGTCGTTTGTCTCATCTTCATCAAGTTATCATTTGGCCGATCATATATCCAAGTTAGGCTTTAAAGTTAGCTGGAGCAAATCCTGGTTTTGGGGGGGGGGGTTATAGATGTGGGTGGATGTCTCTGGGTGAGTTGAAATGTTTCGTTCAAAGAGTTTCCTTTTTATTATTTGGGCAGTTATGGGAATTGCTTGTGAAGCACATTGCAGGTGGGAAATGCTTGGAAACCTTTCATCTCCATTCTCCTATACCTTGTTTGCTCTATCCAATGCTTCAGTGCAATGTTGTAACAGTTGTAGACATTTGTAATCTATATCATCATCTTCAGAAGGTTACTTCGTTATTCTTGTGGTGTCTTTGGAAGAATACGCAAAATCAAATAGAGAATCCAGCCTCATTACTTTGTATTGTGAGAGAATCCATATAATATCAAAGGTCTGTTCCTAAGTAATGCCATTTAGACGTAACCTCACAGTATATGGTTTGGTTGGTAAAGGAGTTGGTTTGCAATTGAATGTCACCAAATAGTAGGATATATGTCCCCAGATAGTCTAGTTCAGAGTATGTGCTCTTGAGATCTCCAGTGTCTTCCTGGTTGATCCAGAAGCTGGCCAGTGTATTTTCTATTGCTCTCTAGTCACTTAGGGCTGTGGTATTCCTAAAACTTTCAGTTGTGCCCTGTGGGGACATTTTCTTAGCTGGAATGTGTAAAAGAGAGTCTGGCCCTTGCCCTTTAAATTCTAGCCTTCGAGGCGCTGAATGGGAGAAGAGACGTTCACAGCATAAAACATGTGAAGCCAGCTCTAATAGTCAAGTTCTTTAATACAGAACAGCCATTTTCTCTGCTGTAGATAAAATTCTTATTTTAAACTATATAGTTATATGGTAATTTGTACCTAACTCATGAGGCATGCATTGGCTTTTTAAAAAAAAATTCAGGGTACCATCTCTCCTGGAAACTGGCTATATTGGACTTTGAACGGGCAAATTTGGTTCCTAAATTTGCTATTTTTTATGAGGCATTTATATTTTCCTATGGGTAGCTTTCATGGAAACAACATGGCAGCATCTAATTTATTTACATTTCCACCCCCATTCCTTTATATAAGCATGAACGGCTTTACATTATGTTTTGGATTTTTTTTAGTGTTTTTTCCTTTGGCTTTTTTTTTTTTCTTTCTTGAGAAATATGTTGGTAATATTGAGAAATAAGTAATGTTGCAAAATAAATAAGTAAGCAATTAATCTGCTAATATAAACTGGTTTAATTACTGCAGGATGTGCATTCCTGCTGTAAGCTTCTGTGGTAGGCCTGCTGTCCCTAGCAGGTAAAGGGTTACTTCGGACCAGACGTTTGTTTATTCGGTCATAAGATCTTTGCTCTTGAATTTGCTCAAGTTTTCACCTGGTTCAGACTTTGGGATTTGCACTTCCTGCCCCAAGTATTTCTGTCTGTCCTGTTGACATTTCTTTTGTTCTCTCGGCAATGTGAGAGCGTCTGATGCTGGCCTTGTTGCTGGGCATTAGAGTTGTCTGGTGTAGGTGTTTCAGTAACCTGTGACTAACATGGTGTAACTTAAAACCCAAGAATTCCTTTCTAGGAATCTTCCGAGAAGGACCGCTTGAGTTCAGCTTTGCTTTGATGCTATAAAACAAGCTATGGTCTTATGGTGCTTATTTCCACGCCTTATCCTTCATTCACCATGAACTGTTTCTTCTTTAGCTTCTTATATAAACACTTATTTTTTGTAGGGTTGTACCTAGTGCTCAAGGGCCCATCCTGTACCATAAAATCAAACCCTAGGAGGAGTTTTCACAAAAACAACTTTACATTAATCTGTAGAGCAATGCAGTGCAGTTTAATGTTTCCTGGCCTAGATTAACTCAAGTGCATACCAGTAAGAGTCTTGTTATATCCTCGGGACATATGTATAAACTAACATCTTATGCTTATGGGCATTGTCTCTCAGTTCAGCATATTAGACCTGATGAAGAACAACTCCAACTAAAATATATACCCTAAAGTCTGTGTCATCAGAAGGAATGGTCATCATGGAGATTATTGTGGTAACATAAATTATCCAAATCCCCACGAGCCCCAGGGAGAGCGAGTGTTTATGGTGTAGTATGTTTCCAGTGGCATGTTCATGCGTGGCCAGTCATATGTCTTTTTTCTGTATATGATTAATGGAAAACATTAAATGTAAGGTTAAGGTTAAAGGTTAAGGGGATCTGTTGTAGATATCCAGAGAACGTGACTTTGTCTATTCATGTGATCCAAATCGCAGGTTCTTAAGTGGCAAAGAAAAAATAATAAAGATAATCGTATGATTTTTCATTCTTACGTGATATATTCTGTTCCACAACAGAACATTTTGGAAACCTTGAATCATCTCTCATTAATTTGCTACTGATTCAGCCTTGCCCTTGAGTAGTTCGTTTTTAACATAATATCAGACAAAACTGGGTGCCTGAGTATGTATATTTCTGGGACAATACATTGAAAATTACATTTGGAATATACACTATAGAGCAATGCAATGGGCATGTTTTCTAAAAGGAAAAGAAAACTTTGGATTATCTTTGCGTTGGAGGCACATAGTCACTAATTCCCAGTGCAGTTCAGTGTAGTTTTTAAGTCTAGCACATATTCTTGCCTCTGAAAAGGCAAGGGTCTGCTTCAGGGCAGATCTTAAAGGTCCCATGCAGCCCAACCAATGAAGAATGCCTATTAAAGTACTTTAATATGGATTTGTTATTTGCAAGGAAACAAAAAGACTCTAGTGATCCAGTGCACCATCCCTGGTACCAGTTTTGGCAGTTTGAAGCTGCAAATCCCTGGCAGGAAAGTATACTCAGTGCTTTCATATCGGGAGGTCTCATTTGCTCCCTTGGAAGCTGTCTAGAAGTGATTATAATTTATAACACACATTCAAATTGGTAAATAGGTGTGTTTGCTCAAACATTAGACCAATTTTTGGGTAGGACTGTCCTTTATTCACACTAAGATACATGATATTTTCACCTTTGTGTGCTTCATAGTGGAAACTATGATCTCAACACGTATTACTTGAAAATAAAATGCATTTTATGTAACATTTTACTATAACTAGTGAGTTATACAACTTCGAAGGAAGGTGCTGTTCTGTTTGAAGGCACCACTCACCCTTTAAAGACTTGCAAAGTGGTTGGACAGCATTTGTTTTTCATCTTTAAATCAAGCCTATCTGTAATTAGATACTAATCTCTCGCTTGGAGTACATTCATGTAGCTAGGAGTGTCTATATGCACAGTTTTAATTGTCTGATCTTCAGTTCTGCTGCTTAGTTGAAGGTTTTGCATTAAACATGGGTTGTTTGTATTTTAACGTCCATGCTCTCAAACAGAGGGGCTTGCTTCTGAGACCATTAGCACATTTAACCGCAAAGGAGTGAGCACTGTATTGTAATGCCCGCTTATCAATTATTGAACTTTTTTGACACCTTTTGGTGGATGAGTATTGTAAGACATTGAGTCATATAAAAGTCTACAGGACTGAATTGTATAACAAACTTCTTAAGACCCTATCCTCTCTGAGATGAGCATGGGAAAAAATGGTATTAAACTAGTTTCATCCTTTAAATAAGTCACTGGTTGAATTGAAGGGTTCAGCTCTAAATTTGACTCTGTGTAGTGTTTTTTTAATACAGATGTCTTACATGTATGTTCTTGTTTGTTTTTTTAGCCACAGTACACAAACCTGGGTCTGCTCAACAGCATGGAACAGCAGATCCAGAATGGCTCTTCATCCACCAGCCCTTACACCAACGAACATGCTCAGAATAGTGTCACCGCACCATCTCCATATGCTCAGCCAAGCTCTACCTTTGATGCCTTGTCTCCGTCTCCAGCCATCCCATCAAACACTGATTACCCTGGACCTCACAGCTTCGATGTCTCCTTTCAGCAGTCTAGCACAGCAAAGTCAGCCACTTGGACGGTAAGATAAGACAAAAGCAAAGCTGCCGAATAAAAAAAAAACATAGCCGTCAAATCCATCACATCTTTCTAGAAATAACAATCAAGGAATGCATCACTGGCAGCTATTACATTACATAGAATGCCAACAAGTCCCGTAGTACTATTACAATAGAGAGAGACTGAACGTTAAAGCCATCATAAAAGAACTGTTTTAAAAGTTGGTTTTATCTGAGGCCACTACTTTTAGTGTTGTTTTGGAAAGCTAATGGTGCAGCCATGATGCCTGGGTTCAGACCGTAAGGGCTGTGCTGAGCTCAAGCAAAGAAACAGACCCAGACATTATAGAAGTAATGAAAGCCAGAGCCCACCAGTCTTTTTGGGCACAAGCAGGGACCTCGGTTTGCTGCAGGGGACTAGACTTGGGCTGCTAGCTGGGTACACAAGCAGGGTCAATAACTATATAAGCTTAAGAGCAAAATTATTATACAAGCTGTTTTTCTTGAACATATTGTCTGCTGTCTTAACAAAAAAAACAAATTTCATGCTTTGATCTTTGTATGTTGTTGGCACAGTAAGATTTTATGTTAAAGCTATGGGCTACTATCAATACTATCACCCCCTTCTGAACCTTTTTGTAAACATTTTAATGTTTTCAGCTTTCCCCTTGTTAACACAAATGTATTAATTTGTCTTGTATGTTTCTATATCAGCAATTTTGCAAAGTTGCAAGGACTCTTCCCATTGTATAATGTCCGCCAAAAAAAAAATGTCCGCCAAAGGCACTTTCAAGTTTCAAAACTGAGTCAGCATTTCTTTTTTTTTTTTTTGTAAAATACCATAGGTTAGTGCATATCATCATGTACTCTTAGCCTTCAATGAAATCAGCAGAAGTAGCCACTTTCGGATTATAAACCAAAAATGTGCCTACTTAGGGGAAAAAATGATATTCTTTGAAACGTTAAATACATAATTAGCAAATAGAGTTAAGATCCTCTGAAGACTAGGCAGTATGTCATTACCTCAGACTACTGGGTGAAATTAGGATGTAAACAGTGATTAATTATTTATGTCACCCGACATATTGTGAGATAGTGACACAGTGTGGATTCCCATGTGCCGCAATCGCACCCTCTCCTCCCATCTGGAAGACAAAGATGAGACATCTCTGAATTGCTACACCTTGGATTGTTCTACGTTCACCAGCTAAAGTAATCCACCCAGAGTAGAGAGGTTAAACTTTCTATTTATCTTAAAACATGTCCTATAATCATATGTAAGTTGAAGAACCTGTTCTACATGACAGAAGCATAAATTAAATAATAACAGTAGATCATGCCGTGACCACTAAACTAGCCCAGTTGAGATTTGATCCATGTGAACTCCAGTTGCAAGTGGGGAGTGTGAAGCTGCTGTTAGTACATTCATTGCACTGGTCCTGGTGTTTGTAAGCACCTAAGAAAGACTTAAAGCTCATCGGGAACTCATCTGGATGGAATAATTGAAGGAACATGTTTCTCCACCGGAATAAATACATACCATTATAAGTACACAGTAACGCGTAGGAGCATATACACATCTTTCTGATCTCTGTGAGGGCAAACTAATAAGACAACTTACAACTAAAAGATTTTTAAGGTGATGGGGCAAAATAAATCTGCTGTAGCCCATATTGTCTTGTGAGCAGATAGATTTGTAATAGGTTTAATGATTAGGTCGTATCCACTAAACATTTTTTTTTCAAAATTCATTTTTAGCAGAAAACTTTCCTAAAAAATATTCAGTTTGATTCTCTCTATCGATCGAAGTCTTGATGTTATTTCTCCATATTTGACGCCAGTGCAGCAGGGCAAATAGATGATTTGTGCTTTTTAAACGAAACCTAAGAATGGTCACTAGCTTGTGACTGCTGCATTGAGTGGACTAATGACACAAGTAGACATCAAAAATACTTTTTATCTTTGTGATTCTTTTTCCTCATTAAAAACTGTGAAATTAATAGTTGGAAAATGTAGTGCCTTTTTACCTTTCTTAACTTATTTTCATGTTTTTTTAACAATTAAATATGTCCATATAAATAAGGTATTATCCATATCCCAATTAAACTCTAGATGTCACCAAGTTTCATGTTTTCTTAAACATATATATATGTCATGAACGTTTTTGATTTAAGGGAAGGTGGTTCCCTTTGGCAACGATAAGCGCCTCTCAAGTTGATCCGGTATAAACTGGTTCTACGGGTGTCCTTTTGGTAAGCATTTAATAATACAGTGTTCCTTTTAGAAAAATAATATATTTTGCAAATTCAGCATAGTTTATTCACCTCATTGTCACTTTATATAAATTCTAAACCCAAAGAGCTCATAAGTAACTAAACACTTTAGAGAGTAAGAAAATGCAGTTTAGAATTAATAGTTTTGTACTCGCTTACTTTAGAAAGAAACACTTTGTTGGCCTTAAAAATATGCATAAAACTATTGATCGGTTCCCATCCAGCAGAACATCTGTTCCTGGATCCTTGGATGTATAAAGTCCTTGATTTTTTTAGCTATAATGTATTGCTCAATAGTCTTCCAAAAAGATAGAAAAGTTCTTTCTCAAAATTAAGTAATTTGTGATAGATTTTTTTTTCTTCTGATTGATCCTTGAAGCGTTCTTTGATGAATAAGAAGAAATAATTCTAAGTTTCCTACCCACAAGGTCTTATATTATGAAGTAAACTGGATGTTAATTAAATGTAATTGATGTGTGTTTGATAGAAACCCCACCCTATTTCATGAGAGAAAATGCCGGATTAAAAATGTTTTCAGCGCATAAAATAAAAAAATCCCAGAAATCACCGTGTGAAGAGGTGTAATAAGCACATTCCAAGGCCTGTAGCAAAATTACCAGAAGATTCAGGTTTACAAGACGCAAGTCT
This sequence comes from Spea multiplicata, assembly GCA_009364415.1. Classification (NCBI taxonomy): domain Eukaryota; kingdom Metazoa; phylum Chordata; class Amphibia; order Anura; family Pelobatidae; genus Spea; species Spea multiplicata. The sequence continues at coordinate 312,630 of VKOC01016157.1, forward strand.
CGAGTACAGACTGCAGACATAACACATAAAATTTTTGTTAAAAGCGATTGGATTAGTAAACTTGACAGAAGTGGAGTATCAAATTGCTGGCATCTCTAGCTGTGGAATTAGCATTTGTCTTGTGTTTTACCTGCTTTTAATTTACTGTCTTTATGAGGGAAAGGATGTACTGATCATGGCTGGTTTCTTTCATGTCAGCTTTTTGGTGATCACATACAGGTGGTCAAAACATTACCTCTGTCCTTTTAACTTTGCCATAAAACAGGAGCACCTGTTTTGTTTTTTTCTCTAACTTGAGTGTCTGCGGCCAACTAATAATTAAAAGATTTGCCACCTACCTAGAAGATGTTCCCAAAGATGTTCCTCCAAGCACGAGGCTTCCACCTTTGTATCTTTCAATGTATTTGTGCTTTAGACAGATGTTCATAAGATATACAGATGTACATAAACCAAGTACGTGTTTTGAGAGGATATTCCTATACCATTTTAATTTTTTTGGTATCCAAACACATACTATAGGTTGCTAGAATTATACAAAGTCAGGAAGATGTCCATGAATGGCACATTTTGTTCAAGTTGGAAACATTGGATAGTGTCAAAGACTGGTTGATCGTATCATACGGTTTCTGAATTTAAAAACAAGTTTTCATCTTCTGTAATTTTCCCCTCACCATTTTTTCCGGTGTGTATATATATATATAAAAAAAATCCATTATACAATAACCACTCCTCACTTCAACATGCTGGCAAAAGAGAAGAAATGATTTGTTTGAGAGATGAATGTTTTTGCACAAGACAAGACATAGCTTGCAGGAGAACATCTGCGGCCAGCCCATTCTGTATGAGATGGGGCCAAGACTTGTTTGCATCCTGATACCTGTCATAACATGTCTGAGGCTGAAAAATCTACAGAGCAAAGAACTACATACAGCGCTTATTGATTTATGTCTTGAAATGAATGTGGAATCCATTAATCAACACATTTGGCAACTTTGTTCGGTTATGTTTGTTTTCTGGGATTTTTCCTTTGAAATGAAAGCGGTGAGAGAAGTTCATTTTCTAAACTCTGCTTGTAGAAACAAAAAAACTGTATATATGTGTAGTGGTTATGGCGCAATTCTGGATCCAAAGGAAAAAGACATTATTTTCAGTGGCCCAATCTTAGAAATGTCATGAATAGTTATAGTAGATAACGATAATGAAAAACCTCAAGGTTCCCAACCTTATCTATGGAGAATACAGAATGTTGGTCACCCCATATAAATTAGCTATTAGTAAAATGTATGACCATAAAAAAAAGCATACTATAAGTGGTTGGATATATTCAGTTGATGTAGTTGACATTGATCAGATACGAGCCATGTGTTTTCTAACTACAAACCAATCTTGTGTTTTATTAAGATGTGCATTGTACATGTGGTTGCATTTTGTGTTGTACATGGCACGTAAAGCTATTATTCCGTAAGGCACATAATAATCTAATATGAGCATTTATGAAGTGTGTTGATCTTGGAGAAATCACTAGTAGAGTAGGCAGTGATGGCAAACATTGTAGGTCGGAGTGATGTATCATCATCACTACTGTTATATTGTTTCCATTGTTTTCTAATGTGTTTGTTGGTATGTCATGCAATATATTTAGTCTTAATAACTTGCATTGTCTCGCCAACCTTTCTCGCCTTAGGCAAGAGCACATTTAAAGCGTGCCCACCTACTTGGTCCATAGCTGTCTAGACAGAGTCAAAGCAGCGTAACAAGGGAGGAGTATAAGGAGCGCAGTATAAGTGAGGGAAGTGTTCAAATGCTAATAATCCTAAAGGGCTAGAAGGATTAAATGCAGAAATGTAACTTCTCATGAGCCTTCAATTTGAATGTGAATTGAAAGCCATACAACGGTTTGACTCTTTAGTAAAGGAGTTATCAACCTTTCTGTGGCTGTCTGACACCAGAATGTACCATCTTTTCTAAGCCAGCGTCCCCAGGTGTAGATGCTGTTTAATATTAGATGTGAACTCTAGACACATCCCTTTTATTTCATATCTACCCCATCGTGTTGACTCTTACCAGTAAAGCCACCTTGGCCTATTTTAAACACACAGACATATAAGTTCTTGGCTCCCTCCTTCATCTGTGAGCCGCATATGAAACCTTGGCTTGATACTACAGTGCTACTTGTTATACTTTATCTAAATACAGCTGAAACCAAACTCAAACAAAGAGCTGTGAACATCACATCCATTATACCGTTATCGCTTAACTTAGTGTTTGCATATCTTATTCCTTATAATGTGTACAATTGAACAGAAGGGCTTTTTTCACAACTGGAAAAATTACATTAATTTACATTCTCAAACACACTGAATCATGAATGCATGTGATCATGGAGTGTTGGCACATGCCCTTTTAAGAGAGTCTTCTATAAGATATAATTAATAACAATAATAAAGAAAGCTTTACTTGGAAAACCTTTTGGCCTACTTCTGACAAGGAGGTAGTAAGGCTTCACTGTATGAATAGTAGTTTTTTGGGGGCAGCAACTCTTAAAATGTCCAGTTAAAGAGAAAATATAGCTCCACAGCACCTGGAAAGCTTTCTGTTAGCTACTCTTTCTCTAGAACTAGAATAAATAAGTGACGCAGCATACTGTGTCTGAACCATAGTCATAAACAGATGGTGTAGTAAAGCGGCAGAAAACAATGACACCTACAAATCTTTACCCAGCCATCACCAAACCTTCTTGTTCCACGTAATTTATACTCAACATGCTGCATGTGCATACATACACAGCACGCATTATGACCCCATCTAAAGTACCCATGGGCAATGTTCACATCTTTGTCGCAAACAAAAAAGTTGGAATGTGCTGAACTATATGGTACCGAAATCTGCATTTGTAATTTGTTAAGCAATGTGAAGGCAAAAAAAAAGTGTTTGTTTTGTATGCATTTGAAATGTATGCGTGTAAAATGAAGAGTAGCATTTTGTGTGCACTCCAGATGAGAGAGATTTTGGAAGACATGACGATGCTTGTAAAATATGCACAAGGCAAGACCAGAGGCGCCACGAAGCTTGATTACTGCGTAAAGCGCAGTTGAGACTTGTCTTTCTTCGGTGGCCTGCAGCATTATGTAGAAATGGGGACGCTACAACTCGTTCCAAAGCCTTGCCTGATCAGACCTGCCCAGTCTTATGTTGGGAAAAAAAAATGTTTGAAGTAAACAGGGAAATTGCTCACTTTAATGATCTGTTTTACTGGCAGTGATAATACGCTGACTTTAGGATTGATTTTAACCTGTGATAAATTATATAACGTGATGTACACCTGGAAACAAAGCAAGTAATTTCCACAGAATTATTCCATGGGGTTTTCTCACATAGGCGTGTTTATCTACCAGGGAGGTGTTACACTTTAAGAGGTATTAATTTAACGTAAAACGGCTAATATTAAGGTATTTGAACCTTAGAACTAAAGTGCTGGTGTAGGAACACACGTTCTCTGCTACCTTCACTTCCTTCAGTGTTTCACTTCTCAGGAAAATGTTTCCCCGTCTCACCTTTTTTTATTTTTGCGCTGGAGTAAACCCAAAAAACTAAAAATGGCTGTCATACTTGTCATACAGATCAGTCATATAACCTTATTTTATTTGATGGTTTGTGAATGATGTCTTGCTTTAAAGAGGTTGGAAATAATAGCCTCAGTCACTATGGGAGTGCATGCAGGGTTTTTTTCCCAAGGTGATATGATGAAGATGAGTATTTTGGGACCGTCCTTTCCCACGACTATGTTCTTTAAGAAACCTGTAATTAAACACAACCTGTACTCCGATACAGCGTGCAGCCTAGTCAGTGAATGCTAGGTGAATATTTTACAGGGATGTTTTAATCTAGACATCACTGACTCATTTCAAAGTTCAGACACCAGACAAAACAACTGCTCCCCATAGTCATCCATCAGTAACAATGCAGCATAAAGGACAAAGACGACCAGGGTGTTGAGGTCCTAAATTTAAGGGGAATGCATGCAATGTCATGGATTACCATTGTTCTGGCCCAAGAATAGGTTGGTTAGCCCTGTATAGAGCATATTGAAGTCCATGAGATTTCTTCTCATCTTGCTGATTGAACTATGTAGTATGTAGGGCCTGCTCATGCAAACTTTTTTGCAGGTGAATAAACTTCAAAGTCACAAGGACATATTTGAACTTCTAGAAAATGAACTGTGTGTTTACTTTCTACTTTAGACATCACTTCATTTGCTTTGTAATATGTGCTGTTTTGAATAAAGTATTACATTAATATATACATGTTTGACTTCAATTTTCAATTGCCATCATTGCAATGACCATGGTGCCATTTTTTCAGATCTCCATGTAAAAGGTCGAACCCCTGTTTACCAAAAAAACAGCCGTTTCTCTTAACTTGCTGATCTCTTGATTTTCACGGCTGCCTCCCTTTAGGTTCCTGTCGGTTTTGCCAGTGAAATCGGCTTTGCCGTAAATGTCAAGAAGGGCCTTTTTTTTGTCTGTGCCATTTTTCTATTTTGTTTTATTTAAATGTACAGAGATTGCACCATAGCAAAGCTGATTTCATGGACATAACGTAAAGGGAAGTGTTAGTCATGCAAATCCTGAGATCAGGAAGGTGAGATCACTACACCTGTGGTGTACACCTTACGGTTTCCAACGTTATTGTGTCAATCTGTAAAAAATATTACATAGGTCTATTGGGTACATTGAACTATAGAATGAGATGCAGGAAATGACAGATACTTTAATAATTGATGGCTAGAGATGATTCGGCCAACATGACTAATGGCTGACTCATTTTGATTAGGCAACAATATCCTTAAAATCTGTAAACAGTACTTGAGGGCAAGGTTTGGGAACCCCCTTTTAAACGTGTCTTAAAATGAAATGCAGACTGTCCTTCTAATCTTCCCACCACTAGGGGGAGCACATAATGCTTTTAGGACATCAGATGCAATGCCCATACATTGTGTTTTATAGTTTCAGGTTTGCCGTTCCCCTTAAGTAAGTACACAGAGTTCTGTAGAACTTTGTCATTTATTATCAGCAGAGCCACCAGCAGAGAGAGCTCACAGCTTTTCATATTACTAGATAATGAACAGATCAGGTTTGAATTAAGTATTGCTTGTATTGCAATTTAAACTATATATATACAGTGATGCTGTTTTGGTGCTTTTGAGCACAGTATCATGTAAAAAGAAAAACTAGGCACTCAAAAAAGTAAAGATTTCTCATGATGCCAACACTCATCCAAGGTGCAAGGTGGGATTGAGCCATGATGTCCCATAGAGTGATACTTTCGTTGTCTTACTATTTTTACCGTCCTACATGAGTGTCTCCAAAGAGATTATTCCTGTACAATTTCCCCTGTCTCTGTTTATTTATCTCTTTTGCCAGTTATGTGACAAGCAGAGCCCCTTGTATTCTAACCAAGAAGTGGGACGCTTTCTGGCTTCTTGGGAGACACAAATTCCTGTTGTTTAATGGAGTGAATGGTCTGCTTTTGAAAGCGTTCCCTTTCTTCCTCAGCTCTGTCCTTATGCATAGCCTGAAGGCATGCATGCCAGAGAAGAAATACTGGTATGCCTTTCACCTCCCCCTCCTCCCCTCCAACTTAATTTTCCTTGTAATTTCTATGTAAACTGAACTATGTTTGACTAGAGGTGGCTGTCAGGTCTTTTCCTACCTTTTTCGTTTTGTATTGGGGCAGCGTGGCTGGAACGTGGCCCAGAACCCGAGAGTGAGAGCCCCCGGGGCAGAGAGCCAGGCGGGAGGTATTGCAATTATAGGCACACGCCAGCCCTCCTTCCAACTCACACTCAGGATCTTGTGAGCAGCACACTTAACAGTAAGGGCACTTGGAGTCTTCTGCATCAAGTACTGGATGAAGAATGACTATGAATGCAACCTACCAACAATGTCCTGTTCTTTACATCAGACAATAGAAATATTGCTGTACAACACAGCGAAGCACTTTTATCACTTGTATATTTCAGTAAAGATGAAGCAATCTTTTGTGTTTTTTACCTGCCGAGTGGCAACAATTCAATTATATAGCCATTGTTCCACTCTGGTTGGACATAGTGAGACATCTCATTGCTACCCTTATGGTTAATGGGAGGAAAGCCTTGCTCTTAGGATAGTTGTTTAGAAGGGCATGTTTCCACAACCTAAACCCTAACAAGAAGTAAACAGGGTTTGCATTAAACGGAATCCCAGCAACTGATAAAACTATGCCTAGCTCTCAGCACCACGGATTCACATGGAATCCCTTTGAATGAGCTGTGGGCCGCGCAGACGTCAGCACTTGATTAGTTTCGAATGTCCCTGGGGTGTTTTTTTATTAATTTTTATTTTTCTCACCTTAATTACAGCTGAGAAAGGATTGTGTTTCACAGATACTCTACTGCTCTCATATTCTGCCCTAAGGGGTCATAGCAATAGTGGGACGCATATTACAGGGTGGGGCCTGTCTGCCCTCTTCCAGGCATTTAGATTTAGGAGGGGAACCTCACTTGTCTGATGTCAACACCTCCTGGGTGCGGTCACGTTGGAATGTGCTGCTCCCAGCACCGGCCGCCCAGGTAATTAATCTCTTGTGACTGACAGGTGGCAGCAGGCGGCATACAAGGTGGAGTGGAAATCTTCAGGGGAAAAAAACACTCTGAAGACTGACACTCTGCTCCATGTGGACCCATTCACAAGTGCATCAAAAGATTAACCCTTGAGTCCCAAAGGGTTCTTAAAAACATTGCTTAGTAAATAATATACCACACTTGTGGCTTTCGACATACCTATGCAGCTCGGTGTAGCTAACTTTCTGCACTTGCTTACCAAAGCCAACTGCTTAAAGAATTCCAACTCGGCTTTATCTCCATGTATCTGTATTAGTCTAGACTGTTTGCTGATATAAAATTAGATTTAGACAATTTATGGCCATAAACATAACACACATTAGTAATGTGTGTATTGTTCCTGAGATTGGTAAACCTGTAGGTTGCTAATTAACCCGGCTAGCTGATCTGTGTGTAGATGTTGCATCGGAAGGTAAACTTGAACGGCTTGAGACCTTCTCTAGTTTTAAAATGAAATCCGCTGTGCTCAGTTTCTGTAAGGGTTCAACACTTTTGATTGCAGTGATTATACATTCTGAATCCTAAAAGAGAAAGAAGATGCATGTTTACAAACCATATTCTTATTGACAGGTCTTATTACAGTACATGTTGCCATTCAAGTTAATGCCTTCGATTAAAAAAAGACCAAACAGTAGAATTGGAATATAACTCATAAGAGATTTTAAGAGACAGCAAACACTTAGAAAAAGATGGCAAAGTAACTTCTAGTTAAACAGCGAGTCTTGTTTTCCAGAAAATATAATCCATCATGAAATGTTTGTTTCAGTAGGTACTTAATTTCTATGATGTTATAGGATTTAATATTTATATTAGTATATTTTAGCTAGATCCCGCTTCCATTATGTCCCACCAAACTGTGCTCTTCTTAACTCGCTTTCCTATAGAATTGGTACAGTGCATAGAATCTTCTTCTTTCATTAGAATGGTTCCAAAATATCAAAAAAAGGTGGAATAACTTACTTCAGAACATTATGCATATTATTGCGAGCTACTAATGGGATATGTTTCTTGAAGTAAAGAATCCCCGCTGTGGCTATGCACCGGTAACATGGTGGCTTCGCGAAGACTGGATTTCTTCACCTTGTCTAACCTGGCGACTGTAGAGGGGGCAGGCTCCTCACGACAAAGGCTTGAGCGGGGCCTGTTGAGAAGGCAGGCAGGTGTCTGGTGTTGGGAGCTGGCACCCACGCACGTCCTAACACAAATTCCCAATTCATAAATGCCAGGAGCATGTAATACAGTATGTCAACCAAGGCAGGTGGTGAGAGGAGAGTCATATCCACTGGAATGTTCTTTTAAAACATGTTATTAAAATACCCAACTCTGCCTACCTGAAGGCTGCTTATTTAAACATGACATTGCCGGTGAACCTGAAAAAAGGTGCTGAATGGAGATTGCATGCCGGTAACACGATAGTGGATTGCAGTAACAGTAATACTGGATATCGCTTGCAAAATATACTTCCCCAGGCTATATTATTTTAAACTATTTGTTCTTATTCTCTAACACACACTTGGAGGTTGGTAGGAGGGCTGGTAATGGCATTCAGTGAATTGTTTGAATTTGGATGACTTCACAGAAGGCAGGTGTAGCTCTGGAGAAATGTGGAAGGGTATTTAACATTGTCCTTTTGTTGCACACATAGATTTAACCCATTGTTGGGTTCATGTAGCTGCAAGATAGGCATCGTGAATCCTTGACAATAGTAATACATTTGCAATTCCATATTTAAAACCTAGATGAGTGGATAGATAGTAAAGAGTATGTAAAGAAATCCTTTTTTTCTTTGTAGAGATCGAAAAATTAAATAACATGCATTCTTGACTGTACACTTGTTTGAGTGGGTCCCTTCTTACCTTTTGTTATGTGATCCACTACTAGCTATTTACTTTTTACCCATTGTACAGCTCTGTGGCATACGATGGTGCTATATACATCAATAAATAGTAACTGCTGCACTTTTTTGACTGAATGAAAGTTGTCGTTAAGGAAATCCATGCATAGTAGATGTTACAGACATTAGTCTCTTGTACTTTTAAAAGCAAGGGCCAGCAAAGTTCCAAATTGATGTTTATTTTATTTTTTTAATTTGGATTTCATAGTTCCTGGATTTTAGATTCCTAATGTAGCCCCCCCCACCTTTAATTCAATGAAGCATGCAAAATGGAAACAAAATAATAAGTGTTTCGCAACTCCTGTTTGAAAATATATTTATCTTTTGGCAGCATTTGCTATATCCGCAGGCTACTTGAAAGTATTGTGTTCTAATCCCTGGCCTCAGGGTACAGATACTTTATTGCACAACATTTTCTAGCATATTCCGAGAGATCTTGTACATTCTCTTTAAATGTCAGCTACAATTCCTAGTTATAGACTAGTATTGCAATTATCTGTGAAAAAGGACAGATATCGAAAAAGCACGTTGTCCACATACAGGAGCTAAAACAAATGAGGAATGAGAAGAGAGATGATATCTGATGATACTGTTCCAAAAAGAACAGTGGGATTAATTTTTCCTCAAATACGAGACACAGTGGCAGCCATCTTGTTTTCTTCAGATTTCACATGACCTGTTATGATAGTGTCTGCAAATGGATGTTACATTAGGGGATCTTAAATATTTTTGCATATATTCTACAAAAATGTTATCAGAAGTGTTAAAACATAAAAATAGATATATTTTGAGGCTGTGCTTTGCTTAATTAACAAAATGGCTGCTCCCAGGATGTTTTGGCTTGTATGCATACAATTATTACACAGGTATAGGTACAGTTCCTTTTATACAAAAAATATTTCAGCTGCACAACTGTTTATGTTTTGGGACAGGGCTTGTCACCTAATGGGTTCAGCTTTAGTTTTTATTAATGATCGTTTATGCAACGACTAAAATAACTGCATTGAGAATATACTGATAAATCACACGTGAATGACGGGACTCATTGGTAATTTAAGACACTTTGTGTTTCCTTTAGTATTCTACAGATCTCAAGAAGCTTTACTGCCAGATTGCCAAAACATGTCCGATCCAGATCAAAGTGATGACTCCCCCTCCACAGGCTGCTGTCATACGGGCAATGCCGGTGTACAAGAAGGCTGAGCATGTCACCGAGGTGGTAAAGCGATGCCCAAACCATGAGCTCAGCCGTGAATTCAATGAAGGTAAGCACAAATAATTTTACTAGAGCCATTTGAATGCTAACCTGTCAATGCTAGGGCTATGTGTACTTTTACATTTTGTTCTGAAATGCTGTGTTCTCTACTGTCCTCATTAAAAGGGATCTTCCAGCACTGATGAGCAATACCATATGTTTTACCATCTGCACAGCAAAACATTAGGCCCACTCATGCCTCATATGCAAATGTTTGACATCAATATCTATAAAAGACTAGGAAAACCTTTTTTTTAATACATACAAGTGGAGGTTTTTGGATTCAGGGATAAAGGTCAGAAATAATAAGAGTGAAAGGATTCAACTTCAATACCGATCAATTCTTGGATGCCCTCTGTTGTGTCCAAGGATGGAGCAGATTATGTTCTAACACTACCATATGGAGGCCAGCCTTAATTTACTGGATGTTTACCGTCATGAAGAGTCAGTGTTCATAAACGTTACTTTTGTTTTATTTTTTCACAGGTCAGATAGCACCTCCTAGCCACCTGATCAGAGTAGAGGGAAACAGCCACTCACAATACGTAGAAGATCCGATCACTGGTAGACAGAGTGTACTGGTACCCTATGAGCCTCCTCAAGTGAGTGCACCAATCAGCCTACTGTCAGTAGTTCTGTTTGAAGTGTGTGTTCTTTCCTGCTGCAATTGTGGAGGTCAAAAGCAGAGATATAGATTAAGATTTATCTTAGTTATTCTTTTCTAGTTAACATTGTAGATTGTCAGAAAGTGTAAACATGTATTATGTATCTTTGTGCTAACTACACTTGTAATTTCATAACTTATAGTTAATACTATTGTTTGTCTTTTCTCTTCAAAGGTTGGCACAGAGTTCACAACAATATTGTACAATTTTATGTGCAATAGTAGTTGTGTTGGAGGGATGAACCGGCGGCCTATTCTGATCATTGTGACACTGGAAACAAGAGAGTGAGTTTTTGTTGTTTTTTTTTTTTAATTTATTTTCCTTCTTACATTTCTTTGTATACCACAAATGTAAAGTCCGATCGATCCCGTCCTTGCAGACATTTCCCTAAACAGATAGCTCCTACTTGACTAAGGTACATTCGGTTACATATATATTTATCTGCATGGTTATCATAATAAAGTTAGAGCCCGAAACGTTGATGTAATAAAGATTGGATTTTTTTTCCCTTCGGAGTCCCATGAATTCATTTCTTGGACTTTCTGTATATTGGCTAAAGAGTCCCCGGGCATGTGGATTATCTTGTATTAATAGAGGCTGAGTGCAGGACTATTGGACTTGTATGTGTGTATATAAGTATGTATATTGTCATACCTTATATTGTTTTTTATTTTTTTTTCTGTTTTTAAATAGTGGTCAGGTGCTTGGCCGAAGATGCTTTGAAGCTCGTATCTGTGCGTGTCCTGGGAGGGATAGAAAGGCAGATGAGGACAGTATTCGCAAGCAGCAAGTGACAGACAGCAGCAAGAATGGGGAAGGTATGAAGCAATGTAAGTGAACATAGGATAGACAGTGGTAGAATTAAATAGCAAGATAGATGGAGAGCCCCAGTCAAGGCTATTCACAATGTAAAAGGGCACCTTATATGTTATATCTATTTGGTATGGATACATCAAGAATTCATCTACAAAAAATGAATTTCTTTTTCTTTTTTTTTTTTACTGAAAAGAGAATTTTCTAATGCTTTTTAGTTATTTTAGAATGCACTCCCTAGTGTAGTGTGCATATTCCTTGCATTTTCTGTTTCTTAATATATATATATTATATATATATATATATATATATATATATATAATATATATAAAATAGTGTAGTGTTCAGATGAACAGTTAATCAACCACTGCTTGACAAGTGACTGGATGAAAAACTTTACAGTCTTCTTTATTTCCCTTTTCTGTCTTTAGCATTCAGGCAAACCACGCATGGCATCCAGATGACTTCTATTAAAAAGAGAAGGTCGCCTGATGATGAGGTTTTGTACCTTCCTGTAAGTTCAGTACAGCATTACAATCCCATTCCTATGTGGTTTGCACTTCTTAACACTAACATTATTTCTCACTTATATAAGACTAATTTCAGTACAATTTTAAACTAACATCACTCATGAGTATCTACTTCTGAGACACTGATTGGTACTTCATACAATACAAAGTGCTTTCCAGCTTGAATGCAATGGTCCTTTTACTTTGTTCTATGTAGGTAAAGGGACGTGAGATATATGAAACTCTGTTGAAAATCAAGGAGTCTTTGGAGCTCATGCAGTACCTGCCCCAGCACACTATTGAGACATATAGGCAGCAGCAACAGCACCTTCTCCAGAAACAGTAAGTATATGAAGAATGTTTAGAAAGACCAGTATAAGCCAATAACTGATATTGTGGTGTGTTGGTTGACACTTCTATGCATGCTTGCTATGTAGCTTGTGCGTTAGATGATTTACCCGATGTATTTGTGTTTTGGCTTAATCACTACTGCTAGTCGTCTTGTTCCACCAAATGTTGCAATATCTACATATTACAACGTAACATTCATATAGATTAGAAACAGGAGGTGAATGTACAATGTGGAGTAATGTGGAGTCATTGATACTGTATCATGGTTTTATAGTTTAAAAACTTCCAACAATTATTTACAATTAAGGGTAAACCTGGCCCTTAAGTGAGTGGAGCCTGAGATAGCATTAGTTTTCACAAACATGGCTATAAAGCGTTTAATACATGACATTAAATTGCTCAGGGACAGAAGCCTACAGAGCAACATGACTGGTCCAAGAAATACAGGGAGGAGTGACACCTTCTCCATACAGCAGTGGCAAAAAAGAATGCAGAACAGTCACAACTACATGGAACACAATCTAAAGCATTCTCCAGTAGAACAAGATGTCAGAGATGAAAGTTACCTAAATGAACGGTACTACTTCAATACAATTTTTTAAATATCTCTTAGAGACTAAGGTACCAGAGTACTATGTCAGCCACTGTTCCATCTGGAGGACACTTCAGGGGGTTCACAATGGTTTGGTGGGTTTTTCAGTGACAAAGAGGGTGACAAAGGAGTTGTAAATTGTAATATTGCATTAAGCAATTAGGGTATCACCACACAAGAGGAATTAAGCCAATTATCTATTTATTGTAACCTTACCCATTGCAGTGCATAATATATTCTTCACTGCAAAATGTAAATGTATCAATAAAACACAAAATGTATGTATTAGATTTATTTTATATATGCAACATGTGTCTGCTTTCCCAGAGGCTGCTCAGTTTGTTTCAGAACTGGGGGTAGCTTGCATTGCTAGATGCCTCTGATGACCAAAACATATCTGGAACAAAGTTGAGCAACCCACATATAAATATCTTTCCCACTTTACATCCAAATACCTTTTTTACACAACACCAGATATGTTTCACCTCGTTGAACTTTTTAGTACCCACAGACCATTCTATGGATAATTGTAAATGGTTTATGGTTTATCGCACGTCCAGTCAAGTGGCAATATTCTAGTATACTGTTGGGACTAATGGGAACTCCCATACTGTCATTGTGATCACTGGGATTCCATCGCCAGTGTCTCAACTGAAATAGTGTTGTCCTGAACATGTCAAAATATTCTGTATGGTCTAATGTATTTCTTGTTACTGGTTCCTGCACTGTACTTTCTTTCCACAATGCTGTTTCTGATTGTTGTAGTAGATTAAGGCCAAACGAATTTTGCATAACCGTGGTTAAACTTCAGTCTTCACTTTGCTTGGATTCACATCACACAATTTATTCTACTTTCCAAGTTACTAATCCTGTTTTTGTTACTTTGATGAAAAGATACAATTATTATTGTTCTAAAAGAAGCACAAGCTTAAAGAAATATATGCGCTAAAATGAAAATATTTAGCTTTAGAATGCTGGCCATAGACAGACAACACATGTAGAAAACCTCTGTATCTGGTGAGGAACCACCAGCAATTCTTTGCTGCAACAGCAACAGTTTGAACCTATTAATCCCCTTTTTTTAGTTATTTCAAAGCACAAAAAATGCAGGCTCTTTATTATTAGAAATGGTGTAAAGCTACACATCTCAGAATTAATCTGGTGTTTGGATGGGGTATGAAGTTTCTGCTTCACCCCGAAGACAGCAATGTTGGTATTCCTGTTTGTTATGGGGTTAGATGTCAGAGATGACTTGTCTCGATTAAATATGGGAAACTTCCAATAATCTGCTAGCCTGTGATCATTAAGCAAGTTCGATTGCCCATTCCAAAATCTCTGTCTCCTATACATGAACAAGAAGCCTTTTCCGTCCCCAATGGTATCATTTGTTCAGGGAAACCAAGATGTTAAAATGAAATCAACAAAATGCATTTTCGGAGAAGTAATTCAAGAGTTGCTTATCAACATGAATGGGGGAAGAGTTGTAATTTTACCGCACATGGTTAAAGAGCCGCTGACAATCACGGTGTCAAGAGTTTATTGTTTCCCAGCCTTTGCCTTTCATGTCTTCCATTTTGCATGTCTGCTATCCTTTAATGGTCTGTCTGTTTTTTTCACTAACCGCCCAGCACCTCTGTGATCACAGCGTGGCTGCTCAAATTTCAGCACACCTACAAAGATAGCAAAGCCTATATCACTCAGCGTACCATAAAGGTGTTGACTTTACAACACTTCAGGGAGCCTGAGACCACCTGTATGTTGTACATCTGAGGAGTTTATGCCATGTACGGGGATCTAGCAGATATAATCCAGCATTCCTAAAGCAAGAGCTGGCTTTAGCAATTAGCAAAGATAAAAATCCATTCGCCAGAGATCATAAAAGATAGTATTTGAGATGAATAGAATTAATTGTGAATTTTGTTCAAAGGACACTGTCTACAGAAATGACAGGTTGTGACAACGGGGTGTAAACATCACTGACTAGGCCCAAAGGAGAGCTATCGGTTAAAAGACTTACCACCCGAATCATATGTTTAGGTAGAGTGCTCCATCTTTCCTAGCTGAATGGCAGCTTTGTATTATGTTATGCTTGGCTTGCTCATAATCTAAACTCTAAGCATTAAGATGTTTTTGTTACTGGAGACAAATCAAGATGGGAAGGCAGAGGAAGCATTATGTTTCATTCTACCTTAAGCTTGTCGCTCGTCCTGCACGCCTTGAATTGGCTTGGATTTCAGGAAATTACAGAGCTGGCACGTGTTGTAATCCCAACATTGTAAGTCTTTGTTTTTAGATCCACATCGTACACTTGCTCCCTCACGTCCAACTTCCCAGAAAGGCAATATTGTATGATTATTTGTTCAGTGTGTGCCAGTTCTTTCAGGATACAGGGCAAGCTTAGAGATGTTTCAACCAGGTCAGCGGCTACACACTCTTCGCACCTTAGCTCTGGCAATAACCTCAGTGAAGTGCCACTTTTGGAACACTTGACTACAGACTAGAAATGTTTTTGGGAATTTTATCCATCCGCAAAGTCACACTTTGATCACAGAGGTGTCACTGCATCTGCAACTCTTCATGGTCTTCATCTCTTGTTCTTTTCTTCTTTGCTTTCTTCTTTACAGTCTCCTAACGGCCTGCTTCCGGAATGAACTCATGGAACCCAAGGGAGATCTTCTGAAAGACAAAGATACCTTCCTAAAACATTCCACATTCCCAAACCATGCAGTGTATCCATGAACTGTATTAAACTGTATTAGGACTGCCTCTTTTTGTTCAGCTCAGACTCCAAAGATACAGAAATAAAGTTAAGGATACATGTGCCTTTTCATCCCTCATGATATACAATACCATTATATCGACCGATATAGACTATGTTTACTAATGTGCTAGCTTAAGTCTGTCTAGTAGATAAATGTAATAAGGCCATAAATACTTGTATTGTACAGTTATTATTAAATCTTGCACTTAATAGATTCTGAAAATGTAGTTTCAGATGGTTTCTCAAGGACATTTTAAAATCACTGTTGATGAAGTCAGAACCATCAGGCCATAGGGGTTTAACATTCCTTTGTAACCCTGAAGGCCAAGCATGTCTATGTCTTTGGGCTGATTCTTTTGCAGCAGGGAATAAAAAATCTGTAACTACATTTTAATGACGACATGATTGGTTTAGAGTAAACGTGGGGTCTCCTTTTAAAAGTTGCATTTTGTGATGGGAATTAAGCACTGATATGGCCGTTTGACAGAGCACATGTTTGCAGTATAGTCTGTTTTTGTGTCAGTGACACACTGTTTTGAGCAGGTCTCGAATAAAAATAATTATTTTTTATTTTCATGTGCGTATTGAAAACAGCAGTCATTGGGGAAAACAGAAATATATGAGCGTACATATATGTGTATGTGTGTGTATGATTGTATATATATATATTATATAATATATATATATATATATATATATATATATATATATGAATATGTAATATTAAAATGGGTTGGGAATTTAATCCAGCCCACTAGCCAGTGGTGATTAAAGAAACACTGTTACCTTTTACCCCGGCTGGTAAACTTTGCTGATATTTTTTTCAGACTTGTATATATTTGCAGTTGTTTAGTGCTTAAAATGCTGGTCATGTGAGTGTGAGAATTTATTCAAAAAATGAATTGGTTGCCTGCTGGCCGGATGTATATGGAAATATATTTTATTAAGTGTACTGCTTTTTTTATTGCAATGTTACATTGATCTTTGGGACCCTTATTCCCATTTCACACATTTCAGTCTCCTTGACAATTGTGTGCGTATATTGCTTTTAATTTATGATCTCCTAGCACTAACAGACCACATATAGTAAGGTGGTAGCCTTGCCCGTGTAAAGGTGATTTAGTAGATAGCTCAGTACTTGTGTTTGATCTACCTGTATTTATGTAGTTTAGCAATTGTATTAAGGTAGGGATTCCCAGAGACAAGATGCTTTATTCTATTTGCTCATCTACTTCTTTCGCACAAAAAAAACAAAAAAAAAGTGATGGACAAGGCTCAGGTTAAATAAGTGAACAAATGGTGTGTATGCAAAGCTCATCTTCCTTTATGTTCTGCTCATGGCAAGGCATATTGGTTCCAAAAAAAAAAAAAGATTCATTACATTATTAATTTAAATTTAAATAATGTATTGTTGTGATATAATGCCATTTCATGGACTGTTGTTAACAATATCCCTAACCTAAAACAATACACCCAAAAAACTAAATCGTAAGATCCCATGACATAGCCCTCTCCACTTTTTATATGATTGTATAGTTTAGCCCAATGGCAGTCTGATGAAAAAAAATGTGATCTTATAAAAGGATAAATAAATGTGTTCGTTTGGTTCTAAGAAATAACTTTGGATTTTCCCTTGGCATCATCTTGAAATGCCTTTGCGAGTGGCTTCATGTTCTTAATTGCCAATAAATACTTATACTGGTTTATCTTGGATGTTGTTTTTTCTGTTGTTTTGTTCCATTGGTATCCTTAATACCCATACTTTCCCTGATTCTGATATATATAATCAAACAAAAAAACACTACCTCAATCAATTAAAGACACCTACCTTTCAATGATTTAGCTGCAAAGTTGGAAAAAAGTCTAATCAACATGGCAACTAATGGAGCATTCCTGGTCATTGGGGCGCTGGTTGCTACGACTTTTCAAACTTTGCACCAGAATTACTTTTTAATACATTTAGGTGGACATTTCAGATTTGTTTTTGGGACTGATTTTGAGTTATGTTTTGTTGATACACCTTGCTGACAGTTTACCTTACAGGAAACGTAAAAAGGTCAAATGACCTAAAGCCATTGTGATATACAGTATTTGGTTTATGTGCTGGTTGATCTATATTTATTATGACTAAAGGCAAAACTGAAGCATTTCTGAGGCAAAGTGATTTTCCCAGAATTGTTCCAGTTTTGTCTTGAAAAGCTTCACTTTTAGTCAGGTGACTACACACCACAGTAAATAGACTTTCTCCTGTAACAAATCTTGTCAACTTTCCATCATTTATTAAATTATTGCCGTTCCCTGCAAGATATTCACAGTAATTCACAGTAATGAAATGAACACTACTGCCCAGCGGGTTGTTTGAATGATTTGACATAATAAGAGGTGATTGGAGTCAGGAATGTGAGGTGTGTAATTTTATCTGTGGGTCCTACAGACATTAGGCTAAGCAAGCCCGGGGGGGGGGGGGTTTAGGCTCATCATATCCTTCACTTGGCTGGCTGCCTTATACCTGGAGGGTGGTGTGACCTTATCTCTTCGCATACCTGCCCAAAAGATGTGTGTATTGAGACTGCAATGGTGGAGAAAAGATGGAGTCAGAACCATACAAGATCTTTCCCTTGGAGCAGAATGAAAAGTTAATTTTTTGTATGTTTATAGATCCATCTTTCTTGATATGGGTATTCATAGAGGTTAATACACTTAACATGTAGTATTTAGAGCCATCCCCGAACAGTTTCTCCTGTGATCCTTAGGCCTGACAGGATGAGATGAAATGTGATATCTTACTTTATCACCTCATAACTGCGATGAGGAGGAAAAGCCACAAGATAAAAAGGTCAGATGGAAAGAAGCATTGGAGGCTAATCAAGCAGTTCCCCAGTCGGCATTCTAACTTATCTCAAATGAAGTAAAGCTTTTTTAGCCGTACAAAGTTTATTTTGAGAGGGTGATGGCACCTGAAGAGGTTTTCGGCCACTTGAGTAAAAGCAGTGACTGGCAGGAAGGTGACAGACTAACATCAATATCCTTATTTTTTTTCTTTTTCAGGTCTTCATTACAAGTGCAGCCTTCATTTGGGTCCCCCTCCCCACCTCTCAACAAAATGAACAGCATGAACAAGCTTCCTTCTGTCAGCCAACTAATGAATCCACAGAGGAACTCGCTTACTCCAAACAACATGTCAGATGGCATGGGGGCTAACAGTAAGTATGCTACCACCCAAACTTAAAGTTAAATAACAGTGAAAAGCCACCTGTGTTTAAAAAACATATGGCCACCATCATAGAAGTAAATCAAATGTACATAAAATGCCCTATTTATCTGCTAACATACTCTCACTGCCTGGCCTCTAAATCAAAATGCCAAATGGAACATCAGATTTCAGGATAATTAATGTCAACATCCTAGGTTTGTTTACAGTAAATAGCTAAAAATGGAGCAGATGAATTCCAAAGGATTGAATGTGCACCTGACATCTCAACCTAGGCATTTTCTCAAAATACATTTGAAGCGCAAACACTTTCTGTCTTTACTCTGTTACCTTCGTATGGCTTCCTATAATTTTCCAATAAGCAGAAAAGGTAGACAAATTTGAAATATTACTTAAGAAACACATTTATTGTGTCCGGTGAGCTGTACTGTGTAAAATGCATCAGTAGTTTGTGATTAAGGGCTACATGTCAGTATTTCTGTCTTTTTAGTTCCCATGATGAGCACCCACATGCAAATGGCCGGGGACATCAATGGACTGAGTCCCACTCAGACGTTGCCCCAGTCTTTATCCATGCCGTCCACATCACACTGCACCCCACCTCCACCATATCCCTCAGACTGCAGTATCTCCAGGTAAGGAACCAAAAAGTCCTCATGATCTTCTTTAAAACATCAGAGCAAATTAATTCCACTACGCCCCATCACATGCACTGCACTGAGACTGAACACGCTATAGTCAGAAAGAACTTCGGGTTCCTAATTAAGAGATTTCTTAGAATCATTAGAATTCTTTTATAAACAAAAATCTACATGGAATTAAGCTTCATAGATACTGGTTCCAATTATGTAACACATCCTAGTACAATTAATGCAATATATTAATAAAAACATTTAATTAATAAATACATTAAAAAAAAACCCTTAATATGCTTTTTATGATGCCCTTCCTGACGTTCCATATCAATGCATTCAGTATGATTGCCAATCAAACCCCCTGGCATTTTTTTATCCTGGAAACTAGCGAATTCGACACTACTGTCCTAATGAGTAGTCCCAAAATGTATGTAAAAATATAGGTTATTATGTATAAAGAGGAATTCTGATGCAGTGTACTGAAGGTGGAACAATTTGCTATGGCAATGGCACTACTTTTTACTTAAAAAAAAACAGAGTTCCTTTTTCTTTATATTAATCCAAAGAATTTCATGAAAATAACCATAAAAAATATAAATGGATATGTAACTATCGTTTGCCTGGATAAAGGGTATTTTTCCATGTGTTAAAATAATTGTTCCCAGAATGTGAGGTTCAGGTCATCGGAGTGAAGTGTAAAGAAGGGGTTTTTATATAAGAAATGGAATTACACACTGTGTTACATTTAACAAATACATTATACATTTGAAAGTGGCAGGTTCAGACATGTAGTCTTTTCAGTTCAGGGCCATTCTAAATCACATTTTATAGACACGAAATGTGGTTAATAAACATAGTTTGTACATTTACGTAGAATCTTATATTGTAGATGTCCTAGTTACCAAAAACCTAGATTTTTTTGCATTGACATTGAAAAGTAAGGGGCTGTATTTTGCACCCCCTTACAGTCACCTGGGCTTGGATCCATCCCCCTCCCCTAATCAGTTTGTGCATGCGTATGGACAAGTAAAAGAAAGACGTGAGGTGAGATAACATCGCTGGCTTTACCTCTACAACATGATCCTCTAACCTAATCTGGGAAATGCGAGGGGTTAACATGGCAACAATTTGGGTTTGGCCTGCTGAGAAAGGGCAAAAGCAAAAAAAAAAACACTGTACACTTTTGGCAAAATTGGTGTGTTGCTTAAACTGCAATTTCTGATTATGTGTACATCTATTCCTTGTGCCCCCCCCCCATGGTCTCTGAGCTGCAGATATAATTTATAGGTCATATATAAGGATTGGTTTCTGGTGTGGTGTTAAAACTGGAATCCAGAAACATTCCATTGGTTTCCCTGGCAACTGCACCATTTTTACCACTTCGCACCAGAACTGCTTTTTATAGAACCTTTACTCTTTCTCGCACTAAAGGATAAATGTCTTTTTTTTTTTTACATTTTCACATTTTTCATGTGAAACAGCATCCTGCCAGTTATCTTTCATTACGCTCCATCAAGCAGGAAAATAGTCTCCTAAATATGAATCACATCATTTGTCTTAAAGACCTAATGAAATAATCTCATGGTTCCATACACTCTCGCGAATCAATGAGCTTTAGAAAATTGTACCAAACTAGAGCTAGATACCCATGCGTCAAAAAGATGTGGCTACATCCCGGTCATAGAGCATGTAGTTAAAGTCACATTATTTCATATCGTTTTATGGTTCACAGAGAAGCCAGACCTCATTGTTTTAAACCGTAGAGGTGTTATAGTCAGGGGAAGAAACTTCATTTAGCTTCTCTCCCCACTCTGCAGAAAGGCTTACGGGCTTCAGAAAGCGGTTCCATGACTAATAGTCCACTCTACATGGAAAGCACAATTTGCATGATGACTTACTTGTTCTATAGAAGAACAGTTTGCTTCCACTCCAAGGTGCAGCTTGATTTTCCTTAACCTTTGGAAGTCCCACCCTATAACAACTTTGCCTACAGGGTAATTCTGTTGTACATGTGCGTGAGAAATCGTGTTGTATTTGTATTATAAAACATGTTAATGCACATAAAACCTATAACGTGCTCTTCTTCTCTAGTTTTTTAGCGAGATTGGGATGTTCATCCTGTCTGGATTATTTCACTACCCAGGGTTTGACCACAATCTATCAGATTGAACATTACTCTTTGGAGGTGAGTTTTTCCTACACTTCTTACTAATGAATTCCTCTGCAATGAACAATGATACTTATCCTTTGGATATTATACACTATAATATAAAAACATTGGCTATTTTACACTGTATTACTCATAAGATAATAGGAGAGGAATAACATATGATGTTACAAACCTTATTTAACATATGATGTTACATTTGTTTTTTATTTTTCTTTTTTTTCTCAAATCTATGCAGATGACTTTGTTTGAATTATACTTGTTAATATATAGTTTGGTTATTTTGCTTATTTCAAAATAACATCTTATCTTTATCAATGCTATCAGTGCAATACATGCTTGCTTTTCTGCACTTAACAAGCTTGATTGATGTCTGTGCGAACAGCTTGTTAAAAGTATGTCAATGCTTTTACATTATGTTTATATATATATTTTACAATGTGTCTTATTACGGGCAAATATATTCTTAAAATTGTGGGTATCCATTTCTAAATTTTGTGGTTTTTTTATGTTTAGGACTTGGCCAGCCTGAAGATCCCAGAGCAATACCGCCATGCTATCTGGAAGGGTCTTATGGAGCACCGACAAATACATGATTTCTCATCACCCCCTCATTTGCTCCGGACCACCAGTAGCGCTTCCACCGTAAGTGTGGGCTCCAATGAATCCCGTGGGGAGAGAGTAATCGATGCTGTACGCTTCACACTACGTCAAACCATCTCCTTTCCTCCCCGAGATGAGTGGAATGACTTTGGTTTTGACATGGACAACCGCAGGAACAAGCAACAGCGTATCAAAGAAGAGGGCGAGTGAAGCTTTCCTCATATGTACTTTAAAATGCTTCAAACTGCCATATAGCGCCACCATCAAGATACGTAGCTTGGGACTCCAACCTGCTACAAGCACTGCATAAAAATATGTGTGTATGTGCGTATATATTTGTTTATGTTATATATAGATATACACACATACACACACATCATGATTTATTATTATATTTAGATTAAAGGTCATTGGGACAAGAAAGATAGAATGGGTGGTGAGTAACAGGTAGAGAATGGATGATTGTAAGAGTTGATACAGATATAAATGATGTATTGGATCATGGATGGACAAACAAGTTGGGAAACATTTTGAGCAGTGTGAAAGTTGAGGCTATAACATTAGAAGAAGGGGCATGGAACTTGACTTAATGATCAAGTGTACATTGAACATGCAGAAAGCTACACCATCCATTAAATTATTAGCAGTAAAGACAGAATCAGAGTATAAGGAAGAGCTTACTGTACAAATAGGGACTGGGGTTAGAAGTGGGAGATCATGGTAATATGTAGCAACATATAGTAGGGAAAAATGCCCCCTCATACCGTTCTGTACCGTCTCACATCCCATCCTTTAAATCAATATAAACATAGCTGAAATTAGTTTATCATTAATAACATGGTAATGAATTGCTAAGTTAATATAATTCTGTACCACTCAGCATCTGAAGAGTTTGCAAGTCTGAATGCATGCACCATTTTACTCTGAATTGAAAAGGAACTTGAAGATCAAGACTCTTGAAGATCTGCAGCTCAAGCCTTTACTGGCTACTTATGTGAAGCTGAGTGTAATGATTATGGTGCTCCAGACCTACGTACCTTTGATGGTGGCGAGTCCTTGTATTTTTCCTTTTATGTGTTTTGTAAAGCTGAGCTTGGCAGCCAATGTGCCAGGAACAAAATTGCACTTAGTAAGCTCTAGACACTCACAGATTCCACAGTGGGTTAATCAGCTAGTTTGGTTTTTGTTCCCAGAGAACTAAACGCAAGTCTTCAAGTGTTTGGCCTGTGCGTAATTTATCAGATATGTCTGTCTTACACAGGTTCACAAGTCTGAGTTTATGGTATTGATATGGTATTGTGATTTCATAGATGAGACATCTTTTGACTTTCTACAGTTATCAAATGGTGAGAAGTTTGAGAACATTTTCCTACAAAAGTAGTAGAGTTTGGAGGCAAACATTTTCATTCAGCCAGTCTCAGTCCAATTTTACTTATCAAATGGCGTGATCTAATAATAATTAGTTTTCTCACTATTTTATAACTTTGGAGAAAATATAGATTTTTTTGTTCATACTTTAGACCCGGTGTGTGGGATCAAACAACAGAATATACATTTTCACGGGCCTGCTTTTCATCAGTGGCAACTATTCCATAACTTCCGGAAGCACTTTTCTACTCATCAAATCACTTCCTCAAACAAACAAAAATTCAACAACAAAAAATACAGAGAGTCTGTTTAGTATATGAGCACTTTGCAGCTCCAACACAAAGACTAGAAAGTGTTTTTTTTAGTAAATAATCGCACTTTCCTCACAAGACTAAACCAGCTGATTATTATATAATGAAACCATTGCCTTGGCATACAGAGTTCCTTGTGCAGAATTGAGAGACTTTATAAGGCTTTCTACTGACCAAGTTTTCTGGCAAATACAAGCCTAGTTTTTTTTACTTTGAAAACCAAGTTGATCAAATATTGTTTGAAGGATGCTCAGAATTTTGTTAGAGTCATTTCTAACATGCTGTAGAGTCGGTAAAGGATGTTTGGTTCTGAATCTGTAGTTATATATGCTCTGTTTTTATTTGTGAGTGTATGTGCTTGTGTGCTTTTTTTATTACTTTTTCTTACACTGCCATACTTACAAAAAGGTAAACAAGGAACACTTACAAATTCCAAAAAATAGTAATACATTGTAAATGTACATACAGTTTGTGTATAATTGTGTTTTGTGATACTGTGTTTTTTTAATCTATATTTTTTGGGGATAGCAGGTCTTCCAAATGCATGATTGAAATCAGATATATTAATATAATATTTCAGGGTCAGCTAAATAAGGTCTTGTTAATTCTGAAACCTGTGTCTTGCTGATGTTTTGTATAAAATGTTCAGATTTAGAGTCCAATATTTCAAACAAAAGTTATCTTTAGTTATGTAAAAAAAAGCACTGGTTACATAAAGACAAGTTATAAAAAAACAACTCTCAAACAAAATTTTAAACAATCAGATAGATACCAATACATATACCAATACCAATACATATATATGATTTTGCTTAATGGTTTCTCTTTTCACACGTGGCCCTATTTTTACTGAGGTTATAATTCAAAATATATTTCAAAAGAGGCCTTAAACACAAAATATGAATTTTTTGTTATGTTTTCATGTACATACCTTTTTTGTATGGTGAACTGGTTAAATTGTATGATTTATTCATAAGTTCTTAATAAATATTTGAAAAAAGTTTATTTTTATTTTGTGTCTATATTCTTCTTCTAGAGTATGTGGATAGTCTAAAATCTAAATCTAGATTTAAAAAATACCTTAAGATCACAGCTGATGAGTAGGTGATCTGTT
The DNA here is from genome assembly GCA_009364415.1 of Spea multiplicata. Taxonomy (NCBI): domain Eukaryota; kingdom Metazoa; phylum Chordata; class Amphibia; order Anura; family Pelobatidae; genus Spea; species Spea multiplicata. The sequence goes on from VKOC01016157.1 coordinate 337,540, forward strand.
CATTGAAAACAAAGTGTTCAAGAGACCCATAACTCATGTTTCTGGTTACTATTGCTTGCTAGTCAAGCCAACAATATTTTGAAAAAACAGCACACAAACACCCATGTTACCTTAAATAAAGCTTCCAGTTAGCATTGGCCAGAGGATGCTCCAGTATTGTATCTTCAATGGTTGATGTTGATAGAGTGAGAAAGATGAGTGCGTAATCAGACCACGCGATGAAGGAGCATCGGGTAAGTTGTGATTGGTGGAAAATGTAGTGAAGTCTGGAATAGCCATTGAGTGGGTTGGAATAAAACCTGTTCAATATTTAGTGTTCAGGTGTTCTAATCACCAGGCAGCCATAGGGGACAAAAAAAGAAATGTTTGCTACAATTTCATGGTGTAGTAAGAGAGATAGTTGAGTGAGCCCAGGATATATCAAGTTACAGGCTCTAGAGGCATATTGGAAGAACTGATGGTGTTTTGCAGGCAAAGTGTGGTAATACCAAATATTGAAACATGTAACATTGCAACAAGTAACATCTAATATATACACTCACTGGCCACTTTATTAGGTACACCTTGCTAGTACCGGGTTAATCTCTCTTTTGTCTTCAGAACTGCATTCATTCTTCATGGCATATTTCTACAAGGTGCTGGAAACATTCCTGATAGATTTTGGTCCATATGGACATGATGGCATCAAGCACTTGCTGCAGATTTTTCAGCTGCACATCCGTGATGCAAATCTCCTGTTTCACCACATCCCAAAGGTGCTCTATTGCATTGAGATCTGGTGATTATGGAGGCCATTGGAGTACAGTGAACTCATTGTCATGTTCAAGAAACCAGTTTGAGAAGATATGAGCTTAGTGACATGGTGCATTATCCAGCTGGAAGTAGCCATCAGAAGATGGGTACACTGTGGTCATAAAGGGATGGACATAGTCAGCAACAATACTCAGGTAGGCTGTCACATTTAAAGGATGCACAATTGGTACTAAGGGGCCCAAAATGTGCCAAGAAAATGTCCCCCACACCATTACACCACCAACAACAGCCTGAACTGCTGATACAAGGCAGGATGGATCCATTCTTTCATGTTATTGACGCCAAAGTCTGACCCTGCCATCTGAAGGCCACAGCTGGAATCAAGATTCATCAGACCAGGTAACATTCTTCCAGTCTTCCATTGTCCAATTTTGGTGAGCCTGGGCGAATTGTAGCCTCAGTTTCCTGTTCTTAGCTGGCAGGAGTGGCACCTGGGGTGGTCTACTGCTGTATCCCATCTACTTCAAGGTTCGACATGCTGTGCATTCAGAGACGGTATCCTGCGTACCTTGGTTGTTACATGTGGTTATTCGAACCAGTCTGCCCATTCTCCTCTGACATCAACAAGGCATTTTCATTCACACAACTTCCGCTCACTGGATATTTTCTCTTTTTCGGACCATTCTCTGTAAACCCTAGAGTAGCCCGTGTGGCACCAACAACATGACATGTTCAAAGTCACACACACACATACACGCAAAGAATAGTATACATTTGTCCTAAACTCTTCATCTGAGTTACAATAATGAATAAATACAATCTATTTTAACCAATAACGTATAAATTATTGTATACTTGTTCATATTGATTACATCATTCAAACATGCACACTGTGGGTTGGAAAAACGATAATCACTTCAACAAAAGCTAATTGGAGTCAGGAGTTAGCAAACCCAGAGTCCAATCAATGAAAGGGTCTGAGGTGTGTTTTAGAGCTATTGTCAGGTGCCACCCTACTCAGCCTAGAGTATACACTGTTTATTGATGTTCATGTTGCTTTTCAACCACTAGTGGCCACCCTTCTCACTCTGGAGCAGACTTATTACAAGCAGCTAAACCTTGTTACCCGCATTAAGCTTACCTTTATAAAGCTGCCCAGCCCTTCAGTCAGAGCCTTTACATTGACATTATATATGCAACCTGCCATTGGGCCTCCAGCCGTGTGCCCTGCCAACGGGCTTCCAGCCGTGCACCCTGCCAATGGGCTTCCAGCCACAGAGACTTACTGTATTTGCTCAATTATAAGATGACCCTGATTATAAGACGACCCCCCAAAATCTGAATATTAATTTAGGAAAAATAGAAAAACGCCTGAATATAAGACCACCCTATAGGAAAAAAGTTTTACCAGTAAATGTTAATTCATGTAAACTATGTAAACTACTTTTTTTAAATAAAAGCTATGATTGAGAAAATATTTTAGTTTTATTCCCTTTTATTTTCCAACCTGCCTCCCGGTTATGCACATCTGCCCCCAGGCTTGCCACTCTGCCCCAGAAATGCCTTATCCCTATATGCCACTGTGCCCCATGATATGGACGCAGACAACCCCCGCTGCCAACCACACCTCCTTCCGGCTGCAGCAGAAGTTGTCTACGCGAATCATGTAGACGTCTACAGGCTGCCCCGGCTACACACCGGGGACTCAGAAGCACCGGTAAGTTGGGGGGGGACACAGGAGGATCCAGGTCCCCTGCAGCAGTGGGGGGGGATCTGGATCTTAGTCTTATGATCAGACCTATTTGAGGTCTGATTATAAGATGACCCCGATTATAAGACGAGGGGTATTTTTCAGAGCATTTGCTCTGGAAAAAACTTGTTTTATAATCGGGCAAATACAGTATAGTAGATATATTTTCCACATATTGTTTTAGAATTGTGGGGCTATTATCATTATGGGCTGCTGAACTAGTTTTGCTAATTTGGAAAATGAATAGGTAAGGTGGTTGACAAGTAGACAATGCTTATTGCCAGTTCATTCCATCCTACTGTTTCTTGTGCTTCACCCCATTTTACCCCACTCAGTTGTATCTATGTTTCCACCATATTCCTATGCCATACCACAATATGTTTTTTAATGTACAGTTCTGCCCCCCCCCAGAAAGAGATTACTCCATAATCAGTGTTCTCATAGAACAAAGATAATTTGAACATTAAATGGCCTATTGCTCATTATAGTTCTGTTAACATATAAGATACTCCTCAGCCACAATGACATGTACTGAAAATAAAGAGGAGCCAACCCATTAATTAAGAAATAATATTCCAGACTCAGTTTACAGAGAAACCCACCTATTGAGTATTATTTGGCCTTCCTCGTGCTCATGCATACATACAATGTATACATTCTCTTGCACTGTATTGTGTGAAAAAATAACCTTCATCTTATTACATGAATTCCTGTTTGACTTCCCTTACGATGTTGCATGGAAAATGAATCACTATTAAGAAATGCAAGACACACAGAACTTTGATTCGCAGGTTTCACATTAGAAGGTTCTTAATAAGGCCTTTTTTGGTGCTTTTGGAAGGTCAAGGTGCTGGTACTTGAGACAGCTTTAGAAACCCTCTTATTTCACAGTGTTAATCTTTGAGGGTTGAAACACATATTTTGTTGTTGGAAGGGCAGTCCAGTTTTTGTAATTTTGCTATAGTTAGATCTACAAAACAACCATATAAACACTTTTTACTTTACTTAGAGAAAGTCATATTTTTAGGGCATCACATCCCAAAAGAACTAAAATATACAGCCTTTTGGCATATATTATTGGGAGAGTTTTCTAGAGTGGGAGAAACCTGTGACTTTATAATCACTGATCCCTGATGGGCTATTTTATTTATCAACAATTTTTTCCAGCATGATGGCCAACTAATCTCACAACAGATTGACTGCATGCTGCCTCTTCACATTTTACAGTGCATCTGATTGATCACTTTAAAATTTGTAAATAATGATCTTAATAGTGAATCGGCAAAATAGTTTATATCGTTTTACAATAATAAGTTCTTAATGTATACATTTTGATAATATGAGGTGATTTGCCTCATAATTTATTTCTCTGATGGCAGTGGTATATTATTGCCATTTTATCTTGAAGGATAGTAAATGAATAAATTCATGAATGCACTCCACAAAACATTAATTATGTATTTGTTATAAAAAGTAATAGTGCCAAATCGCACCTGAAGCAATTAATTGGTATATACAAAACCACGCACCTGACAAGCCAGTGCCATTAGTGTCCACAAGCAATATTAACCCAAGGTTCTTGAAGAACTCTCATACAAAACTGTAACTTATTATCCTTGTATGGCTTTCAGGAAAAAAAGTATCACCTCAAATAAAGCTGTTGCAATCCATAACACACTCTCAATTGTTGCTGAAAAGCAACACCTACGTCATTTTCAAGGTGAGCCTTTATTATTTGTTTTGGCATTATGGGGAAGTAATGCGGGAAATTTTGTGGGTGTTTTTGAGGAGGTACATTTTTACCGTTATTCAGTTATAACAGTGCTCCTCAACCCTCTACTCAAGGCACACATAGTCCAGGATTTAGGTATGACTAAGGTGTTTCTAAGGTGTTGAAAAGGTTTGCAACACCTTAGACACACCAGAGTTAGGCTAGGTTTCCACTTGTTTTTTTTTTGCTAAAAACGCCCATAAAAA